>CM074723.1:493723978-493852513 GCA_037306005.1 Rhinophrynus dorsalis | reverse complement strand
TGTATTTCCAGCAGGGAGGAGGGAAAGGTGGAGATCAGTCTGGAAGGCAGTATAGAGGGAAATGGCAGAAGAAGAAGGACAGAAGTAAAAGAGGCCCTTATGGGGACCCTAAAAATCAATCAAATCGATCAGGAAACAGGCAGCCTGCAAAAGGAGCCTGTTTCAATTGTGGTAAGATAGGACATTGGAAGAGGGAATGCTGGGTACCCCCAAGGATAGATCAGACCAACACCCTGTACAATGGACAAATACAATCCACTCAGACTAACACACAGAATGAGACTGCACAATATAACATGGGACCCCCTACCCATCAGCTACAATGGAGACCGCAACCCCACTAGGGCTGCCAGAGGACACAACCCCTTGCTTGCTTTGTTGCTCAGCTATCTGAGAGGTGGGACACTCTCCCGATATTAACCTTAGAGGTTGAGGGACAAGTGTACGATTTCCTTGTGGATACAGGGGCCACAAAATCAAGCATCTCTGCTAAAAATTATACAGGTCCACTTACAACTGCAAGCATGTCCTCTGTTGGAGTAGGAGGGGTCCAAATTGAGTGCAAGGTCACTCCTAAATTAACCCTTAATGTCAGTGACCATGGTGATAAATTACAACATGCCTTTTTAATCATACCAAATTGTCCTGTTAATCTGCTGGGCAGAGATTTAATGAGTAAGTTACAATTGACCTTGCAAATCACTGAAAAGGGAGGGGTAGTGTGTACTTCTGCATTTTCACTTCCCCTTATAACTAACACAGAATCAGCTGGCATTGCCAGGGTTATTTTTCAACATTTATCTTTGTTGCTGCAGGATGACATCATTGGGGTACTGTGCAACATTTTCAATCGGGTATGTTCACCCAAAGCCACTGTTGTTGTGCGACACTGGACACCGGGATGTGTCCTGGGGTTTACCCATGAAGCTGGTACGGAACAGATTTATGGTTTGTGGTTCAGTGAATCATGTGTATATATTATTACGAATTTAGAGGCTTATCTGTGGCTTGAAGGCAGTTGTCTGGTAAGCAAACAAATTTACATTCCCCTGGACCCTATCACTACCATGTCTTTCACACATCTAGATTCTGACCCCAACATACCAATGGCACTGGCTGATCTGCCACACACATTATGGGCCAAATCCTCCACTGACCCAGGGTACATTGACTGTTCCCCTTATCAGGCAACTCTTAAACCAGGTAGTACTCCTGTATATGTTAAACAATATCCCCTATCACGGGAAAAAGAGATTGGAATAGAACCTATTATACAGGAATTAATACAAAAAGGCATTATTGTACCCACAGTATCACCTTACAACACTCCTATAAATCCAGTTCCCAAACCAGGGACTAATACATGGAGATTGACCCAGGATTTGAGACGTATCAATGACATAGTACAACCTCTGGCACCCATAGTGCCTGATGTTAATTCCATATTGTCAGCCATCCCAGCCACTAGCACTAGGTTTACGGTCATTGATTTAAACAGTGCTTTCTTTAGCATACCGGTACACCCTGACACACAACCACTTTTTGCCTTTACATATAGAGGGAGTCAGTATACTTGGCGGCGCACACCCCAGGGGTTCTGCCATAGTCCCACTATTTACTCCATTGTTGTCCGTAAGACCCTGAAAAACTGGCCCCCCCAGAAGGGTTCCACGCTACTACAGTACATTGATGACCTGTTGCTTTGTAGTCCAGATGAAGAGTCATGTCAGGAAGACACACACAGTCTGCTGCTACATTTAGCCACAAATGGCCACAAGGTGTCGCCCAAGAAACTCCAATACTGCCTGCCAAGGGTAAAATACCTTGGATTTGTTTTGTCACATGGACAGAGACAATTATCCTCAGACAGAGTGCAGGCAATTGCAGGACTGGCCAAGCCACAGACTAAGCAAGCCATGATGTCCTTCTTGGGAATGATTACTTACTGCAGACAATGGATTCCTGACTGTTCACACTATGACCATATTCTACGACAGAGCATTCTGAAAGATGCTCCAGAAAGGCTTTGTTGGACTCCAGAAATGGACAATGCTTATGCCACATTGAAAACATCATTATGCTCTGCTCCAGCTTTGGGACTACCTAACTATGCTCTGCCTTTTCATTTGTACTGTACAGAGGGAGGGTCCACTTTTGCAGGGGTCTTGGGACAGGAGCATGGGTGTGGGATAAGGCCTGTGGCCTATTTCTCTAAGGTTCTCCCCACAGTAGTACAGGGCATGCCTGCATGCTTAAGGTCAGTGGCTAGTTGTGCTCTGTTAGTTGAGATGTCTCAATCCATTGTTCTCTCCCACCCCACCATCCTACATACCACCCATCAAGTCCTACACATACTCAACAACATTACCACTCAACACATGACCGCACAACGACGCTCAGGATATGAAACAATATTAACATCCACACAGAATTTATCCATCAAATACTATCCCTCACATATGGGCCCCTCATTGGCATTGCATAAGATGCTAGCACATTCACAACCAGAAGAAAAATACACAGATGAAGAGCCACATGATTGTTTGCAAACCATTGCAGCTGACACTTCGCCCAGGCATGATTTATCTACTTCCCTTTTGAGTAGGGGAGAAGTGGTTTTTGTTGATGGATCTTGTTCTAAGCCCGCAGATGGGATATATCACACTGGTTTCTCTGTTGTACAATTGCCAGATGTTATTTTAATGGCTAATTCTTTACCATTTGTCTCTGCACAAGCAGCTGAATTGGTTGCCTTGACACAAGCTTGTAAACTGTTTAAAGACCAAGATGTCACCATTTACACAGATTCTAGGTATGCATATGGTGTAGTACATGATTTTGGTATTATCTGGAGAAATAGGGGATTTGTATCTGCAGATGGCAAGGGTATATCCCATGCACAACTTGTTAATGATTTACTTGATGCCATTCTATTACCCAGAAAGCTAGCTATTGTCAAATGTAAAGGACATAGCTCTGACACCACTGATATAGCCAAAGGTAATGCCTTAGCAGATAAAGCTGCAAGGGACGCAGCCCTCTCAGGCCCTTCACATAAAGATTACAATTCTACTATCAATACTCAGCTTACAATGGTCATGATACCACCTACCCCCACTGTGGACATTGCTGCACTACAGGCATTAGCCTCTGACTCTGACAAAGACTTTTGGATACGTAATGATCTGACCTTGAACCCTGACGGCTTATGGTCAGATAAAGAGGGGAGAATAGGCATTCCCAGAACAGCAGCTCCCATCTTCATAAGTCACTTTCACGGTTTTGGACACATAGGCAAGAAACAGACAACTAGCACAATACAAAAACAATTTGTCATACAGGGATTGACAGAATTAGTTGACAGTCAACTATCAAGGTGCCTGACATGTGCTAGGAACAACCCAAATGGTGCAAAATATGGTAAACATGGACACTTGCCGCCCCCTGATGGACCTATGCAAAATTTACAAATTGATTTTACACATATGCCAAAGTCAAAGGGGTTTCAATATCTGTTGGTCATCTGTGATCAGTTCTCTAAATGGGTTGAGGCTTTTCCAGTGCGCAAGGAAAATGCTGCAACCGTGGTTACTATACTATGTAAAGAAATCATCCCTAGATTTGGATGTCCACTAGTGATCAACAGTGACAAAGGAACACCTTTCACGGCCCAAATTACCCAATTAATTTGTCAGAAATTATGTATTGAATGGAAGTTCCACATACCATATCACCCACAGTCCTCTGGTCAGGTTGAAAGAACAAATAGGACCATTAAAGAGAAATTAAGGAAAGGGACAAGGGGCACCTTTGTGAATTGGACAGTATATTTACCTGCAGTACTAGCAGAAATGAGAATGACACCCAATAAAACCACTGGGTTTTCTCCATTTGAGGTGTTAATGGGGAGGCCATTCCCAACCCCATGGGCTAAGATACATGGTCCACCAAAGTCACTTGGTGATTTGGAATGTATTAAACAGGAATATGTATCACAATTGATTGACAAATTGAATGGCATCTATGGTGATGTGTCTCTCTCTCTACCTTTTCCTACAGGTAAACCAACGCATCCTTTTCGGCCAGGTGATCAGGTCCTGATCAAGCAGCTCGTCAGGGACAAGACTTTGGACCCTCCATTTGGTGAACCAACTACTGTCCTTGCTGTAACGCGGACTGCTGTTCTGACTGAAAATAGTCCAACATGGATACACGCATGTCGTGTCAAGAAGACTCCGATGATGAAATAACACCATCCATTGATGAGCAACTTATTGATGAATTTCTTGCTCTTTACTTACCACCAACCCAACAAGAACACTTACCACCAACCCAACAAGAACAATCTCTTCAAGAACACTCTGACAATGACTCTGTTGGTGGGAGGAGCTACATCCGATTCGGGTTACGTACCCCAGATCCACCATATCGAATCTTTGAACGTGTTTATATGATAATTTTGAGCATTGTAATGATCACTACTATGATTACTATGATTTACTACGTGTATCATTCTGAAACTCTGCTGGCTCGCAATGAGACCAGATCTGTCCTCCTTAGGGCCCGCAGACATTTTGGGGAAATAGAGACTCCAAATGTGTGGTCACATATGGCCATAGACATAATGCAGACCCCCAATTTTTGTCTATCTCGCATGATAAGTGTTACAAGCATTATGACCACCTGCCTTATCAGTATCCCGACTCCACTCTCAACCCTCCTCAATTTTACCTTATTCCCACTTGATACTTCTCCAAGTGGCGTTTCCTTTTGGACTCTGGTGGAAGGTATTTCAGATTTGGATCATAACCGCAACTTTATCCCTGCTAACAATTTGTGGCCAAATATGACATCCATACGTACTATATCTGTTGCCCCAGCAGACTATTGTGTGTATTTTTCTGGGTTCCCTAGTCATTTTTTCGGTCCAGGAGGACAGATAACTGGTAGGTGGCATCAAGCCCCTCTACCACAGGTACCCCGCAATAGAATGACCTGTAATTTTACAGTTACCACCCAAACTGCCTATTACCCTGTCAAGCTATCCAAAGGATGGTTCCTTTCATGTGGGAATACTTCCTACTCCTATATTCCAGGGAACACCACAGGTGGCCCATGTGCTATTAGTAGGATTGCCATATCACTACCCTCTAGATCTGACCCACCAACAAGAACACCCATCACAGATATAGGGCGGGTCAAACGGCAGGCCTTACAATTGCCAGAGGATTGTGATTCCAGTATCAGGCTAATGAGTGATGCAGAAATTTTATCTCTAGGCATTTCAGTTATTGGGGTCCCTGGTTTGGCAGTAGGCACTGCAAAGATTGTTAGAAAACTCGCCTGTGCTATGGTCAAGGCTATTAACCACACCTCTATTGCTATGGAAGAACTCTTGGCCGATGTCAAGAGCTTGAGGGGCATGACACTACAAAACAGGGCCGCCATTGACTATCTGTTATTGAAGCATAACCATGGATGCGAGGAATTTGAGGGAATGTGTTGCTTCAATTTGTCTGACCATTCTAAGTCAATACATGATCATATCCAGGGATTGCATGACATAGTTAAAAATATTAAACAGAGTACAATAGGAGATGGGTGGTGGGATTGGTTGTGGTCATGGCTTCCTAATTTTGCCTGGCTCAAGACACTGGTGACAGGTTTTCTCCTTTGTGTTTCCATCCTTCTCATGACCTGCTGTTTCGCCCAGTGCGGCCCATTTCTTATTAATTGTGCCCGCTTCACTACGCCCTCAGTTGGTAAAATCAGTATGAAGACATTCCCCTAAAAGTTAGACCCCACTTATGATGTTCCTTTCCAAGCACTAGTACTGAGTGATGTCTATGAAAAGGTCCGCCCCTTTCCATCATTGCCAGTAACCCCCTCCTTTTAAGATGATTGACAGAATAATTACCAAACAACCTGGGGGGGGGGGGGGCTTTGTGTAACAATTAAGGGTTGGTTGATTGTTCTTTTAATAAGAACAAAAGAGGGGACTGTAAGGGAAAATCTTTTGCTTCTGCAAGGCCTACAGATGCGCATTAGCTATGCTCTGCTCAAAATATAATATTTCTAGCTATGGTTTGTTCTGTTAGTTATAATTTGATAAGCACTAATTTAGTAAACTATATCTACTTGTGACATTTGAATTTGTGAACAACATGTCCAGAACAATTCTTTTTATAACTTGTTTTGTCTTATTGCGGTAAGGGGCATTCTGCCAATAATGAAGTAATTTGTAGGTGTAAACATGTCCGAAGCCTTTTAACACTTAACTTCCCTCTGTATTCCCATTGGTTAAATGACCGACAATGTCCATATCTGTTCATATATCCTGGGAGGGGAAATCTCTCCCCTTAATTAACATGCCTACCACCCAATGATTTTGCATTATATAAACTGGTGAATTTCGCTTAATAAATTGGATAAGAAGTTATAGCACAAGATTCGTGTCTGCGTGTATTCATTTCTTATCCCCAGGCCTGCGACTTAGGATATCTCGGAGGAACAGTGTGGGAGTCCAAGGTCCCCGGGGAAAATATTAAACAGAGTATACAGAAGATAGAGACAGTTATCTACAACAGAGTTGTACCTACTGCATTTAGAGGTTTAATGCTCCAACATGCTCATGATGCACCTACTTCAGGTCATCGCGGCGACAAAAATCACATACGAGATTCTCCGTGATTACGCATATTGGCCTCATATGCTTAAAGATGTTCAAACCTAATGTCAAGGTTGTTTGGTGTGTTCCCAATTCCAACCATCTGGCCCCACTCATCGTGCACCACTACAGAAGAGGGGGATGTCATTACCGTGGTCGGATATTCAAATAGATTTTATAGGACCGGTTACTAGGACAGCAAGGGGGAACAAGTATATGCTAACGGTTACTTGTCTGTTCACCAAATGGGTTGAATGTTTACCCGCAAACAATAATACGGCAGAAACCGCTGCTGCTTTGTTAATTAACCATGTGTTCTCCAGGTTTGGCCTGCCACAGAGGATTGAATCTGACAGAGGTAGACATTTCACAAATGTCACCATTTGAATTAATGACAGGTAGAAAGATGGTCCTTCCCCAGCACTTGCTATACCGTACGTCCGATCAAAATCAAATTAATGCCTTCACAACACACCAATACATAGTCCAGTTACGCAAGCATTTACAACATGCATTTGCACAGAAAAATCTGGAAAAAGCAGTGGTAAGTAATAAGACTTACTATGACCTAAAGACCACAAAAAGGGAATACGAGGTAAATGATCATGTTTATCTGTATAATTTTGCCATAAACCAGGTAAGAGAGAAGAAATTCTTACCCTCATGGAGAGGGCCATATATCATTACTGATAAATTATCTCCAGTTTCCTATAAGGTTTCTATCCCTAATAATGGTGAGACTTTAAAGAAGTGGGTTCATATAAACCAATTGCATGCTTGTCAAATCAGCGTATGGATGAGTATTATTGATTGTCCAAATGACATTTGTCATGTTTGGTCCCATTGTCTTCTTTTGTTTCAGTGAAACATTGCTATCTCTTGTCTGTCTGCGTGGCATGTATGTTCCCCACTAACACTAACATATCTCGTCAACAAATGAATTACTACTCAATGATGCTCAAAAAAAAGGTTGTGATGCTAACTGTATTTTTCCTTTGGACAAGGTTTTGTTTTTAGCATACAGTTGAGGGTCATTCCTCTGTGAAAGGGGGAAGAGCAGAGATAGAGAGTGTTAGATTATCATAGTTTAGCTTAAGGCTAGTGAGGGCCACAAGCAGACTAGTGCAAAAATAAATGTACAGTAATCTTAACAATACCATGCAAAATTGTTTCAATATAATATCACTCGTGTCATTTCTTTTAGACCAAAGAAGTCTTAAAAGATTGAGGTCGGATGACAGATGCCATTGTTATGGACATCCAGACCAAGCCGTGATGTGGATCATCCTTCTTCTGTGACAGGAGTTCCTAAACAAAGCCAAGAGTGGTTCCAGGGCCTTTATCAAGAACCATTGGGCAAGAGATGCTGGAGTCCATCCTAACAGAGAAGAATTTTTATCCCAAAGGAGTTTTGACAACATGTTTCCATGGTCACCATCAAAGAAGAAATTTGATATTCCTCCCGCCAACCAGTCTCTAAAACTGGGAGTCTGATATGATATGTGTGCCATTTTATCTCAAGCCAAAACTAAGGAGATACTTGAGTAGGCCAAGCAACTATTCGTATTAGATATAACATCTCACTTTCAATCAATCTGGTATATTGGGAGATATTGTTTCATCTGTTGAAGAGGACAATAAGTACTTCATCTTTTGGAAACAAGCCTATGCTATCATATAGTTGATGGACGGAAGAGAACTGTGATAACTTCAGGATGATCCCAATCACGGAAGTATAAGAAAATGACAAACCGTCTCTTCCAGTTTTAGCAATAATATATTAAAACTTTAATCAAGTTAGAAAATTTTTGTTAAAATGGGGGATTATGTCAGACATTGCCATGAGGAGGAAATGGTTAATTTTTCTTGTAAGGCAAATTCTCGGAAAGTCTGTTTTAGATGTGTGTAATGATCTCATGTTAAGAAAATGTCTCTTTGCTTCAATACGGGGGGTGAAATATTTGAGTGAGTTTAACGATTTTAACTGACTCTGTGCTAGACACCAAGTCTGGAGAAAGATGTACTCCTATGTGGGATGTCAAGTCTAATGACCTATTGGCCATTCTTATCTGATGAGAAGAGACAGATCCAGATGTCATATGTGAAAACTAAAAATGGTATCAGAGTGCCATCTCCAGGGTACATAGAGTTATTACTGGAAGAATGCATGATTCATATGGAAATTAGAAATTTAGAGTGTCCAATCAGATAATACTGATGATGTCACTGCATAATGAGATGGAGCTTTATCCAATCAGAGGAGATTCTGATAAGGGTAATTTTACAGTATAAATATGTAAGTTTTGAGAGAGAAGGGGGCTTTTTGGCTTTCTGAGGGGTCTTGGCTACTGAAAGGCTGATCATCGTAACCTGGCTGGTTACTAAAGAAATCCTAAGAAATCCACACTTATTGAATTTTAACTATATCTTTCCTTATTTTAGCTCTGCAACATTTCAGAATCAAATACATATTTCTTCTATATTTGGAGAAACTTAATTTTATTATAATTTTTCTTAGTGGACTGGCCACCAATTTTTAGAAATTATAATAAGCCATATTGGCTGTAGGGATTCTGGAATTAAGTAGAATTGATTAACCCCTTAAGGACTGGCATGCACTTGATGACCACTGTGCCTTTTATTTAGTACTTACGGTTCAGGGCTCCCGGAGCGGCATGCAGCAAAATAAACGTCCCAAAGGAACTAGTATGAATGATTATAACTTATACTTTCCACCCAGTACCAACAATAAAAGTATTGTGCCAATATACCTAAGTGACTAGCAAGAAATGTTAGTAATTGTAGTTCAACAACTGAAATAGGTAATGTCCTAAAGTGATAACCAGTGGTGGAAATATTAATAACACAATCATTTCCTCACAACAGAATGAACTGTAATCAATACCCCCTCTGCTCCAAAGGGGTTATTATGGAAAGGGTTAAAGATAACAATGCTATGCCGAATAAACATATAAAGTGAAAAGTCAGACTAAACCTCCATTAAACGTTTAGCGCTCCTATGGCGCTAGATAAACCTGCAGCTCTTAGGTGATCCGGACCTGCAGCACTGAGGACCGGCCGCTGCCGGTGAGAATCGCACGATTCAGCACCACAATTACACAAGGCCGAGGAGAGGAAACCGGCCAGAGCACAACCGTATAGTGATGTGCGAGGAAAGACACGGAGCGCGCTATACAGAAATGAAAGAAATAGTGAAGAGATAAAATTAGTATATAAACAATTATTCACCTTTTTAAATAAATAATTAAACCGTAATAAAGCTTAAATAAATGAAAAATTAAGAAGAAATAAAACCGGTGTATATCCCATGAAGCATTTACCTACTAACTAGGAGCCTTCTCTCCCTCTCACCAGCGGCAGCGCTCGGGCCTCTAAGTGAAATATTAAAGAAGCTGTAAACTTTTTTTTTTATGAAAAAATATATATTGCAGGGATTTTCCTACTGAGTAAAATAAAGGTACTCCCACTGCCGAGAGATTTATATTTCCAGAGTTATTACAGTTTAAACCCATGTTTTTATTACATTAGCAGTGCCCTTTAGTGGTCAAATTCTAATTAGATTTCCTGTTAGATTCTAATGGAGAGGAAAGTCAAAAGTCAGAGACATACAGTTCTCCATAGAATGTGTTAGAAACTGCTGAGTCACTTCCTGTTAGTTAGAACCATCAGGAAGTAAACACAGTAAATTCACTTCCTGTCAGTTAGAACTATAAGGAAGTAAACATAGTAAATTCACTTCCTGTCAGAACAATCAGGCAGTAAACACAGTAAATTCACTTCCTGATTATTTAAACTGCTATAATTTTTGAATAAAACATCTGACAACAATGGGAGTGACCTTGTTTTATTCAGCAGGAAAAGCTCTGTAAAATGTGTTTTCATAAAAAAAGTTTACTGCTCCTTTAAGCTATTCCAGCAGAAGGGAGCACAGAAATCAGAGTTAAATAGGAGGACTCATGTGGCAAAGTGAGCGCCCTCAGAAGATTTAAGGGAGAAAAGTAAAACAACAAGATCTAACCAAATAAATCCTCTCAGGAAAAACATTGCCCTGGACCTGCTTGAGGGACACTAAAAAAACCCCCAAAACAAAGGCAGGTAGGGAGGGGGAGCAGTGCGCTGCCTCCTATAGGTGCGCTACTTAACCCCCCATTGTCCTCGCATCCTGCACAGATTCTAGAGAAAAGGGTTAACTCCACTGTTATCCTAGCACCACCCGATACCGTCCACGGTACAGCTTTACAGTATCAGACAGGAGTCAGATTTAATCTAGCTTTGGGACGATCAGTGTGTTGTACCAGTCAGTGAGAGAAGCACGACTTCCCCCCGGCATCCTGATCCTATTAGTAAAATGGACTTTAACACATGTACAAGTGGTGCCCCCACTGAATTAGACTACATACAAAATATAGGGGACAAGAAAAATTCCCTAAAGAGAGGGTCTATTTAGAAGAGGGACTCCCCTAAGCATAATATGCATTTAAAAAATCTAGACTTTATTGAAAAACAATACACAAATAGATGACATTATAAAATAATTAGATGGGCGTTTGTCTTCCGACTGAAGATTTTTATTATTTATCTCAATCTTTTTTCATTTTACTTATTAACATGTCACTATAAATGGATTTATTTTACACCGACGTTAGTGTGTGTTGTACAATGGGATGTTTTTTTCTTTTCCCATGTATACTTGCGTATTTACACTGCTATATGTATATTACTGGATATTTTTATGACCCAGTAGGTTATGGTAGTATACAAGACTCACGTGTATTCTTTATATACTTCCACTGAAGGGTCTTGTATTCATGTATATGACTAGCTCCATCCACACCTCTCTGTGCGATTTATAATGTCATCTATTTATATTTTGTTTTTCAATGAAGTCTATATTTCTTCAGTATATATTTTGCTTTGGGGGGGGGGGTGGAGTCCTGTATCTAAATAAACGTTTTTCAGGGAATTTTTCCCTTTTCTTTGTCCCTATATTTTGTATATTTTAGTGGGTACCTGAGTAGTCTATTATTTCATCAGTGCCTGCTTATGTACATATATTTCCACTTAATTAGACAACTCGTTGTCAAGTACACCTTCTCTTTATTGTTTTGAACAGAATAATAACAGATAAATAATTTGTTTAAAAAACAAAACAAAATACAAATCAATATGAGTCAGGCTTTACAGGGTAAGAAGGCAGAGTGGCATAATATCCCACCCCAACTCTGCCTCTCAAGGTGCCTTGGGAAAGACAATTCAGCTAATCCCATCACAGCACATGAGGTTTGTGGGTCTCTCAGTCACAAGCTTAAGAGGAACACATGGTGACTAGATGACGGTCCTAGCATGTCCTCAGACTGTGACTAGTTAGAGGACTAGGACTTTCTCAAACGATGTCTAGACAGAGGTCCTAGGATGCCCTCATCAATGACTAGACAGAGTTCCCAGGATGTCGGCACAAGTAAGACATGGAAGTTGTGGCTCAGGGACCAGGGATGTGCTTTTGGGTGAGATTAGGGTTTGTTGCAGTGAGGCCCCAGTGGGGTGTAATGTCTTAGTTTCTATAGGGTGGGGTACTTCATCTGTCAGAAGCACTGGGTACGGTCTTAGTTGCCCTTGCGCTGGGGTTCATCATCATTCAGTCTGGATTTCAAGTGCAGTTTGTAGGACAAGATGTCACCTGCCCACTTGGTGACTGCCTGTTTCTCACATACCCAGATCTCCTGAGCTACCTGCAAAAGAAGAGCAAATGGGAGGTCACAATCCAGTCAAACACTTGTCGTGAAGCAACCAAGCCCACCAGCTCCTGCCTCACCTGCTGTATGAGCCGGAAGTCATGGCTCACAAGCATCATTCCCCCCTCAAAGTCATTGATGGCATCTGCAAGGGCGTCTATTGTTTCGATGTCCAAGTGATTGGTTGGTTCATCCAAGAAGAGCATGTGGGGGTTTTGCCAGGCCAGCCAGGCAAAGCAGACACGACACTTTTGTCCATCAGAAAGATTACGGATCGGGCTCACCTGGGAAGGAACAGACATTTAAGAGGAAATGAGAAAACATGCGACAGCAAGATGGGAGTCTTGAAGGCCGAGAAAAGATGAGAGTTGGTACCGTGTAGCCTGTGCCCGTTCAGGCCATTATTTAAAGCATTAAACTGGAGCATCAATAAAACCTCCTATATTTTTCTGTCCCTCCGAGAGCAAGGATGGAAGGTTAAATTGATGCTCCAGTTTAATGCTTTAAATAACGGCCTGAACAGGGACAGGGGGTTTCTGTCACATTGTGGAGTAACCTTTGGGACAGAGTCCCACTGGGATTGTAAATACCTTTGATACTTCCAGGCGATGACTGCAGTTTACATCATACTGTTTTGCCATTGACTGATCAGAGAGTGTGAGTCTGGACTGAGCTATCTCATCTGATTTATAGTCTAAAGAATGCAATGTGTACTTGAATTTGAGAGAGAGGTTTTCATGTTTGCCTGTATGGCATGCCTAAGGAGGAGGCCTCTGAAAGCTTGCATCCTAAATCTGCTTAGTTATACAATCAAGGCATCAACTTGACTAGATTTGCCTCTTGAAGGCTGAAAGACAGCAGGTGCTAAAGAGGACTTTGGAGGCAAGGGAGTGAGGTTTCTGAGGTGTGATGAGGCGAAACAGAGAATGGAGTGGGTGTGTAAAGTGTATGTGCAGTGAGGGAGTACACATGGTACACTTAAGACATGGAGCGGGGTGGAAGGATGCATGTGAGCAATGGGTGTACATTTAGGAGAAGAGTAGCAAATGCTGCACAGAGTTGTCGGTGGGATTCGGTGCTCCATGCACCTCGGGGAAACGCGTTTCGCTGCACAGATCACAGAAGCGGTTCGCCTGGGAATCTCGCTACAGCAACTTAACCCTTTGAGTGCCAGAGGGGTACGCAACGCACTCTGGCACTCAAAGGGTTAAGCCCTCTGGCCACTCCTGGCAAAGTCACTGGTTGCAAGTGCCCCTCTGCCACCCCTGGGAGGGGCAGAGAGCAAACAGATTTTTATATATATAGACCAGTTTTGTGTTTCACCTGTTGTTTTCCGGTCAGGCCGTATCTCCCAATGATTTTCCTCATCTCCTCCTTCTCCTTGATTTCAGGGTAACACTTCATCATGTATTCCAGGGGAGACAGGTCGAGATCCAGCTGCTCAGTCAGATGCTGGTGGTAACGGCCGATCTTTACATGTGAGTGTTTCCTGATCATTCCGTCTGAGGGCAACAGCTGGAGAAGACAAAAGGAGCGAGACAGTCAATACACAAACACAGGGACAGAGGAAGAGGGATCACACGCACGGAGAGTGAGGAGAGAGAGACACACACAGAGGCCCCACACTTGGAGAGAGACAGACACAGAAAGGCCCTATGTATGCTGAGAGAGCGGTGCCAGAACGCAGAGATAGCGCATGCACGCAGAAACATAGAAAGAGAGTGAGAGGCCACCCCCCGACGTGCCCAGAGAGAGAGGCCACCCCCCGATGACCACACTGAGAAATAGCACCCCCAGCCCCTTCGCAACCGCAAAGCGCCCCCTACACAGACCCCAGAAAGGAAAAGTGAAACTACCTAAGAAACTAGAACCTCCTCCTCCTGCCAGACACCCCAGAACCCCTACTCACCTCGCCCGTCAGGAGCTTCAGTAAAGTTGATTTTCCAGCCCCATTTGGTCCCACTAGGGCCACACGAGTGTCCAGGTCTATCCCAAACTCCAGGTTCTTGTAGATAAGAGGCTAGAGAGACAAAAGAAAGGGGGATACAATAGTCCTGTACCCATTGGGACCTCCATTGTCACCCCCTTTATCCTTCTGAGCAACAGTCAATTCCACCTCTTCTTCCCTGGCCTCTCCTCAGACTCCCATCATTCACCCTCCCTGGTCCCTTCACTATGATTCCCATCATTCACCCTCCCTAGTCCCTTCTCTATGACTCCCATCACTCGCCCTCCTTGGTCCCTTCTCTATGATTCCCATCACTCGCCCTCCTTGGTCCCTTCTCTATGATTCCCATCACTCGCCCTGCCTGGTCCCTTCTCTATGACTCCCATCACTCGCCCTCCCTGGTCCCTTCTCTATGATTCCCATCACTCGCCCTCCCTGGTCCCTTCTCTATGATTCCCATCACTCGCCCTCCCTGGTCCCTTCTCTATGATTCCCATCACTCGCCCTCCCTGGTCCCTTCTCTATGATTCCCATCACTCGCCCTCCCTAGTCCCTTCTCTATGATTCCCATCACTCGCCCTCCCTAGTCCCTTCTCTATGATTCCCATCACTCGCCCTCCCTAGTCCCTTCTCTATGATTCCCATCACTCGCCCTCCCTAGTCCCTTCTCTATGATTCCCATCACTCGCCCTCCCTAGTCCCTTCTCTATGATTCCCATCACTCACCCTCCCTGGTCCCTTCTCTATGATTCCCATCACTCGCCCTCCCTAGTCCCTTCTCTATGATTCCCATTACTCGCCCTCCCTGGTCCCTTCTCTATGACTCCCATCATTCACCCTCCCTAGTCCCTTCTCTATGATTCCCATCACTCGCCCTCCCTGGTCCCTTCTCTATGATTCCCATCACTCGCCCTCCCTAGTCCCTTCTCTATGATTCCCATCACTCGCCCTCCCTGGTCCCTTCTCTATGACTCCCATCACTCGCCCTCCCTGGTCCCTTCTCTATGACTCCCATCACTCGCCCTCCCTTGTCCCTTCTCTATGACTCCCATGACTCGCCCTCCTTGGTCCCTTCTCTATGATTCCCATCACTCGCCCTCCCTGGTCCCTTCACTATGATTCCCATCATTCACCCTCCCTAGTCCCTTTTCTATGATTCCCATCACTCGCCCTCCCTAGTCCCTTCTCTATGATTCCCATCACTCGCCCTCCTTGGTCCCTTCTCTATGACTCCCATCACTCGCCCTCCCTGGTCCCTTCTCTATGATTCCCATCACTCACCCTCCCTGGTCCCTTCTCTATGATTCCCATCACTCGCCCTCCCTGGTCCCTTCTCTATGATTCCCATCACTCGCCCTCCCTGGTCCCTTCTCTATGATTCCCATCACTCGCCCTCCCTGGTCCCTTCACTATGATTCCCATCATTCACCCTCCCTAGTCCCTTCTCTATGATTCCCATCACTCGCCCTCCCTAGTCCCTTCTCTATGATTCCCATCACTCGCCCTCCCTAGTCCCTTCTCTATGATTCCCATCACTCGCCCTCCCTAGTCCCTTCTCTATGATTCCCATCACTCGCCCTCCCTGGTCCCTTCTCTATGATTCCCATCACTCGCCCTCCCTGGTCCCTTCTCTATGATTCCCATCACTCGCCCTCCCTAGTCCCTTCTCTATGATTCCCATCACTCGCCCTCCCTAGTCCCTTCACTATGATTCCCATCACTCGCCCTCCCTAGTCCCTTCACTATGATTCCCATCACTCGCCCTCCCTAGTCCCTTCTCTATGATTCCCATCACTCGCCCTCCTTGGTCCCTTCTCTATGACTCCCATCACTCGCCCTCCCTGGTCCCTTCTCTATGATTCCCATCACTCACCCTCCCTAGTCCCTTCTCTATGATTCCCATCACTCGCCCTCCCTGGTCCCTTCTCTATGATTCCCATCACTCGCCCTCCTTGGTCCCTTCTCTATGATTCCCATCACTCGCCCTCCCTAGTCCCTTCTCTATGATTCCCATCACTCGCCCTCCCTAGTCCCTTCTCTATGATTCCCATCACTCGCCCTCCCTAGTCCCTTCTCTATGATTCCCATCACTCGCCCTCCCTGGTCCCTTCTCTATGATTCCCATCACTCGCCCTCCCTGGTCCCTTCTCTATGATTCCCATCACTCGCCCTCCCTGGTCCCTTCTCTATGACTCCCATCACTCGCCCTCCCTGGTCCCTTCTCTATGACTCCCATCACTCGCCCTCCCTTGTCCCTTCTCTATGACTCCCATGACTCGCCCTCCTTGGTCCCTTCTCTATGATTCCCATCACTCGCCCTCCCTGGTCCCTTCACTATGATTCCCATCATTCACCCTCCCTAGTCCCTTCTCTATGATTCCCATCACTCGCCCTCCCTAGTCCCTTCTATATGATTCCCATCATTCACCCTCCCTAGTCCCTTCTCTATGATTCCCATCACTCGCCCTCCCTGGTCCCTTCTCTATGATTCCCATCACTCGCCCTCCCTAGTCCCTTCTCTATGATTCCCATCACTCGCCCTCCCTGGTCCCTTCACTATGATTCCCATCACTCGCCCTCCCTGGTCCCTTCACTATGATTCCCATCACTCGCCCTCCCTGGTCCCTTCTCCATGACTCCCATCAGTCACTCTCCCTGGTCCCTTCTCTATGATTCCCATCACTCGCCCTCCCTAGTCCCTTCTCTATGATTCCCATCACTCGCCCTCCCTGGTCCCTTCACTATGATTCCCATCACTCGCCCTCCCTGGTCCCTTCTCCATGACTCCCATCAGTCACTCTCCCTGGTCCCTTCACTATGATTCCCATCACTCGCCCTGCCTGGTCTCTTCTCTATGATTCCCATCACTCGCCCTCCCTGGTCCCTTCACTAGGATTCCCATCACTCACCCTCCCTGGTCCCTTCTCTATGATTCCCATCACTCGCCCTCCCTAGTCCCTTCTCTATGATTCCCATTACTCGCCCTCCCTGGTCCCTTCTCTATGATTCCCATCACTCGCCCTCCCTGGTCCCTTCTCTATGATTCCCATCACTCGCCCTCCCTAGTCCCTTCTCTATGATTCCCATCACTCGCCCTCCCTGGTCCCTTCACTATGATTCCCATCACTCGCCCTCCCTGGTCCCTTCACTATGATTCCCATCACTCGCCCTCCCTGGTCCCTTCTCCATGACTCCCATCAGTCACTCTCCCTGGTCCCTTCACTATGATTCCCATCACTCGCCCTGCCTGGTCTCTTCTCTATGATTCCCATCACTCGCCCTCCCTGGTCCCTTCACTAGGATTCCCATCACTCACCCTCCCTGGTCCCTTCTCTATGATTCCCATCACTCGCCCTCCCTAGTCCCTTCTCTATGATTCCCATTACTCGCCCTCCCTGGTCCCTTCTCTATGACTCCCATCACTCGCCCTCCCTGGTCCCTTCTCTATGACTCCCATCACTCGCCCTCCCTGGTCCCTTCTCTATGACTCCCATCACTCGCCCTCCTTGGTCCCTTCTCTATGATTCCCATCACTCGCCCTCCCTGGTCCCTTCACTATGATTCCCATCATTCACCCTCCCTAGTCCCTTCTCTATGACTCCCATCACTCGCCCTCCTTGGTCCCTTCACTATGATTCCCATCATTCACCCTCCCTAGTCCCTTCTCTATGACTCCCATCACTCGCCCTCCTTGGTCCCTTCTCTATGATTCCCATCACTCGCCCTCCTTGGTCCCTTCTCTATGATTCCCATCACTCGCCCTCCCTGGTCCCTTCTCCATGACTCCCATCACTCGCCCTCCCTGGTCCCTTCTCTATGACTCCCATCACTCGCCCTCCCTGGTACCTTCTCTATGATTCCCATCACTCGCCCTCCCTGGTCCCTTCTCTGGGATTCCCATCACTCGCCCTCCCTGGTCTCTTTTCCATGATTCCCATCACTCACCCTCCCTAGTCCCTTCTCTATGATTCCCATCACTCGCCCTCCCTGGTCCCTTCTCCATGATTCCCATCACTCGCCCTCCTTGGTCCCTTCTCTATGATTCCCATCACTCGCCCTCCCTAGTCCCTTCTCTATGATTCCCATCACTCGCCCTCCCTAGTCCCTTCTCTATGATTCCCATCACTCGCCCTCCCTAGTCCCTTCTCTATGATTCCCATCACTCGCCCTCCCTGGTCCCTTCTCTATGATTCCCATCACTCGCCCTCCCTGGTCCCTTCTCTATGATTCCCATCACTCGCCCTCCCTGGTCCCTTCTCTATGATTCCCATCACTCGCCCTCCCTGGTCCCTTCTCTATGATTCCCATCACTCGCCCTCCCTAGTCCCTTCTCTATGATTCCCATCACTCGCCCTCCCTGGTCCCTTGTCTATGACTCCCATCACTCGCCCTCCCTGGTCCCTTCTCTATGACTCCCATCACTCGGCCTCCCTTGTCCCTTCTCTATGACTCCCATCACTCGCCCTCCTTGGTCCCTTCTCTATGATTCCCATCACTCGCCCTCCCTGGTCCCTTCACTATGATTCCCATCATTCACCCTCCCTAGTCCCTTCTCTATGATTCCCATCACTCGCCCTCCCTAGTCCCTTCTCTATGAATCCCATCATTCACCCTCCCTAGTCCCTTCTCTATGATTCCCATCACTCGCCCTCCCTAGTCCCTTCTCTATGATTCCCATCACTCGCCCTCCCTGGTCCCTTCTCTATGATTCCCATCACTCGCCCTCCCTGGTCCCTTCTCTATGATTCCCATCACTCGCCCTCCCTAGTCCCTTCTCTATGATTCCCATTACTCGCCCTCCCTGGTCCCTTCTCTATGACTCCCATCACTCGCCCTCCCTGGTCCCTTCTCTATGACTCCCATCACTCGCCCTCCCTTGTCCCTTCTCTATGACTCCCATCACTCGCCCTCCTTGGTCCCTTCTCTATGATTCCCATCACTCGCCCTCCCTGGTCCCTTCACTATGATTCCCATCATTCACCCTCCCTAGTCCCTTCTCTATGATTCCCATCACTCGCCCTCCCTAGTCCCTTCTCTATGATTCCCATCATTCACCCTCCCTAGTCCCTTCTCTATGATTCCCATCACTCGCCCTCCCTGGTCCCTTCTCTATGATTCCCATCACTCGCCCTCCCTAGTCCCTTCTCTATGATTCCCATCACTCGCCCTCCCTGGTCCCTTCACTATGATTCCCATCACTCGCCCTCCCTGGTCCCTTCACTATGATTCCCA
Source organism: Rhinophrynus dorsalis (assembly GCA_037306005.1). Classification (NCBI taxonomy): domain Eukaryota; kingdom Metazoa; phylum Chordata; class Amphibia; order Anura; family Rhinophrynidae; genus Rhinophrynus; species Rhinophrynus dorsalis. The sequence goes on along the minus strand of CM074723.1, from coordinate 493,832,913 downwards.
TCACTCGCCCTCCCTGGTCCCTTCTCCATGACTCCCATCAGTCACTCTCCCTGGTCCCTTCACTATGATTCCCATCACTCGCCCTGCCTGGTCTCTTCTCTATGATTCCCATCACTCGCCCTCCCTGGTCCCTTCACTAGGATTCCCATCACTCACCCTCCCTGGTCCCTTCTCTATGATTCCCATCACTCGCCCTCCCTAGTCCCTTCTCTATGATTCCCATTACTCGCCCTCCCTGGTCCCTTCTCTATGACTCCCATCACTCGCCCTCCCTGGTCCCTTCTCTATGACTCCCATCACTCGCCCTCCCTGGTCCCTTCTCTATGACTCCCATCACTCGCCCTCCTTGGTCCCTTCTCTATGATTCCCATCACTCGCCCTCCCTGGTCCCTTCACTATGATTCCCATCATTCACCCTCCCTAGTCCCTTCTCTATGACTCCCATCACTCGCCCTCCTTGGTCCCTTCTCTATGATTCCCATCACTCGCCCTCCTTGGTCCCTTCTCTATGATTCCCATCACTCGCCCTCCCTGGTCCCTTCTCCATGACTCCCATCACTCGCCCTGCCTGGTCCCTTCTCTATGACTCCCATCACTCGCCCTCCCTGGTCCCTTCTCTATGATTCCCATCACTCGCCCTCCCTGGTCCCTTCTCTGGGATTCCCATCACTCGCCCTCCCTGGTCTCTTTTCCATGATTCCCATCACTCACCCTCCCTAGTCCCTTCTCTATGATTCCCATCACTCACCCTCCCTGGTCCCTTCTCCATGATTCCCATCACTCGCCCTCCTTGGTCCCTTCACTATGATTCCCATCACTCGCCCTCCCTTTTCTATGATTCCCATCACTCGCCCTCCCTTCTCTATGATTCCCATCACTCGCCCTCCCTGGTCCCTTCTCTAGGATTCCCATCACTCGCCCTCCCTGGTCCCTTCTCTATGATTCCCATCACTCGCCCTGCCTGGTCCCTTCTCTATGACTCCCATCACTCGCCCTGCCTGGTCCCTTCTCTATGACTCCCATCACTCGCCCTGCCTGGTCCCTTCTCTATGACTCCCATCACTCGCCCTCCCTGGTCCCTTCTCTATGATTCCCATCACTCGCCCTCCCTGGTCCCTTCTCTGGGATTCCCATCACTCGCCCTCCCTAGTCCCTTCTCTATGATTCCCATCACTCACCCTCCCTGGTCCCTTCTCTATGATTCCCATCACTCGCCCTCCCTGGTCCCTTCTCTATGATTCCCATCACTCGCCCTCCCTGGTCCCTTCTCTGGGATTCCCATCACTCGCCCTCCCTAGTCCCTTCTCTATGATTCCCATCACTCGCCCTCCCTAGTCCCTTCTCTATGACTCCCATCACTCGCCCTCCCTAGTCTCTTCTCTAGGATTCCCATCACTCGCCCTCCCTGGTCTCTTCTCTAGGATTCCCATCACTCGCCCTCCCTGGTCCCTTCTCTATGATTCCCATCACTCGCCCTCCCTGGTCCCTTCTCTATGATTCCCATCACTCGCCCTCCTTGGTCCCTTCACTATGATTCCCATCACTCACCCTCCTTGGTCCCTTCTCTATGATTCCCATCACTCGCCCTCCCTGGTCCCTTCTCTAGGATTCCCATCACTCGCCCTCCCTGGTCCCTTCTCTATGATTCCCATCACTCGCCCTCCCTGGTCCCTTCTCTATGATTCCCATCACTCGCCCTCCTTGGTCCCTTCTCTATGATTCCCATCACTCACCCTCCCTAGTCCCTTCTCTATGATTCCCATCACTCGCCCTCCCTGGTCCCTTCTCTATGACTCCCATCACTCGCCCTCCCTAGTCCCTTCTCTAGGATTCCCATCACTCGCCCTCCCTGGTCCCTTCTCCATGACTCCCATCACTCACCCTCCCTAGTCCCTTCTCCATGACTCCCATCACTCGCCCTCCCTAGTCCCTTCTCTAGGATTCCCATCACTCGCCCTCCCTGGTCCCTTCTCTATGATTCCCATCACTCGCCCTCCCTGGTCCCTTCTCTATGATTCCCATCACTCGCCCTCCCTAGTCCCTTCTCTATGACTCCCATCACTCGCCCTCCCTGGTCCCTTCTCTAGGATTCCCATCACTCGCCCTCCCTGGTCTCTTCTCCATGATTCCCATCACTCACCCTCCCTGGTCCCTTTCCTGCCACTCCAATCACTTGCCCTCCGTCCCTGCCTCATGTTCTTACCCCATCAGCGGTGTAGCGGAAGCTCACGTTCTGCACCATGATTACAGGAGGAGGAATCTTCCCACAGGATGGAAAATAGAACGAGAGAGTCTGAAAGAGACGGATAAGAAAACCGCATTCATGAGACAAGGGTGTAAAAGGCACAGCACCACACACACCATAGACTGATGGTTGGGGACCATGGCAGGGAGATTGAAACATGTGGGGGAGAGTGAAGTGCGCGGTGGGGAGAGTGAAGTGTGAAGGTGGCACAGGTTCACCACACACTGAATTACATGGCTCCTCTTTATGACACTGAATGAAATACATTCCTTTACCCAGCTATGACAGAACACACTGAATGAAATGTATTCCTTTACCCAGCTATGACAGAACACACTGAATGAAATGCATTCTTTACCCAGCTATGACAGAACACACTGAATGAAATGCATTCCTTTACCCAGCTATGACAGAACACACTGAATGAAATGCATTCTTTACCCAGCTATGACAGAACACACTGAATGAAATGCATTCCTTTACCCAGCTATGACAGAACACACTGAGTGAAATGCATTCCTTTACCCAGCTATGACAGAACACACTGAATGAAATGCATTCCTTTACCCAGATATGACAGAACACAGTGAATGAAATGCATTCCTTTACCCAGCTATGACAGAACACACTGAGTGAAATGCATTCCTTTACCCAGCTATGACAGAACACAGTGAATGAAATACATTCCTTTACTCAGCTATGACAGAACACACTGAATGAAATGCATTCCTTTACCCAGCTATGACAGAACACAGTGAATGAAATGCATTCCTTTACCCAGCTATGACAGAACACACTGAATGAAATGCATTCCTTTACTCAGCTATGACAGAACACAGTGAATGAAATGCATTCCTTTACCCAGCTATGACAGAACACAGTGAATGAAATACATTCCTTTACTCAGCTATGACAGAACACACTGAATGAAATGCATTCCTTTACCCAGCTATGACAGAACACAGTGAATGAAATGCATTCCTTTACCCAGCTATGACAGAACACACTGAATGAAATGCATTCCTTTACCCAGCTATGACAGAACACAGTGAATGAAATGCATTCCTTTACCCAGCTATGACAGAACACAGTGAATGAAATGCATTCCTTTACCCAGCTATGACAGAACACAGTGAATGAAATGCATTCCTTTACCCAGCTATGACAGAACACACTGAATGAAATGCATTCCTTTACCCAGCTATGACAGAACACACTGAATGAAATGCATTCCTTTACCCAGCTATGACAGAACACAGAGGGGCCTCACCTTGTCATTCACCACTCGCTCCGTCAGCCCTGATGACATCATCTTTTGCAGGGTCTTCTCTTTGCTCTGTGCCTGGCGGGCCAGCTTAGCGCTGCCATGACCAAACCGCGCAATGTAATTCTGTGAGATTCAAGAGAAAGGAATGTGTCAAGATAGAAAGGATAGCATGTTCGCTCTTCTCTTTCTCCTCCAGAACCTCATTCTCCCTGGACACACACCACGTGAGTGCGCCTACCAAAAACTAGCTTTATTGTGATCCCACAGCCCCTCCAACTCACTTCCATCCTGTATTAAACACGTGTGAACCCCCCAGTCCCCCCCCACACACACTTCATGTTCTCTATGTGATCCTACTTCCTCTGACTCACGTCCCCCTGTACAAATCTCACATGATCTTATCCTCCCCATCCGCCCTCTTCCCCTCATGTGCGCTATGTAATCACGTCCCCCTGTACAAACATGTGATCTCCTCACCCACTTCCCTTCATGTGCGCTATGTAATCACGTCCCCCTGTACAAACATGTGATCTCCTCACCCACTTCCCTTCATGTGCGCTATGTAATCACGTCCCCCTGTACAAACATGTGATCTCCTCACCCACTTCCCTTCATGTGCGCTATGTAATCACGTCCCCCTGTACAAACATGTGATCTCCTCACCCACTTCCCTTCATGTGCGCTATGTAATCACGTCCCCCTGTACAAACATGTGATCTCCTCACCCACTTCCCTTCATGTGCGCTATGTAATCACGTCCCCCTGTACAAACATGTGATCTCCTCACCCACTTCCCTTCATGTGCGCTATGTAATCACGTCCCCCTGTACAAACATCATGTGATCTCCTCACCCACTTCCCTTCATGTGCGCTATGTAATCACGTCCCCCTGTACAAACATGTGATCTCCTCACCCACTTCCCTTCATGTGCGCTATGTAATCACGTCCCCCTGTACAAACATCATGTGATCTCCTCACCCACTTCCCTTCATGTGCATTATGTAATCACGTCCCCCTGTACAAACATGTGATCTCCTCACCCACTTCCCTTCATGTGCGCTATGTAATCACGTCCCCCTGTACAAACATGTGATCTCCTCACCCACTTCCCTTCATGTGCATTATGTAATCACGTCCCCCTGTACAAACATCATGTGATCTCCTCACCCACTTCCCTTCATGTGCGCTATGTAATCACGTCCCCCTGTACAAACATCATGTGATCTCCTCACCCACTTCCCTTCATGTGCATTATGTAATCACGTCCCCCTGTACAAACATGTGATCTCCTCACCCACTTCCCTTCATGTGTGCTATGTAATCACGTCCCCCTGTACAAACATGTGATCTCCTCACCCACTTCCCTTCATGTGCGCTATGTAATCACGTCCCCCTGTACAAACATCATGTGATCTCCTCACCCACTTCCCTTCATGTGCGCTATGTAATCACGTCCCCGTGTACAAACATGTGATCTCCTCACCCACTTCCCTTCATGTGCGCTATGTAATCACGTCCCCCTGTACAAACATCATGTGATCTCCTCACCCACTTCCCTTCATGTGCATTATGTAATCACGTCCCCCTGTACAAACATGTGATCTCCTCACCCACTTCCCTTCATGTGCGCTATGTAATCACGTCCCCCTGTACAAACATCATGTGATCTCCTCACCCACTTCCCTTCATGTGCATTATGTAATCACGTCCCCCTGTACAAACATCATGTGATCTCCTCACCCACTTCCCTTCATGTGCGCTATGTAATCACGTCCCCCTGTACAAACATCATGTGATCTCCTCACCCACTTCCCTTCATGTGCATTATGTAATCACGTCCCCCTGTACAAACATGTGATCTCCTCACCCACTTCCCTTCATGTGTGCTATGTAATCACGTCCCCCTGTACAAACATGTGATCTCCTCACCCACTTCCCTTCATGTGTGCTATGTAATCACGTCCCCCTGTACAAACATGTGATCTCCTCACCCACTTCCCCTCATGTGCGCTATGTAATCACGTCCCCCTGTACAAACATGTGATCTCCTCACCCACTTCCCTTCATGTGCGCTATGTAATCACGTCCCCCTGTACAAACATGTGATCTCCTCACCCACTTCCCTTCATGTGCGTTATGTAATCACGTCCCCCTGTACAAACATCATGTGATCTCCTCACCCACTTTCCTTCATGTGCGCTATGTAATCACGTCCCCCTGTACAAACATGTGATCTCCTCACCCACTTCCCTTCATGTGCGTTATGTAATCACGTCCCCCTGTACAAACATCATGTGATCTCCTCAACCACTTCCCTTCATGTGTGCTATGTAATCACGTCCCCCTGTACAAACATGTGATCTCCTCACCCACTTCCCTTCATGTGCGTTATGTAATCACGTCCCCCTGTACAAACATGTGATCTCCTCACCCACTTCCCTTCATGTGCATTATGTAATCACGTCCCCCTGTACAAACATCATGTGATCTCCTCACCCACTTCCCTTCATGTGTATTATCTGATCCTGCTTCCCCTGTACTAACCTCCCCCATGGTGCAACCTCATAGGACTTCCACCCACTTCCCTTCATGTGCGCTATGTAATCACGTCCCCCTGTACAAACATGTGATCTCCTCACCCACTTCCCTTCATGTGCGCTATGTAATCACGTCCCCCTGTACAAACATGTGATCTCCTCAACCACTTCCCTTCATGTGCATTATGTAATCACGTCCCCCTGTACAAACATCATGTGATCTCCTCACCCACTTCCCTTCATGTGCGCTATGTAATCACGTCCCCCTGTACAAACATGTGATCTCCTCAACCACTTCCCTTCATGTGCATTATGTAATCACGTCCCCCTGTACAAACATCATGTGATCTCCTCACCCACTTCCCTCAATGTGCGCTATGTAATCACGTCCCCCTGTACAAACATGTGATCTCCTCACCCACTTCCCTTCATGTGCGCTATGTAATCACGTCCCCCTGTTCAAACATCATGTGATCTCCTCAACCACTTCCCTTCATGTGCATTATGTAATCACGTCCCCCTGTACAAACATCATGTGATCTCCTCACCCACTTACCTTCATGTGTGTTATCTGATCCTGCTTCCCCTGGACTAACCTCCCCCATGGTGCAACTTCATAGGACTTCCACCCACTTACCTTCATGTGTGTTATCTGATCCTGCTTCCCCTGGACTAACCTCCCCCATGGTGCAACTTCATAGGACTTCCACCCACTTACCTTCATGTGTGTTATCTGATCCTGCTTCCCCTGGACTAACCTCCCGCATGGTGCAACTTCATAGGACTTCCACCCACTTACCTTCATGTGTGTTATCTGATCCTGCTCCCAGTTGAATCTTTTCATCTGATTTTCCTCCAACTCAAGGCGAGTTTTCACATACTGATCGTAGTTACCCTGGGGAGAAGAAAAGTAAGATACTACTACCAAAGTCTTCACCTAGTGGTCAGAATTATATTGTAGGGGTCAGGAAGGGCAAGGCTGTATCATTTATATATATATTAAAGAAAGCCTCATTGCATAATTTATGTCTCCTCAGGGTAGACACACATCCAGGGGTGGCAGTAAGGAGGAGTTACTGCTCCCATTGGGTAATTCAATGGTGTCGTGATTTTCACAGGCGTTGCACACAGACACCAAAAACACACACACACACACCACACACACACCACACACACACCACACACAGAGACACACCAAACACACACAGCATCTATACACATACACACATACATATATACATATATATATAGAAATAGTAATGCTGGAGATACAGGGGTGTGTGTGTGTGTGATTTCCGACACACCACAGACCCAACACAGCACAAACACACCACCCCGACACACACGCAGCATCAAACACACACACATGCACGCACACATGCACGCACACAGCCACACACACAGCATCAAACACATATCTATATATAGAAATAGCAATGCTAGCGATCCGGGGGTGCGTGTGATTTCCGACATCACACACCCAAACACAGCACAAACAAACCACGACACACACACACACAGACAGACACACACACACAGACAGACAGACACACACAGACAGACAGACAGACACACACACACAGACAGACAGACACACACACACAGACAGACACACACACACACACAGACAGACAGACACACACAGACAGACAGACACACACAGACAGACAGACACACACAGACACACACAGACAGACACACAGACAGACACACAGACAGACACACAGACAGACACACAGACAGACACACAGACAGACACACAGACACACACAGACAGACACACACAGACAGACACACACAGACAGACACACACAGACAGACACACACAGACAGACACACACAGACAGACACACACAGACAGACACACACAGACAGACACAGACAGACACACAGACAGACAGACACACAGACAGACAGACACACAGACAGACAGACACACAGACAGACAGACACACACACAGACAGACACACACACAGACAGACACACACACAGACAGACACACACACAGACAGACACACACACAGACAGACACACACAGACAGACACACACAGACAGACACACACAGACAGACACACACAGACAGACACACACAGACAGACACACACAGACAGACACACACAGACAGACACACACAGACAGACACACACAGACAGACACACACAGACAGACACACACAGACAGACACACACAGACAGACACACACAGACAGACACACACAGACAGACACACACAGACAGACACACACAGACAGACACACACAGACAGACAGACACACAGACAGACAGACACACAGACAGACAGACACACAGACAGACAGACACACAGACAGACAGACAGACACACAGACAGACAGACACACAGACAGACAGACAGACACAGACAGACAGACACACAGACAGACAGACACACAGACAGACAGACACACAGACAGACAGACACACAGACAGACAGACACACAGACAGACAGACACACAGACAGACAGACACACAGACAGACAGACACACAGACAGACACAGACACAGACAGAGACACACAGACACAGACAGAGAGACACAGACAGAGAGACACAGACAGAGAGACACAGACAGACACAGACAGAGACACACAGACAGACAGACACACAGACAGACAGACACACAGACAGACAGACACACAGACAGACAGACACACAGACAGACAGACACACAGACAGACAGACACACAGACAGACAGACACACAGAGACAGACACACAGACAGACAGACAGTACAGACACACAGACAGACAGACACACAGACAGACAGACACACAGACAGACAGACACACAGACAGACAGACACACAGACAGACAGACACACAGACAGACAGACACACAGACAGACACACAGACAGACACACAGACAGACACACAGACAGACAGACACACAGACAGACAGACACACAGACAGACAGACAGACACACACAGACAGACAGACACACACAGACAGACAGACACACACAGACAGACAGACACACACAGACAGACAGACACACACACAGAAATAGTAATGCTGGAGATACAGGGGTGTGTGTGTGTGTGATTTCCGACACACCACAGACCCCAACACAGCACAAACACACCACCCCGACACACACGCAGCATCAAACACACACCGCATCAAACACATATCTATATATATATATATATATATATATAGAAATAGCAATGCTGGAGATACAGGGGGGTATGTGTGATTTCTGACACCACACACCCAAACACAGCACAAACAAACCACGACACACACACGTGTATAATATTATTATATTATATTATATATATATATATATAATATCCTGACACACACACCACACAGTCACTCACTCTGACTCCCAGTGGTCTCAGCAGGACCTTAGTACAGCCACTGAAGGGAAGCTGCAGCACCAGGGGAACAAAATGGCACCCAAAGGGTTAAAGTAGGCCCCTCATTGCTCAATTATTTCTTGACTGTCATCATTTGCCATGCAACACAGAGGACAGGCAGCTATTAGGTACACACTTAACCCACTGACTGCCACAGGGTTGTGTATCAAGTTTTACCCCTCAGGGAGTGTGTTCAATCCCCTCGCACTGTAAAATTTCATTTCCCTCCCACTTCTCCTCCTTCCCCAGCCTATTACTAACACTTTTCCACATTTATGTTAAGCCCCACCACCTACTCGTGATTAAGCCTCAACCACTTCTAAGCCAGACTGCCCCATTTGTCTCTTCACATCAGCACCACATCAGTCCCCTCCAGGGACTCCACAAGTCAAAGTTCCCAGGTATGAATACACTTCCCACTGCTATTTAACTCTGACATGCCTCTCTATACCTTAACCCTTTGAGTGGCAGAGGGCTGCACAATGCATTGCAATGCACTCTGCCATTCAAAGGGTTAACATGCGGGTATAACAATCCTTTTATTTCCACAGGACTAAAACTGGATCTATGTAACTTCTGGTGTCAACGGACACTGAACCATCACAGAAAACAAACCAAACAAGGGCCAGCTGGGCTCAAACTACTAAACAGAAAGAGGCAGTAGGAGAAAAAAGTCCCCAGACCTGCACTACTGCCTGAAGGACCTTCCTACCAAACTTGGCCTCAGCTGAGGCCCAAACATTGATTTGGTAGTGTTTGGTGAATGTGAGTTTCATGCCAAGGCAAGAGTTGGCACTCTGGGTTGTATAATTTGTTTGTTTGCTGACCTGTATTTTATTCAAAGTGCACCAGTCCTAGGCCATAAAAGTAGCGGAGTAGATATCGCCACCAGAAACTGAATGAGTAGATCACCGGAGCAGAACAGTGTGTCATAAAATATTTTGGACCCTCTGCTCTGATGGGGTTCATCCAGGGGACAGTCAAATATTATGAAATAGGGAGAACATGTATATATAGTGTAAAATGGTTCAATACAAATATATATTCAGAATGCCCATGTTTTACCCTCGTGGGTACCAAACATGCCAGGGGGAGGTGTTCCTGCTGTGAGTTACAAGAATAGCCAGTTTGCAACCAGTTAGACCCAGCATGTTAGGTGTCCAGATATTCACACAAATATGAGGAATATGATTATTATAACATTATAGAGGTGTGCTGTGGGCTGCATGTTTTGGGAAGCCTTATGATTTTAAGGTAGAACTCTGCAGTAACATCCCTGACAGGTCTGATTGAGTGGGCTGTAAACTGTCAGGCCAAACCTCCCCCCAGGCAACAGGCAGGGGGTTCGGCCTCTTAGAAGGAACGGTGGAAAGTATTTAATATGGGTTTCCTGGATAAAAAAAGGTGAATTTCTTTGTAACAATTGAAGGGGGAAATACCATCGGAAGTTCCCACAGGGACTCTTAAAATATCGGTAATTGTGTATAGGGATTTCTTGTGTTTCTCCTATTTTATGGACTGTTTTGCTTATGTGTAATCTTTATTTGTGTATGTCCTTTATTGCTGTATTTTTGTAACCAGCACTGTGAAGCCTTTTTTCACATTATATGTTCAATTAATCAGCTCTTGTCTCTGTTCTCTAATATGAAATCACTACTCTGAAGGAAGCTCAGGTAGCACACGTTACTAAAGGCTTAATTATATATGTCTGATTATTAAGGTGATTTTATACTGTAATTCGGTTGTTTTGGGGTAACCTAAGACGCCCAGATATAAAGTCTTGGTGGTGGCAGCAAACTGTAGTACTGGGGTGACAGTGCAAGAGGGATTTCAGGGGTTAATGTGGTGGTGGCTAGGAATAGTAACAGGCAACCAGGGGTCTGGTACTGTTAACCCTTTCACTCCCACACTCTCTCAGCAGGGCCTATAGCCCTCGCTTGTGACAGTGAACAAGTATGACAATGTAGCAACCCTGTACAGCTGTTCAGCAGAGGCTTGGTTTTTGTAGGGCCAGGAAGCACCCATAGACATAGTGGTGTGTGCTGTGACTTTGAAAACAGCAGGTCTTTCTAATCACATATGCCTGGCACATAGTCTTCATACAAGATGCCTGACGAGCTCTAGGACCCTCAGGAATGACAGAGAGAATCCTCCCTGCAGAGAAGGCTGCATACAAATGCGCATCCAACAGGTGAGGATCCTCCTCCTGTTTTGAGGAAGAGTCAGGAGAAAATAAGGGCAGGGTGATCTACTGATTGATGTGAAAATTAGAGACCACACTAGGTAAGAACTCTTGAGATGTACCAAGTACCACCTTGTCCTGATGAAATACCAGGAAAGCGATTACAAGATGAGGCTTGTAACGGAGTAATCCTATGTAGAGAATGGCTAAGAGAAAAGCCATCTTAAGTGTAAAAAAAAATGCAAGGACATTGAGGAAAGGTTCAAAAAGGAGGTCTCTGAAGGACACTCAGAACCAAGTAATGATCCCACAGGGGCGTCCCTGAAAAAAGGGAAGGCATGAGTTACCCTTTCACACCAAGGGTGTTAATGACCGACAGAAGAGAAAAAACATCTGGAAGATTACGGAAAGAGCTGAAATCTGTACCTTGACAGAGCTCAGACTGAGGCCCTTGCTCACACCTTCTTGCAATAAGGTCAAAACTGTAGAAAATGATTTATTGGTAAGTAAAAACCATGTGAAAAGATCTACAAGATAAAGCATTCTGCTCAGAGAGACTCCTCTTCGAGGCGATAGCAGTAAGAAACACATCCTTATAAAAGTCAAATGTTTAAGAGAAATCAATAACAGATCCAAAAGGGAGAAGACTGGCACCACCGAGAGCAGATTCAGGTCTCACTGAGGTGTAGGAACTCTGTACGGTGGGAGGATACAATCTGAACCTCAGGAATGCCATTGATTTTATGCTGGAAAAGAACAGAGAAGGCAGACACCTGGACCTTAATAGAACAGACCTGCAGTGGTTTCTCAAGGCCAGCTTGTAAAAAACAAACAAAAAAAAAAAAGACGGCAAATGAAAATTCAAGGGATCGAGGTCACAAAAAGCAAAGTAAATGGTGAAGTTTGTCCAGGAAACGCTGTGAGCTTGCAGCACAGTTAAAACAGAATCACGTTATGGTGACGTTGTCCAAGATGGGATGATGAACAGGACCCTGAGACAGAAGGTCTGGATCCAGACTCAGACTACACTGCCACTCCATGGACATTTTGAGCAGGTGATGAAATCAAGCCCAGAGAGGCCATAATGGAGCAATGAGAAGAGTGTGAACCTCTTCATCCCCATATCTTGGCATGGACTCTGGGAATCATGGCAAGAAGAGGTAAAGTATACACTGGAGAGTACCACCATGGAATTGTCCGCACATCCATTGCTCTAGAACAGAACAAGAAGTTCTGCATTGAGATGACAGGCCATCATGTCTAGGTCTGGTCGGCCCCAACGCTCCACTAGACAAAGGAAAATTTCCTACATCAACTCCCATTCACAAAGTGCTGTCATGTCAGTGAGCTAAAGGGCTGGCCCCAAATGGATCCAGCAACGCTCCCCTGTCCGGTTCGTGTCTGTAAATCAAAAGTATAATAAAACAAAAGAAAGAAAGCTGTAGGTTTCCCAGCACAGGGAGGATGTCCCTGATCTGCGGTTGGTGCTGGGGTATAGAGGGGAGGTAGGGGGACAATCTTCTTGGTAGAATGCTCTTAAAGGAGACTCTCTATACCCCACGATCCATGCATCCCTCTTGGACTTCTGAGAAAGGAGCTTAAACTAGATTAAAAGTAGTTTAATATATAAACAGTAAATCCCCCAAAGCATATAAAGGGTTAAACTGGAGACAGCAAGCAGGATAGACAGCCTCTGAGTATTATAAGTAATGAAGGAGTAAGATGGCAGGCAAAAAAGGCACCCTGCCAATCAGAAACCAGACCAGAAAACAGGATTCTGGGAAATGTAGTCTTAAATGAAGCAACCCGTAACGTTATAGCTGCAGAACTCCGCAAAACTCACACCACTGGCCAATCAGGACACCAGTCATATGATAGAGCATGATCAGAGAAGGAGAAAGCCCCCCCAACTCCGACCCATGAGGAGGAGGAGGAGAAAGCCCCCCCAACTCCGACCCATGAGGAGGAGGAGAAAGCCCCCCCAACTCCGACCCATGAGGAGGAGGAGAAAGCCCCCCCCAACTCCGACCCATGAGGAGGAGGAGAAAGCCCCCACTCCGACCCATGTAGAATAAATAGGTGCAGAGATATCCCACACAAATTCTTCACATTAAAGTCTATGAAGCAAAGATGGCCACTGCGGGCGCTCCGGTTCTTAAAGGGACCAGGCACCAAAGAACGAAATTATTAAAATCCCACATTACACTCAAGATAGGGTACAAATACAGTTTACAGTAACTCTGATAGACATACAGAAGCAGAGAGTAAATGTCTAATAGTCAATGTACTAACTGGCACAGAGGAAAAAACTAGGCAAAGCTGCCATGTCTACCACACAGACACATATAGGAGAGGGATTCAATAGAGTGAGTGTATATTCACCACATGGTGTGGAGATGAGAAATTTGCAGGACGCATAATACGACCATGGTACTCAAAGGGTTAGCCTGCAGTCTCCTGTCTTCAGACTCCCATCTAGACAGAGTAGAACATCAGAGAGGTTCAGCCATAAGAAGGGACTTCTCATCAAGTCAGCTCCACAGGGAAACGTCCAAATAGAAGACACCTGTGGACTGGGCAATCCAATGCCAGGGAAGACAGGGATGGGAGCCGCCTAATGGGGGGGGGGATTATACAGCCCCATATATATCAAGTAAAAATAAGAAAGTAGACCTAAAAAGTAAGAAGTGGCAGCTGCTTGTGGTCACAGAGTACATGAATCTGGTATTAAGGCAGGGGGCTGAGCCGAAAGGAGGAGGAGTCTCAGTACAAAAGACCCTGTCTTTGTTTTGAAGTGTCCTGCCCTCTGGAGGAGGGAGCTCAGCCCCATGGTTCCTGTGTTCCATATTAGACATAAGAGAAATTAGTGTATTTATAAACAGTGGGGAAGCACTCTCACCATAAACAACGTGTTTCCTGGGTGCAGTTACTCATGGGATCAGCTTGGATGTACACATGTCAAACCAATCAGCACCCTCAGCATAGAAGCGTTTATTCAAATCAGTGTCAACTTTTACAATTCAGTATTTAAAAAGCCTGCCAAGTTCATGTGGGATACGTCATTCCTGTCGTCACCACACGCCCCCTCCCCTTTCTTAACACGTCAAAGTAAAGGGCAATGAAAAAGCACCATTCACTTTGTACAGTGTAAAGCTCGTTCAGGTTCATGCATCAATATGGGAAAGAGACCCCTAGTGTTCAAACAAGGGAACTAAAAGAATGAATCAAAGTCCATATAAGTTCCAACACAGTCTGAGGGAACCCCATGGTTATGGAAGATCTGTCATCTGGTGGACTCCATCTATACTGCCCAAACTACAGAAAACAAATCGGTCCTTCCATGCTTTGCAGTATTTGGCTTTCCACAACTGTGTAGGATTCTGCCATACACCAGGGAGATAAGAAAAGTGGGTACTGGGTGAAGCACCACGGTATCATCGCTGCGAGACTCACATTGCAATGCATGGAAGCAGCGATCTGCAGGTGCCAATGTGAGGCACAGATAGGGTCTTACTGACACAATAACGCCATGAATAAAAGGAGAAGAAATAAACAACTGCCTGCAATGAAAGGGGGCACAATAAGCGCTAATGTACAAATAGTAACGGTGTGCGAATACAGACAAGAAATATAATACCAGGGACAAATGCAGCCAAATTTACAGGGGTGTATTTCACCAGGACACCCAGAGACTGTGCAGAACTCAACCGCACCGATATATATTATATATATAAACCCAAAACAGAGAGGCAGAATGGGGGAACCCAGAAGTAATCCAATTTTACCGAGCTGTAACTCACTAGGAGACCCACAGATTGCCCAGAACTCAGTCTTATATATAAAACCGCTAAAAATGTATTGAACAAGGAGCTAGAAGCAGTACTGGGGAACCCAGAGGTAATCCAGCTACCCCCAAGGCCCTCGAATGCCCCATAAATGTATCATGGAATTTGCTTAAAATACTCTTAGACAAATGTGTGCGTCATTAAATACCATAGGGGAATAAGCACAAGAGGAGTAAATGGAGACCAATGTGGCTTAATATTGAGATTCGCAGGGACATGAGAAATAAGAAACAGCCTTTTAAAGTGTTTAAGTCAAGGTTAAGGTTGATATTGGTCCTCTTAATGCTGAGATAAGTGAATTGATTAGTAATAAAGCTATGGCTGACACTGTAAATACATTCTTTGCATCAGTATATACAAAGGAAGCAGCAATGATAGGCTATGGGCAAATAGACAGAACCACATAGTTTCCTCCATCATGTACAGGGCTTACTGAGGACAAGGTCCAAAAGACACTGGAAAGGGTTATGGAGAATAAAGCACCTGGACCTGATGGACGCATGCCTTTTTCAGCATCTTCAACTATGTTACTACTACTGTTAACCCTCTCCCACCCAAGACCCACTCACTGTGTAGTACTTCAGCTTGCGGTTGTGCAGGTGGATGATGTTGGTGCAGACGCCATTCAGGAAATCCTGGGAGTGAGACACAAGCACCAAAATGCGCCGAAACCTAAAGAGGTAGAGTGAGAAAGAGCAAAAAAGACCAGTGAGACACCAAGAGTGAGCCTGCACTGCGCTAGCCGAGAGGGTCACTTTGAAAATATTGCCCTCTATTGGGCGTGCATCACAACAGAGCATTAAAAAGGTCTCTGTTTTGAAAACAGTGATATCTGAATGCTGCCATCATGAAAAGCGCATCATTCTGATATCGTCATGCCTCCGTTAAGGTCATGTCCATAGCCTGAATACATAACAGTCATTACACTCATTTTCTCTTGTTCTGATGTCTGATGTTTAAATGCAACCCATTTATTTGTAATTTTTAACATGGAAAATAAATTAGACAAATTTTTATTTGATGATTCGTCCCGGAGCCAGGTGTGCTCCCGCATCTTATGCATTGGATTTGTGCTTTGTACTGGAGGACTCCAGCACACTGAGCACCCTGAAGCCATGTGGGACGTTTCCAATTGTTCCGTGTAATTGTGGGGTAGAATGACAATCGTAGTGGCGTGTAGCACCTACTCTCTTTGAAGTTCAGACCCATTTAACAGCCACACAAGATCAATAATGTCAGGTGACAACACACTTAAATGTGGCTGGCGATGATGGGAATCGTAGTCCCTCCAACAAGTAGAGTGCCGAAGGCTTGCCTACCTGAGGTACCACCTAACGGATCGGCCTGTACAAGGCAAGGCTGGCAATGAATATGAAAACAGAGAATTGGTGCATTGCGTTGGAGGCATTTAGGGTTGTGTGTATGTTTATGTATATAATATCTTGCACGTGGTTCTCCATCTAACGTTCTTCCTCTGGTAAACCAAAATTTATGTATAAACTATATTATCTAAATGTTATAATTGAAAATTCTAAAAATATTTTTTAGCTACTAGCCCTGCAAAATGTGAGATCTCGAAAAATGTTAAAAGGAGCATAACAAATACAACGTAATGATTAAAAGCCAAGCCCAGTAGGAGAAGTGTAACGGAGAAGCATGCACTGAGAGGGCTGGGTGGCATTTAAGCATCAGACATCAGAATAAGAGAAAATGAGAGAGTAATGACTGTTATGTATTCAGGCTATGGACGTGACATTATCAGGGCTGCGATATCAGAATGATGCGCTTTTCATGCAGGGTGCATTCGGATATCACCAGACAATTTTGATGCGCTGCTGTGATGCACTCCCAATAGAGGCGACATTTTCAAAGGACAGTGGGCCGAGAGACACTGCACTAAGTGGGCGCCGAGAGACTCTCTGCTCTGGGGGATACTGCACTGGGAGACACTGCGCTGGGTGGATGCTCGGAAATGAATATGTAGAATGGAGGATGAGGTCCAATTGCTTGAGGGGAAGATATTAGTCCATGTGCTCACAGGCAGGTTTTAGGTTCTACTTCCTCATTCCCACAGACCCCTCCCACTTACGATTTTAGCTCCTCCTCCAGCCATACACAGGCCTCGAGATCCAGGTGATTTGTAGGTTCATCCAGTAGAAGCATGAACGGTCGGATAAAAAGGGCTCTGAGGAAGAAAGGATAAATCAGGGTCACTTGTCAGAAGAAGATGGCACTAACCCTTCTGCCCAGCCTCTCACCAACACAAGACACACAAACCCCTCTCCTACTCAAAGGACCCACTTCTTCCTGACACTTTCCCTAGTGAGGACACCCAATTACTATAAGAAATAACATGACGGACACTCTACCTAGTGAGGACACAAATTACTATAAGAAATAATATGAAGGACATTCTCCCTAGTGAGGGCACCAATTACTATAAGAAATAATATGAAGGACATTCTCCCTAGTGAGGGCACCAATTACTATAAGAAATAATATGACGGACACTCTCCCTAGTGAGGACACACACTAGTTACCTAGTTCCACCCCCCAGGTCAGACTGTAGGACCCCTGGGTGTGAGGTGATTGGCAGCTAGTCCCCCACCCCCCAGGTCGGACTCTAGGACCCCTGGGTGCAAGGTGATTGGCATCTAGTCCCGCACCCCCCAGATCAGACTCTAGGACACCTGGGTAGGACCTAGCACCCCCCCCAGTCCACCCCCTCTCTCAGGGTCAGACTCTAGGACCCCTCACTCCCACCCCAGGTCAGGTGAGGAGGTGGAAACCTCAGTGTAACCCAGAATGAATGGGGTGAGAGGAAACCTGTGACTCACACGCTGCATTAAAAGAAGCAGAGGACAGCATGGGAACAGTGCATTACAGTTCTCCACTTCCCCAAAGAGAAATCATGGAGACCCCTTCGGACACGGACCTCTATTACACCCCTGCAGAGGGGATTAAATCTTGGGAATATACAATCCCCTCATTTAACTTAATTAGAGCCCTACAGGGAAATGTTCTCCCCTAAATGCAGAAAGCCTGTAAGGGCCCAAGGAGGAGTACCCAGTGCTGGCCCCTGACACCTTCATGGTCCCTTGGTACTACAGACTATACCGGCTCTGGGTGAGAGGTGATGGGCACACAAACTCTAGGGCCCCTGTGAAGGTTGTGTAGGATGGAGGCTCAATCATTCATTCTATTACCTCAATGGAGGGCAACGTCTCCGCCTATCAGCTTAATCTAAGCACAGTGACTGGCTGATGGGTAGCCATCCAATCACAGAACTGCGTACTCACAAGGCAGAAACCTAGGACATTTAATAGTCAGCTTGTTAGAACACCGGGGCAGGCTTCCCAAAACCAGGACCCTCCTGGGAAACTAGGATATATGAGAGTCCCACCCAAAACTAACCCATAGACAGCTTCACCCCCTTCACCTGGCAAGAGCAACTCTCATCCTCCAGCCTCCACTGAAGTCCTTAAGCTTCTTGCGCTGCATGGCAGGAGAAAAACCGAGTCCGTGAAGGATCCGCGATGCCCGAACCTCGGCCTTCGCCGCATCCAACTCCTCCAGTCGCTCATACAACTCCAGCAGCTTCTCACACTCCGCTACAAGTGGAAAGAGCAGAGAGATGGAGGGTTAAGAGGAGAGAAAGAGACCAGTGGGGAGAGGCAGAGAAAAATGTAAGAGCCACTGTGTGCGTATTTGTGTGTACAACTTCTCAGGGCAGGAGATTCCCCAAACCCATACGGACTGCCACTTCTCAGGGTAGGAGATTCCCCAAACCCATAGGGACTGCCACTTCTCAGGGTAGGAGATTCCCCAAACCCATAGGGACTGCCACTTCTCAGGGTAGGAGATTCCCCAAACCCATATGGACTGCCACTTCTCAGGGTAGGAGATACCCAAAACCCATATGGACTGCCACTCCTCAGGGTAGGAGATACCCCAAACCCATATGGACTGCCACTTCTCAGGGCAGGAGATACCCCAAACCCATATGGACTGCTACTTCTCAGGTAAGGAGGCACCTCAACCCACACAGACTACCAGTTCTCAGGGTGGGAAGCACTCTCACCCACACAGACTGACTTCTTTCAGAAGGGGAGTGGGGGTGAGGCACCTCAACCCACACATACTGCTGCTTCTCAGGGCAGGGGGCACCTCAACCCACACGGACTACCAGTTCTTAGGACGGGAGGCACTCCCACCATCACAGACTGCCACTTGGAGGAGCCATTCCCACCCATTTGATATGACAGTGTGATGCTCCTACTATGCAGGAAGCAGTCTGTCATAATGGATGGCCAGAATATCTTACAGGAAAGAGGGTTCTGCTATAGGAAAATTGTATTAATGTAGGGTTTTCACAAATATCAGCCATCCAGAAGGACAGAGGTGGTTTCCAGCATAGTAGATTGCGTGGAAGAGTTAGAGGGAAAAGGTGTTTTATTGGATTTTTCAACAAGACCCTATTGGGGAAATAGAGGAAATAGTCAGAATAACTGTAAAGAATCATACGCACAAGTATGTTTTCATTGTCAAGAGTCAGATCACATCAGAAGGAATTGTTTAGTTTTACCCTAGATAAGTTACACAATTTAAAGGAGACTAAAAATGGCCTTATAATTAAAGGGAAACAGGTCTCTATGGTAAAACACCGTGTTCAGCCTTCTGCACTTCCAGCAGAGGGGGGAAAAGAGCGAGTGCGTGCAGGATCCCTCTGCTGAACGTGCTGAACTGCTGACACATGTTGAGCCTAAGATGAGAACGGTTAGTGCCTCGCTATCCTTGACTTCAATCCCTTCAAATGGGAGTCTGGAAGAATAGGGATGTGTTCCCCACACCTCTGATCTCTGCTAAAACAGTCCCATGCTCGGATGGTTCATCATATGTGAGAGGAAGAGTGGAGGGGTTGGAAATGGACATTTTAATTGACACAGCAGCATCAGTATCTTTGACAGGTTTACCTTTCGAGATACCACCTGATGCCCTTTTTACTACTGTAACTGGATTCAGTGGCACTCAGACAGAAGCATGTAATGTTCCCCAAGTTAAAACGGATTTAGAGGGAGGTATACTGGTGAGATTTATGGGTACAACCCTCCTTTGAGGTAACTGTTATAGGTATTGATTCCATCAGCCAAGGTTCATTGTTAGTGGATCTTATTAACGGGATTTTATGATGAGGTTTAGGCCCTACTAAAGGCTGTATTATATATCATAAGTTCCACTCTCTCTCTGTGGGAAATGTGTGTGTGCAGTCAAAGAAAACGTACCCATGGGTGATACGGAGGTACACTCACAGTTACAGGTATTATTTCCAGATTGCTGGGCTAAACAAACATGACTGTGGGAACGGACATATATGTGTCAGTTGAAGGACCAGATTCAACACCACTAAGGCAATATAGGTTCCCTGAAGAAGCAGAACCCACGGCAGAAATGACTGACAGACTGGAGTCCCAGGGTATTACAGGGAAAGGAAATTCTAAGTGTAACTCTCCAATTTGGCCTGTTAAGAAGGATGACAATTCTTGGAGATTTGACGTTGACCTGAGGGTGGTAAATAAATACACCCCACATACTGTACATTTAGTAGCCTTCTCTCCTAATATAATGGCTCAGGTAACTGAGGCACAATATTTCAGTGTTTTAGACATATCATATTTTTAGTGTACATTTGAATCCAGATTGCTAATATACGTTTGCCTTTACAATCCTCTTCAGTTTACTTCCACAAAGCCCTAGCACAAGTTATAGACCTCTGGGGTATGAGGATAAGGTGTTACACTATGTGGACGACCTTATCATCCAATCACTCCAGAAGAACACATACATATTGCAGATGTATTTGCAGTCTTACAGGCTGCTGGGCTGAAGATCATCACTAGAAAGGTGCAGCCGATACAGAAATCTGTAGCCTTCCTAGCGCTGGTATACCATCAGAATGGAGAAAACCTAGAAGCAAGAGGACTGAGACAATAGGCAATTGCTCTATACCTATTACTATAACATACTTCAGGAAGTTTTTAGGATTGATTAATTTCAACAGGGACTTCATAGAGGATATGAGTGAAATGCCAAACCCCTCTATGACCTGTTGAGATCACCTGTAAATGAAGAACTAATATTGTGGACAGATGTTACCCAGAAGGCCTGGGAATCTCTATAAGTAGCCTTGGTACAGGTGCCCGCCGCCTTGGCTGCTCCCATAAACTGGTTATTATTTATCCTACAGTGTTATGCAGGGAAGGAATCCATCTCATCTGTCCTCGAGTAGAAATAGGGATCAGATGTCAGGATCTTGGGATATTTTTCCAAGATACTCACCCATGGAAAAGGGATGTATGACTGTGATAAGAAACTGCTTGTTGTCTTGCATCCATCAAGCTCAGCACCAGGCTCACCCCTCCTGATCCAGAGGAAGGCAAAACAAACATTGAAGCAATTTCTAATACACGCCAAGTGAGTAAAAAATATCCTTCTGACTCCAAATGTCAGTTTGATATTTCCCTGTATCAACACCTGATCTGCTGTGAAACCAACAATATTGTCCTGAGCTGAAAAGGTATTTGTTAGTTTTTGAAAGCAACTACAGTATCTATAAACACACCATCCCAAGGGAAAAATTCCATAACTTTACTGCCCTTACTGAATATAAGCCTGTGTTTGTTTTAGTCGAAAGCACCTTTCCTCCAGTCTTAATGGATTAAATAATTTTTTGCTCAGCTCTTTGATTAAATAGTTCCTTAGAGAGTTCTTCGTATTGACTTCAATATAGATTTGTAAATGGTAATCATATCACTGGGCAGAGCTCCCCTGTTCCCTGGTGGGCTCCATTCTTACACATGGAATCTGCCTCTCAGAGTCTACTCGCGTGTCTATCGTCATAGAGATGGAGACAATGAACTGGACCGATCTCCCCTGTTCCCTGGTGGGCTCAGTTCATAGACATTGACTCTGCCTCTCACATAGTCTATATATTCATAGAGATGGAGACAATGAACTGGGCAGATCTCCCCTGTTCCCTGGTGGACTCCATTCATACACATGGACTCTGCCTCTCACATAGTCTATATATTCATAGAGATGGAGACAATGAACTGGACCGATCTCCCCTGTTCCCTGGTGGGCTCCATTCTTACACATGGACTCTGCCTCTCACATAGTCTATATATTCATAGAGATGGAGACAATGAACTGGGCAGATCTCCCCTGTTCCCTGGTGGGCTCAATTCATACACATGGACTCTGCCTCTCACATAGTCTATATATTCATAGAGATGGAGACAATGAACTGGGCAGATCTCCCCTGTTCCCTGGTGGGCTCAGTTCATGCACATGGACTCTGCCTCTCACATAGTCTATATATTCATAGAGATGGAGACAATAAACTGGACCAATCTCCCCTGTTCCCTGGTGGGCTCAGTTCATACACATGGACTCTGCCTCTTACATAGTCTATATATTCATAGAGATGGAGACAATGAACTGGGCAGATCTCCCCTGTTCCCTGGTGGGCTCCATTCTTACACATGGACTCTGCCTCTCACATAGTCTATATATTCATAGAGATGGAGACAATGAACTGGGCAGATCTCCCCTGTTCCCTGGTGGGCTCAGTTCATGCACATGGACTCTGCCTCTCACATAGTCTATATATTCATAGAGATGGAGACAATAAACTGGGCCGATCTCCCCTGTTCCCTGGTGGGCTCAGTTCATACACATGGACTCTGCCTCTCACATAGTCTATATATTCATAGAGATGGAGACAATGAACTGGGCAGATCTCCCCTGTTCCCTGGTGGGCTCAGTTCATACACATGGACTCTGCCTCTCACATAGTCTATATATTCATAGAGATGGAGACAATAAACTGGGCCGATCTGCCTGTTCCCTGGTGGGCTCAGTTCATACACATGGACTCTGCCTCTCACATAGTCTATATATTCATAGAGATGGAGACAATGAACTGGGCCGATCTCCCCTGTTCCCTGGTGGGCTCAGTTCATACACATGGACTCTGCCTCTCACATAGTCTATATATTCATAGAGATGGAGACAATAAACTGGGCCGATCTCCCCTGTTCCCTGGTGGGCTCAGTTCATGCACATGGACTCTGCCTCTCACATAGTCTATATATTCATAGAGATGGAGACAATAAACTGGACCGATCTCCCCTGTTCCCTGGTGGGCTCAGTTCATGCACATGGACTCTGCCTCTCACATAGTCTATATATTCATAGAGATGGAGACAATAAACTGGACCGATCTCCCCTGTTCCCTGGTGGGCTCAGTTCATGCACATGGACTCTGCCTCTCACATAGTCTATATATTCATAGAGATGGAGACAATGAACTGGGCAGATCTCCCCTGTTCCCTGGTGGGCTCAATTCATACACATGGACTCTGCCTCTCACATAGTCTATATATTCATAGAGATGGAGACAATGAACTGGGCAGATCTCCCCTGTTCCCTGGTGGGCTCAGTTCATGCACATGGACTCTGCCTCTCACATAGTCTATATATTCATAGAGATGGAGACAATAAACTGGACCAATCTCCCCTGTTCCCTGGTGGGCTCAGTTCATACACATGGACTCTGCCTCTTACATAGTCTATATATTCATAGAGATGGAGACAATGAACTGGGCAGATCTCCCCTGTTCCCTGGTGGGCTCCATTCTTACACATGGACTCTGCCTCTCACATAGTCTATATATTCATAGAGATGGAGACAATGAACTGGGCAGATCTCCCCTGTTCCCTGGTGGGCTCAGTTCATGCACATGGACTCTGCCTCTCACATAGTCTATATATTCATAGAGATGGAGACAATAAACTGGGCCGATCTCCCCTGTTCCCTGGTGGGCTCAGTTCATACACATGGACTCTGCCTCTCACATAGTCTATATATTCATAGAGATGGAGACAATGAACTGGGCAGATCTCCCCTGTTCCCTGGTGGGCTCAGTTCATACACATGGACTCTGCCTCTCACATAGTCTATATATTCATAGAGATGGAGACAATAAACTGGGCCGATCTGCCTGTTCCCTGGTGGGCTCAGTTCATACACATGGACTCTGCCTCTCACATAGTCTATATATTCATAGAGATGGAGACAATGAACTGGGCCGATCTCCCCTGTTCCCTGGTGGGCTCAGTTCATACACATGGACTCTGCCTCTCACATAGTCTATATATTCATAGAGATGGAGACAATAAACTGGGCCGATCTCCCCTGTTCCCTGGTGGGCTCAGTTCATGCACATGGACTCTGCCTCTCACATAGTCTATATATTCATAGAGATGGAGACAATAAACTGGACCGATCTCCCCTGTTCCCTGGTGGGCTCAGTTCATGCACATGGACTCTGCCTCTCACATAGTCTATATATTCATAGAGATGGAGACAATAAACTGGACCGATCTCCCCTGTTCCCTGGTGGGCTCAGTTCATGCACATGGACTCTGCCTCTCACATAGTCTATATATTCATAGAGATGGAGACAATAAACTGGACCGATCTCCCCTGTTCCCTGGTGGGCTCAGTTCATACACATGGACTCTGCCTCTCACATAGTCTATATATTCATAGAGATGGAGACAATGAACTGGGCCGATCTCCCCTGTTCCCTGGTGGGCTCAGTTCATACACATGGACTCTGCCTCTCACATAGTCTATATATTCATAGAGATGGAGACAATAAACTGGGCCGATCTGCCTGTTCCCTGGTGGGCTCAGTTCATACACATGGACTCTGCCTCTCACATAGTCTATATATTCATAGAGATGGAGACAATGAACTGGGCCGATCTCCCCTGTTCCCTGGTGGGCTCAGTTCATACACATGGACTCTGCCTCTCACATAGTCTATATATTCATAGAGATGGAGACAATAAACTGGGCCGATCTCCCCTGTTCCCTGGTGGGCTCAGTTCATACACATGGACTCTGCCTCTCACATAGTCTATATATTCATAGAGATGGAGACAATAAACTGGGCCGATCTCCCCTGTTCCCTGGTGGGCTCAGTTCATGCACATGGACTCTGCCTCTCACATAGTCTATATATTCATAGAGATGGAGACAATAAACTGGACCGATCTCCCCTGTTCCCTGGTGGGCTCAGTTCATGCACATGGACTCTGCCTCTCACATAGTCTATATATTCATAGAGATGGAGACAATAAACTGGACCGATCTCCCCTGTTCCCTGGTGGGCTCAGTTCATGCACATGGACTCTGCCTCTCACATAGTCTATATATTCATAGAGATGGAGACAATAAACTGGACCGATCTCCCCTGTTCCCTGGTGGGCTCAGTTCATACACATGGACTCTGCCTCTCACATAGTCTATATAGTCATAGAGATGGAGACAATAAACTGGGCAGATCTCCCTGTTCCCTGGTGGGCTCCATTCAAACACGGGTTACAGACACAGGAATTATACTACATATGACCATTTAAGGGCAGGGGCTATTCTGGGCCAAAACAACTTTGTAAAACTTCACATTTCTGGTTATGCATTTGTTAAATGAAAGGAGGTATAATACACATACATATTTATAAAAAAAAAAGACAGTTTGTGGTCCTCTGACAGCCATATCCAGGGGTGGTAGAAAGGAAGAGTTATGTAAAAACTCCCCATTCTGAGCCTGATGGGTTAACTGAGGGTGGGGAGTATGCACACAGCTCCTTATGGACAAGAGGACCAAACCACAGTATGGGCCACAGGTCACACACCTCAGGGCTTTCTATCAGGAAATAAGACACGACAATAGCAAATGATGACATCATAACATCAACTAGCTGAAAACAAAACGTATAACCTTTTCACTGCTGGACAGTTGTAGAACGCACTGCTTTGCAATATGTTGCAACCTTTAAGAATTGAGAATTCAAGAAGCCAGTCAGTAAAAACATTTCCTCCTTTCTGGATTCACTTGGATATGAGGGAAAAGGGAGAAATTTACTTACCGATATTTCCTTTTCTTCTGTGTCCCCCCACGGCAATTGACCTCTATGGGTTTATCTCCTCCTCTCCAGCTGGTGTAGGACCAATCAAAAAACTATTTAAGGTAATACTACTCCTCCTCCGACAGTCAACTTTTGTCAGAGCTATATAAAAAAACACAAATAGGTTAGATAAGGGCAGGGAGTGCCGTGGGGGGACACAGAAGAAAAGGAAATATCGGTAAGTAAATTTCTCCCTTTCTTCTGTGTCCCCTCCCACGGCAATTGACCTCTATGGGATATACCAAAGCAAGGTAAAATTGGGCGGGCTAAAAAAATATATAAATATATGCCTATACAAATAGACAGACATACATGAACCGCCTAGATATCCCAAGAACTCAAAAGAAAAATGTAGATGACAAGCACAGCTGCCCTGTCTGTGCAAACTTCCAGAGCAACATGTATTAACAGTATTCAATGGAGTAAAAAATCGGAAAGATCTTACCAAGTAGGAAGGGTAGCTGTTTTCAAGACTTTTTTCCCAAATTTAGAAGCCGTGGATGACTGGACATCTAAGTGGTAATGTTTTATAAATGTGGTTATGGATGACCATGTTGCTGCTTTGCATAGTTCTTCGGTGGTAGCTGAATTCTTTGCCACCCAGGATGTTGAGACTGCTCTGGTGGAGTGAGCCTTAATGATCTTAGGAGGTACTTTGCCTGCCTCCAGATATGTTTCTCTAATGCATTCAGTAATCCATCGTGCAATAGAGGGCTTGGATGCAGGAAGACCCTTGAATTTCCCTTGGAAATGAACAAATAGAGAATCTGATTTTCTGAACAAGGCTGTTCTTTTTAAATATTCAGTTATACATCTTAATAAATCCAGTTTGTGAAAACGTTGTTCCTCATCATTCCTAGGATTAGGAAAAAATGATGGTAGTATTATTTCCTGGTTAAGATGGAAAGAGGACACTACCTTGGATCTGAATTCAGTCCTTGTCCTAAGGACTATCTTGTCCTTATGAAATATTATATATGGTTCTTTTGAAGAAAGAGCCTGTAATTCGCTTACTCTTCTGGCCGATGTGATGGCAACCAAGAATGCTGTCTTTAGAGTTAAAAATTTTGTAGAACTCTTGTTAATTGGCTCAAACTTCTGAGAGGTAGTCAACTGATTGAGCACCAAATTAAGGTCCCAGGGTGGAATGATGTTTTTTATTCTGGGCCTAATCTTTTCTATAGCCTTTAGATATTTCTTAATCAGTTCGTCTTCTGAAAATTGTTTAACTAGGCAGGCCGAGATGGCTGATACCTGTACTCTAAGAGATGAAGGTCTTAATCCTTGCTCAAAACCATGTTGGAGGAAATTCAAAACATGTGAAGTGGAAATAGAAAATCTATCAACTGCATTCGATGTACACCATGTTGAGAATATTTTCCATATTCTGTTGTAAACGGAAGAGGTAGAGGACTTTTTGGCAGAAACCATGGTGGAAATAACAGATTCTGATAGACCCCTAAGTTTTAAGGAATTCCTCTCAGCTTCCAAGCTGCTAGCTTCAAAAATCCCGGGTTGGGATGCCAAACTGGGCCCTGGAACAATAGATCTGGTCTGTGAGGTAGAATCCATGGTTCCTCTGTGGACATGCTGATTAACTCCGAGTACCATACTCTTCTTGGCCAGTTCGGCGCTATGAAGATGACATTTGCCTTTTCCTGCCTGATCTTTTTGAGAACCCTCGGAATCAATGGAATTGGAGGAAAAATGTATGCCAGGTTGAAGTTCCAGTCCTGAGTCATGGCATCTACTGCCAATGCCTGTGGATGTCTTGTTCTGGAAAAAAATAACTGGCATTTTGCATTTTCTGGTGACGCCATCAGATCTATTAGGGGATGACCCCATCTTAACTTGATCTGGTTGAAAATTTCCTGGTTTAATGCCCATTCTCCCTGATTTAGAGGGGTGCGGCTTAGATAATCCGCCTGGCAATTCTGAACACCTGGGATGTGGATTGCTGATAGTGCTGATAGGTTTTTCTCCACCCATAATAGAATCTTTCTTGCTTCTGCATTCAATGCTGTGCTTTTTGTTCCTCCTTTGTTCCTTATGTATATTACAGCTGTCATGCTGTCCGATATTACTTGGACTGGTTTTTTTCTGATTATCTTCTTGAAGCTTTTGAGGCAGAGAAATATTGCTTTTAATTCCAGCAAATTTATGTGTAGCTTCTTTTCTCTCTGGGACCATGCTCCCTGGACTGATCTGTTTTGAAGCCATCCTCCCCATCCTGTCAGACTTGCGTCTGTTGTGATCTTCTTCCATTCTAGATTTCTTATCGATGATCCCTTTTTTAGATTCTTCTGCATTGTCCACGACTCGAGGTCTTTTTTTACTGATGAGAGAATTGGAATAATCTGAGTTGTGTTGAATGGATTCTTGTCCCAATGAGACAGGAAACACCTCTGGAGGGGCCTCATGTGTAACTTTGTCCAGGGAACTACCTGAAGTGCTGAGACCATGTATCCCAGGATGGTCATGCAGTCCTGTGCTGTGTGAGATCTTGATCTCCTGAATTTCTTCACCTTTGATGAGATTAACTTTATTCTGTTGGGGGATAATGAAACCATCCCCTTGGCAGTGTCCAGAGATAATCCTATGAACTGCAGATGCTGTGTTGGGTTCAACTGGCTCTTTTGTTTGTTGATTAACCATCCCAATTCCTGAAGATGATTGATCACTATTCCCCTGTGCTTCTCCGCTTGAAACCTTGATTGGGCTATCAATAGAAGATCGTCTAGGTATGGCACTATCTTGACACCCTTTTTCCTCAAAGGTTCCAGGGCAAGAGCCAGAACCCTTGAAAAAACTCTGGGAGCCGACGTGAGACCAAATGGCAGCACTTTGAATTGCCAGTGCTGATCCCTGTAACAAAATCTGAGATATTTCCTGAACTCCGGAGCTATTCCTATGTGGTAATATGCGTCCTGCAAGTCTATTGTCACCAGGTAATTGCTTGGCTGAATGGCTTGGATTATAGACATTACAGTCTCCATCTTGAATTGTCGATGTCTTATTGATGTATTTAGGATCTTTAGATCTAGAATTGGGCGATACCCTCCTGTGTTCTTTGGTACCATAAAAATTGGCGAGTACCAACCTCTTCTCTTTTCTCCTGATGGAACCCTCTCTATGGCTTCCTTTGAGAATAATTCTTTTATTGCTTCTTCTAATTTCAAAGCTTTTTCTATATTCAATGGAGTCCTTGATCTTTTGAACATACTCCTTTGAGGTCTGTTCTGAAATTCCAGCGGGCACCCTGCTTCCAAGATTCGAAGAGTCCAACCATCCAGGTTGGTCAATTTTTTCCAGGCGGACACTTGTAGTCCCAGGCGACCTCCCACTGGGACTGGAAGCAGGTTCCGCTGCTCTTCAGGAGAACTCCTTCTTGAATTGATTCTTCCGAAACCCTTCCTTCCTGAAAGAGCCTCTGGTTGACTGAGAAGCTGATTGCTTCCTGGCTTCAAATCCTCTGGATGGCTGAAATTTCCTATCATACCGGAAGTTCTGCTTGCGATTCCTGAAAGATGTATTGACTGGGGGTGATCTTTTTCTATCCTGGGGCAAAAAAGAGCTTTTTCCGCCAGTCATTTTCTTAATTATGTCGTCAAGCTGTTCGCCAAATAATAGAGAACCTGTGAATGGTAATGAAACCAGTTTACTTTTAGAGGAAGCGTCAGCTCCCCATGTCCTCAGCCAAAGAGATCTTCTTGCTGTAATAGAAAGTGCTGATGATCTTGCTGCCAATCTGATAGCATCTAAGGATGCATCACATGAAAAACCAATAGCTTCCTTGATAGAAGATAATTCTTTTAGGAGCTTTGATCTTGAAACCGATGATTCTATGTGATCCTCAAGCTCAGTTAACCATATTCTGGTTGTTCTAGCAACGCATGCCAAAGAAGTAGCTATCTTCATGTTCTGACCAATTATGGAAAATTGCTTCTTCAGAGAACCTTCCATTCTCCTATCCATTGCGTCTTTGAGAGATGATCCATCCTCCATTGGAATGGTAGTTCTCTTGGCAATTTGAGCTATGGCGGCATCTATCTTTGGTGGGGATGTCCAGCTTGAAGTATCATCTTCCTTGAACGGATACATTTTTTGAAGCCGTCTTGAGGAACATATCCTTTTGTCACCCTTTGTCCATTCTGCTTTTATTAATTCTGCTACAGAATGATGTACTGGAAAGGTAGGCATCTCTCTTTTTGATCCCATGAATGCCGTATCTAAGATGCCCTGTTGTTTTGGTTCTTCCACTAGACCCAGGGATTTCCTCATGTACTTTAAAAAAGACTCAATCTTTTCCAGATTAAAAGCACCTTCTTCCTCATCCTGAATTTCACCTTCCTCCTCAGAAGAGTCATGAGATAAAGCTTCAAACATGCTTTCTTCTTCTAATTGATCTGCTCTAGATGAAGTACCTTCATCAGGATCATCCATTCTTAATTTCTTCCTAGGTTGAGCTTGCATTGAAGCAAAAGTTTCCTGCATTGAACTTTTCATCCAGGTAAGAAATTCTTGGAACTGATTTGGCACTTCTGACTGAACAGATTTCTTTGCACATTCAGAACAGAATTTTATATCAGGAGCAACCTTTGTTTCACATCCTTCACATCTTTTAAGTTTGATGGTGGCTTCCTTTTCCTTAGATTCTGTCCCAGATTTTTCTTTACTGGGCTTGGGAGTAGTAGCCATTGTGGAAAACAAACAATGTCTAAAACTTAACTTTTAATAAACTATAATAAAAGGTGTGCAAATATATAAGCAGATCTGTATCTTCTAAATGCAAATAAAACACACAATAGGCTTACCTTGCCCTGGTGCATAATGGCTTTTATAGTAGTCCTACTGAGCGTGCGTTCCAGCCTGGAACGCAGAGGCTCAAACGGAAGTAAGGCAATTTTGGCGCTTGAAAAAGTTATAAATACTAACTTACCCCATCCAGAAGATGCAAGGCTGTTGAACCAAACGCCCAATATTGATATGCTGCCCATATCCTAATGCGCCGCACAATCCGTGTCCCAGATTCTGCTGCTAAAGAGATCCGCAGCCAACGTGTAGCCGACCGACAGTCATCCAGAGGATCCCCGGAAGTGGGAGCGCGTCATCATAATGACGGATGCGGACTTCCGGGCGCCTTCGAATGCAGGACTACCAGCTACCAGGCCGGCTTGACAAGCGGAGCCTGGTCTTCGGGAGGACATTCCTCCCGGTGGGGACAGCAATTCAATGCGGCCAAAAGGAAAAATAAGGTACGCGAACGAAAACAAAATAAAAGTAAAAGCTGTGACTCCAATCGAGTGATGCAAAAAGACGGAGCCACTAGCTCCTACTCCAGCTAGTGTAGGACCAAAAAAGACTGTCGGAGGAGGAGTAGTATTACCTTAAATAGTTTTTTGATTGGTCCTACACCAGCTGGAGAGGAGGAGATAAACCCATAGAGGTCAATTGCCGTGGGAGGGGACACAGAAGAAATAGTTGTACACGTAAATCCACTATTACAGCTAGGTGCGCGTGCACAGAGGCCAAACCACCCTGACCTTGTGCGCAGTCAGCCCGCTATGTGCTACTGTAACAGAAGTGAAGGGAGTTGATGGATTGGCTCCCTGCACTGCAAGGAGACCTGGGACTTCAGAGACAGCATGTTCAAATCTCATTTACCCAGACTACAAATGGAGACTTTCACATCTACCCCCTTACTGCAGGGGAGGGCTGGTCTGGGGGGCAGAGGGGCAATTGCCCCCTGGGCTGGTTACATGTCAGGGCCAGGGGCCACTACCTCACTCAATCTCCCACATACTGCTGTAAATGGAGCTACCCTATTGATACCAAAGAGCTTAGAATTAAAATGGAGCTACACAAGTGATACCATAGAGCTACAAGCCAAATAGAGCCACACTAGCAGCATAACCCATTACCCTTGTAAGCTCTATGGTATCAGTCATGTAGCTGTATTTAAATTGAAAGCTCAATGGTATCACTAGACTAGCCATATCTCAACTGTAAGCTATGGGGTCTTGTTTGCCTTACTTAACAGCATTAATGCAAATATTAAAATTAACTAAATGGGATGGCCTGTAGATTGTATTTGCCCCCCAGGCCACAAGTTGCCAGCCCTCCCCTGCCTTACTGTTACTATTCCCAAATGCTACTCTCCTCTCTCCTCCCCCCAATCATCACGCGCTAGCCTTTCCCATCCTCTCACCATCTTCATGCGCTAGCCTCTCTGCCTCCTTTTCCAGCATGTTCCTCTCTGTGTCCACCTCCATAACACACTGCAGAGCAGTCTTATCGCTGGGCGGCATCTCCCGTGTCAGGTGGTAGATATCTATATGTTCCGGGATCGGCACTTCTCTTCCTCCAATTGCAGACAGGAGCATGGATTTCCCTAAACAAAGAAAGAGATGAGGGGAGATGGGTCAGGAGGAGAAAAAGAGATTGAGAGGAAAAAAAGCATCCCTTCCACACCCCCTGTACACTGTCTTTGGTCCCACCTCAGTGGCCCACTCCGTCCATCCCATTTCCTTACCAGTGCCATTAAGGCCAATTAAGCCATATCTCCTTCCAGAATTGAGTTCTAAAGTTGTATCACTAAGCAGTTCCTGTCCATGGAAGGTCAATGACATATTTATGATATGAACGTCTGTACTGTTGGGGTGGGAGGCAAGAACTCCAGTGACTGCACGGGCGGCTGCCTTTCTTAGCTCGAACTCCTCCATCTGGCGGGTCACTTCATCAACCTCTGTAGAAGCAAGAGAGACAGTCAAGGAGAGGCAACATACAAACCAGCACGTTCTCTTAAGCGCTCTTAAGAGAAAGCTGGAAAATCATTAGACGGGGCAAACACCAACTAGTAACTGTAGTGCTTCAGCGTTAAACTCTAACATTAACTAGTTCACTAGTATTAGTGCAGCACTGATCTTTCTGGAGAGGTAGCCTTTGTGTCACCCTTCCATAGAGTCCCACACAAGTATGGAAGCCTGAGTGACACCCTCCAAGGGTCAGGTTTGGAAGCCTGTATCCTACCCCCTGTTAAACTACAAGGGTCAGTTTTGGAAGCCTGTGTCCCACCTCCCCTGTCATAAAGTTCAAGGGTCGGTTTTGAAAGCCTGCCCCCCCCCCCATACCAGTCAAAGTAAAAGGATCAGGTTTGGAAGCCTGTGTGTCCCAGTACGAATACAAGGATCAGTTTTGGAAGCCGGTATCCTGTCTCCCCTGCCATAAAGTACAAGGGACAAGTTTGCAAGCCTGTGTGTCCCAGTAATAAAATGGTCAGGTTTGTGAGCCTGTATGTCGTCCCCCATAAAGTATAAGGGTCAGGTTTGGAAGCCTGTATCCTACCCCCCGTTATAAAGTATAAGGGTCAGGTTTGGAAGCTTGTGTGTCCCCCTCACAGGTCAGCTTTGGAAGGCTGCACGTCACCCACATAGAGTACAAAGGTCAGATTTTGAAGCCTATCCCATAGTGTACAAGGGTCAAATTTGGAAAACTGCCCACACAAATAAAGTACAGGGGTCAGGATTGGATCCTTTGTTGTGAAATTTTCAGTCCCTGCACATAATCAGCCAGACACCTTACTGACCCCCCACAATTGCCTCTCTGGCTGATCTGCCACAATTCAGAGGAACAAAACAGACATTTGTCTTCCAAGTCTAGAAAGGCCCATGTCATCACTGCGCCTGAGCCGCCCACCTCATCACTGCGCCTGAGCCGTACCCCTGCTGCAGTTTATTTACCATCCCCCTGATGAGGAAAGGCATTTCACAAGGACAGGCTTTCAGCATCAAGTACTTACACCGGGCAAACCCACAGCAAGGGCCATGTGCACAAAGTGCATTGGAGCAATTCCAGGGAAAAATAACTGCACCATGGTGATTACCACGTATTAAACTTGGGCTTTTAAAGGGATAGTAAAGTCTGCCATAAAGTAGCTCTCAGAGTCTCCTGTATTGTGAAACGAACACTGCACTATGTTTAATCACTTCTCTTTGGAACTAAATAAAAGTGATTAAACAGAGCGCAATGTGTTGGTTTCACAATAGAGGAGACTCAGAGAGCTACTTCATGGAAGACCTTACCATCGATTTAACCCCTTGTTGCCATAAAGCTCCAAAATGCATTGCAGAGCAATAAACTATACATACTTCTGCAATTTATGGTGAAAAAAAAGCCCCATTTAAATCAATGGGAATTTGGGGAATATGGCTTGTCATGGGGTGTGAAACTAGAACCCTCCCCCATAAGGAAATGTATCACTGAAAGTTATTACAGCTGATAACTGATTTCTCCTGTAATGTCTCCGGGATGGTTATCACTTATGAAATGGAGAAGGGCAGCTGATGGGTTTTTTGCCATAAGGTAGCCCCATAACGAAGCAACGTACCCACTGCCTGTGTCCCATTGGCTGTCGTCTGTTCGGTTTCCTCTGGCGCAGCATCTCCGTTCTCCTTCTTGGGTCTCTGGCGAGCTTTAGCCGCCTCCTTTTTCTTGGCTGCTTTCTTCTTGGCCAGATCAGAGGGCATGTCTGCAAATCAGAGGTCACACCACAAAGGCAGTCTAGATGGAAAGAGTGAGAGTTCAGCCATTAAAGAAAAAAAAAATGATGTGTCCAGCCCTTTCCTTCTTGTTTCGGGGGGGGGGGGGGGGCTTGCCAACCAGGCGCACTTTGTAGACCCAGAACAACAAACCTGCGCTCCTCCAGTCTAACGGTGACTAGTGAGCCCTGTATTAGGTATGTATGATAACCTGTTGGTAATTTTTTAAATATTGTTTGTTACTCGTTTTTAATTGCAAACATAGGGACCTCCACATATTCAAAAAGTAAGTATATAAAAGGGTCCCCCTCCTACACTCTACTATAACAACTCTTCAGGGGGCATTTTTAATTACATTTTTTTCTAGATACGGACTTCAAGTGCTTAGAGTAGGTACTTGCCATATTTGAGGTACTTTGGTGGGGTTGGCAAGCTTATACCTCTTTATTGGCCAAAAACGTGGGCACTAAAGCCTCAAATTTACCAACAGCGTTATCATATATGCCTGATACACACACACAGACAGACACACAGACACACATTGTTATGCACTAAGGTGAGTTAGCGCTGTGAGCTGTTTCTACAATTTGTAGACCGTTCCAAAGAATTATTTAATTTTAAGTAGCATGTTTCTCGGTTCTGCTGAAGAGCCTCCGTTGGTCCCGGGACCAGGATCTGCCCGAGTCTACTACAGGGCTGATGTATGGGGGGGGGGGGGGACTTTAAAGGCTACGATCTCTCAATCTATAAAAGGTCTGAGAGATGGGAGTTAGGTTATTCTACTTCTCTTGTTAATATCTACAATATTAGACATTTTTACAACAAAGTATTACTATCCTTTTAATATACTTGTAGAATTGTTTAGGGTTTTTCTTGACCTTTGCATTGTGAGGTGACAAGTACAGAGGGAAACAAACTCAAAAGAAAAACTACACCAATTTTGAGGCAAACAGCACCAAATAAAAATTATACAAATTCTGATCAATTTAAATTATGCCTTTAAAATCCTGAACGTGAAAGCAGCCTACAAAGCATTACTTCCCATTGTGCTGGAGACTCTCCCACATTAAGGATTTAAAAGCCCAATGTGCAATGTACATTTGTCTCATGGAGCAACTGGTTTTCTCCAGAATTTCTCTGCATATGGGCCACACAGAACAATGTCCAGTGCCCACTCTAGAAAAAGAGACCATGTGTTATAATAGCAGGGAGCAGGTACCCAGAAGAGGGAAGGGGACAATGTCCACTCTAGAACAGAGCCCATAAGCTATACAGGGGGGAACAAGTACCCAGAGGAGAAGAGGGGACAATGTCCACTCTAGAACAAAGACCATATGATATACAGGGTGGAACAAGTACCCAGAGGAGAAGAGGGGACAATGTCCACTCTAGAATAGAGCCCATACGCTATACAGGGGGGAACAAGTACCCAGAGGTGAAGAGGGTACAATGTCCACTCTAGAACAAAAACCATATGATATACGGGGGGAACAAGTACCCAGAGGAGAAGAGGGGACAATGTCCACTCTAGAACAAAAACCATACGCTATATAGGAGGGAACAAGTACCCAGAGGAGAAGAGGGGACAATGTCCACTCTAGAACAAAAACCATATGCTATATAGGAGGGAACAAGTACCCAGAGGAGAAGAGGGGACAATGTCCACTCTAGAACAAAGACCATATGATATACAGGGGGGGGACAAGTACCCAGAGGAGAAGAGGGGACAATGTCCACTCTAGAACAAAAACCATACGCTATACAGGAGGGAACAAGTACCCAGAGGAGAAGAGGGGACAATGTCCACTCTAGAACAAAAACCATACGCTATATAGGAGGGAACAAGTACCCAGAGGAGAAGAGGGGACAATGTCCACTCTAGAACAAAGACCATACACTATACAGGGGGGAACAAGTACCCAGAGGTGGGTCAGGGGGAGAAAATAACTAAAACCTAGGGAACATATAAATGAAAGATCAAATGAAAAGGTAGAGGTCTTGTGGGTTGAAATACATATTTTTATTATGTATGCCCCCAGTGTGTTAGTGGGGATTTGCTTTTGTCCAAGGGGTGGCCCATGCCTACCCTGTCATCTCACTCTTCCATGGTATCTGGGAGTTTCAGAAGGCTCTTTTTGAGATGTTGTTTTCATTTTTGCCATGCTATGACACAATTAAAATTAACCCTTCAGAAACTTGCCAGAATTATACCTCGAAGAAGCTAAAGTTTCAGCTGTTTGAGAAGGGACAAGCGATTACCCACACCGCTGCATTGTGACACCGGTGAAACCAGCTCGGTGATATCATGGATATATGTAAACAGCGCTCCAAGATGTAGTACTTCTAATTGCACTTTGCTCTTTCATTTATAAGAGACTAGATCTTTTTCCTAGGGCCCTGCCGTACCATAATAATGTTGTCAATAAAATGTTTACAGATTTGCACCATATGGGTAATTCCAAACCTATAAATATTTGAAGTAGCCCACAAAAAATTGGCAAAACTTGGAGCAACTCTAGTCCCCAAAATTGTTCTCCTGGAGCAGGCATCCCGAGACAGCAAAGTACTCTTACCTCCAATGGCAAGGATGTTAACCTTCTACAATACTAGGCCAAACAGTTTCTTGCCCATGAATGGAAGAGACACCAAAGACCTCTAGAAGACTGGTCAGTCGACTGATTCTTAAACCTCTGAGTATGAACACTCGGCCACGAAGAAAGCTGGCGCCTTTCCTGTAAGCTAAGCGACATCAAAGACTGCTTCAATAAAGTAAATGTTAGCTTCAAGGATCTCGGCTAGAAGATCCACCCAGGGAGCATCTGTTTGCATGGCATCCAAAAGCTGACCCACCCAGACAGAACCAGTTCCCCTCGCAATGACAAAGCTAGGGTAAAAGGTGGCACCAGATGCCTCAAGATTTGCTTAAAAAAGGAATCTAGGCACTTTTTGCCAAATCAATATGAGCCACAGCATTCGCCAGAGGCACAGAAGTATTCTTAACAAGGGAGGGGGTGGGATACGTTGAAATAAAGCCTCAGTAGAAAAAGGGGCAGAAAAAAATTATTATACACTGATTAAGGAACAACCTCTTCTCAGGCATTTTCGATTACTCCAGGAGTAACTGGTCTAATGACTGGAGGGGAGGAAATACGTTCGCCTCCTTCTTGTGCACCAGGGGAAGAAGAAAGAATCTGAGGGCTGCAATACCTTTAGGAGAGCTTGAATAAGACCCTCGACTGAAGAACAGGGGTCTTCCTCATAGAAGCTCAACACACACACACAAGGACAAATCTAAGTTGTCTGCATCACTTCCCCATTATTCAGCAAAATAATAGCCAATATTCTTCTCTCCCCCCTTCCTCTCTCTCTCCCCCTTCCTCAGTCTCTCTCTCTCTCTCTCTCCCTTCCTCAGTCTCTCTCTCTCTCTCTCCCTTCCTCAGTCTCTCTCTCTCTCTCTCCCTTCCTCAGTCTCTCTCTCTCTCTCTCCCTTCCTCAATCTCTCTCTCTCTCCCCCTTCCTCAGTCTCTCTCTCTCTCCCCCTTCCTCAGTCTCTCTCCCCCTTCCTCAGTCTCTCTCTCCCCCTTCCTCAGTCTCTCTCTCCCCCTTCCTCAGTCTCTCTCTCCCTTCCTCAGTCTCTCTCTCCCTTCCTCAGTCTCTCTCCCTCCCTTCCTCAGTCTCTCTCCCTCCCTTCCTCAGTCTCTCTCCCTCCCTTCCTCAGTCTCTCTCTCTCTCTCTTCCTCAGTCTCTCTCTCTCTCTCTTCCTCAGTCTCTCTCTCTCTCTCTTCCTCAGTCTCTCTCTCTCTCTCTCTTCCTCAGTCTCTCTCTCTCTCTCTCTTCCTCAGTCTCTCTCTCTCTCTCTCTTCCTCAGTCTCTCTCTCTCTCTCTTCCTCAGTCTCTCTCTCTCTCTCTTCCTCAGTCTCTCTCTCTCTCTCTTCCTCAGTCTCTCTCTCTCTCTCTTCCTCAGTCTCTCTCTCTCTTCCTCAGTCTCTCTCTCTCTCTTCCTCAGTCTCTCTCTCTCCCTCCCTTCCTCAGTCTCTCTCTCTCCCTCCCTTCCTCAGTCTCTCTCTCCCTCCCTTCCTCAGTCTCTCTCTCTCCCTCCCTTCCTCAGTCTCTCTCTTCCTCAGTCTCTCTCTCTCTCTCTTCCTCAGTCTCTCTCTCTCTCTCTTCCTCAGTCTCTCTCTCTCTCTCTTCCTCAGTCTCTCTCTCTCTCTCTTCCTCAGTCTCTCTCTCTCTCTCTTCCTCAGTCTCTCTCTCTCTCTCTCTTCCTCAGTCTCTCTCTCTCTCTCTTCCTCAGTCTCTCTCTCTCTCTCTTCCTCAGTCTCTCTCTCTCTCTCTCTCTCTTCCTCAGTCTCTCTCTCTCTCTCTCTTCCTCAGTCTCTCTCTCTCTCTCTCTTCCTCAGTCTCTCTCTCTCTCTCTCTTCCTCAGTCTCTCTCTCTCTCTCTCTTCCTCAGTCTCTCTCTCTCTCTCTCTTCCTCAGTCTCTCTCTCTCTCTCTCTTCCTCAGTCTCTCTCTCTCTCTCTCTTCCTCAGTCTCTCTCTCTCTCTCTCTTCCTCAGTCTCTCTCTCTCTCTCTTCCTCAGTCTCTCTCTCTCTCTCTTCCTCAGTCTCTCTCTCTCTCTCTTCCTCAGTCTCTCTCTCTCTCTTCCTCAGTCTCTCTCTCTCTCTCTTCCTCAGTCTCTCTCTCTCTCTCTCTCTCTTCCTCAGTCTCTCTCTCTCTCTCTCTCTCTCTCTCTCCCTCAGTCTCTCTCTCTCTCTCTCCCTCAGTCTCTCTCTCTCTCCCTCAGTCTCTCTCTCTCTCTCTCCCTCAGTCTCTCTCTCTCTCTCTCCCTCAGTCTCTCTCTCTCTCTCCCTCAGTCTCTCTCTCTCTCTCCCTCAGTCTCTCTCTCTCTCTCTCTTCCTCAGTCTCTCTCTCTCTCTCTCTTCCTCAGTCTCTCTCTCTCTCTCTCTTCCTCAGTCTCTCTCTTTCTTCCTCAGTCTCTCTCTTTCTTCCTCAGTCTCTCTCTTTCTTCCTCAGTCTCTCTCTTTCTTCCTCAGTCTCTCTTTCTTCCTCAGTCTCTCTCCCTTCCTCAGTCTCTCTCTCTCCCTTCCTTCCTCAGTCTCTTTCTCTCCCTTCCTTCCTCAGTCTCTCTCTCTCCCTTCCTTCCTCAGTCTCTCTCTCTCCCTTCCTTCCTCAGTCTCTCTCTCTCCCTCCCTCAGTCTCTCTCTCCCTCCCTTCCTCAGTCTCTCTCTCTCTCTCCCTTCCTTCCTCAGTCTCTCTCTCTCCCTTCCTTCCTCAGTCTCTCTCTCTCCCTTCCTTCCTCAGTCTCTCTCTCTCCCTTCCTTCCTCAGTCTCTCTCTCTCCCTTCCTTCCTCAGTCTCTCTCTCTCCCTTCCTTCCTCAGTCTCTCTCTCTCCCTTCCTTCCTCAGTCTCTCTCTCTCCCTTCCTTCCTCAGTCTCTCTCTCTCCCTTCCTTCCTCAGTCTCTCTCTCCCTTCCTTCCTCAGTCTCTCTCTCTCTCCCTTCCTTCCTCAGTCTCTCTCTCTCTCCCTTCCTTCCTCAGTCTCTCTCTCTCTCCCTTCCTTCCTCAGTCTCTCTCTCTCTCCCTTCCTTCCTCAGTCTCTCTCTCTCTCTTCCTTCCTCAGTCTCTCTCTCTCTCTTCCTTCCTCAGTCTCTCTCTCTCTCCCTTCCTTCCTCAGTCTCTCTCTCTCTCCCTTCCTTCCTCAGTCTCTCTCTCTCTCCCTTCCTTCCTCAGTCTCTCTCTCTCCCTTCCTTCCTCAGTCTCTCTCTCTCCCTTCCTTAGTCTCTCTCTCTCCCTTCCTTAGTCTCTCTCTCTCCCTTCCTTAGTCTCTCTCTCTCTCTCTCCCCCTCTCCTCGGTCTCTCTGTCTCCTCACCTCAGTGTCTCTGTACCTCCTCGGTCTCTTTCCCCTCCTCAGTCCCTCTGTCTGTCTCTTCACCTCAGTGTGTCTCTGTTCCTCCTCAGTCCCTCTGTCTGTCTCCTCACCTCAGTGTGTCTCTGTTCCTCCTCAGTCTCTCTCTGTCGGTCTCTCACTCCTGTCCCACGTGCCGCCGGCTCCCTGACCAATCAGCTCTCTCCTTACTGGCCGGTGTTCTGTGTCAGCGCTGTGTTTCCTGGGAGTTGTAGTCCGGAGTCACTCCAGCGGCGTAAATAGTCACTATATATAAACTTCACTTCCCAGCATGCAGCTCGGCTCTTGTGGAGGGGGGTGCCACTTACAGATCAGACCATAGAGATGAGAGACAGGCGTCTCTATAGCCTCCTGCCATAGAGTTGTGTGATGGAGAGACCGGTACCATAGAGTTGTGTGATGGAGATTCCGGTACCATAGAGCTGAGTGATAGAGAGACCTGTGCAATACAGCTGAGTGATAGAGAGACCAGTACCATAGAGTTGAATGATAGAGCGACCGGTATCATAAAACTGAGGGATAGAGAGACCGGTACCATAGAGCTGAGTGATAGCATACCTCCCAACCTTTCAAATTGCCAAAAAGGGACATTTGATTGTGTTTTAGGGAGAGTTGCTGGGGGAGGGGCATTACAATTCATATTTAGACTATTTCATGACCTGTTGATACTTCCTTGGTAATCTGATAAATTACCATACCTGGGAACTTTTGAAACAGGGCTACCCGGAGGGTAACCCTGTCGGAGGGGGGGGGATGGCGCGAATCGTGTCATAAAAGGGGTGGGGCTTAGTCGCAGGGGGCGGGGAAAAAACACAAACCCCCCCCCCTGCAAAATGGCTGTATCATTTTTTATCATCTTTTATTGTTATTAGTGAATTCACTAATTTAAGCAAAGTTTTACTAGGATTGTTTATTTTATTTAAGTGAATGTTATTTAGATATTTTGTATCCTAGGTTTTATGCATTAAATTGTCTTTGATTATTTTACTAGCGCTCTCCTCTCATTACCTTTTATATAAATAAAATATATTCTCTTTGAGGAACAAATAAAATGTAATAGAGACAAGTGAGACATGGTGAAAGTGAGTCCATTTAATAGAAGTATGGTTTTAAAATTGTTGAAATGTGTAAAGTCCATGAAGGGTTAAAATTCAACTTTGAAAGTTAGACCAAGAGAAGTACCTTTATGGCTTTACCGACATACCATAGTAAATACGGACATTGGTTTCTTTTGGTACGTTGATTGGTAAAGCTGTTACAATGTAACAACTTCCTATCCGAATAGTATTTATCTTAGCCGGCTTTTAGCTACATTTGTAAGCATCGAGAACGTGATAAAGCGCTCCTGTGTGAAACTCGGAGTTGGATGCAACTTTTCCTGGCCGGGAACTTTGTGGCTGTACTGGTGTCAGCAAATTACCCATGTATGTATTTTACTTGTATTTTTATTGTTTTATATTTTATATATGTTATTTGTATTATAGAGATGCATTTTGTATGTTAGTAAGCACATAAATAAATATATTTTTTCTTAACTATATATTGGCTCCAGATATATATTCTTTATTATTATTTATTTGGGGAATTACCTTGTATTAATTATCTGGTACATATTTCTAGATACTATGTATATATATTTTTTGTGGTTGTAGGGCATCCCCTAAAGGAAGTCAGCGCCGAGCTCCATCTATACTATAGGAGGCAAATACAGTTTTTGATACCTTTTATTGGCTAACTAAGCAGATTTAAATGCAAGCTTTCAAGACCTTAGGTCTCTTCCTCAGGCATGTTATACAGATAAATATGAAAACATCTCTCTTAAATACAAGTACACATCACATTGTTTAGCATGGAAATCAGATAACAGAATGCAGTCCAGATCCAGATATCTTTGATCAGTCAATGGTAAATTGCACTCTTCCTCTGAGGCTTTAGAGGTATTTACGATGCTCTTGGGTCTGTGGAAAGGTCAGTCAACTAAATTATATTTTGCAGGGTCAGGCCTGGTTAGTACTTGGATGGGAGACCGCCTGGGACTACCAGGTGCTGTAGGCTTTTGCTTAGAAATTATATTTTGACATAGGAGATTTAATTCCCACAGATCCAGTGTTAATAACAAAAAGACAGAGACACCAGTGGGAGAACATTTTTGCCAAAATGGGCACAGTGTCAAGGATATTAAATTAACTG
This sequence comes from Rhinophrynus dorsalis, assembly GCA_037306005.1. Lineage (NCBI taxonomy): Eukaryota > Metazoa > Chordata > Amphibia > Anura > Rhinophrynidae > Rhinophrynus > Rhinophrynus dorsalis. The sequence continues at coordinate 493,789,783 of CM074723.1, read as the reverse complement.
TATTGATGGGACTGTTTTGCACTCAGAGGGACAGAAAGGTATGGGAGGTAAAATTAATGTTAAAATTTAATGCAATTTGTAGTGGGTTGAACAGGGATAAGCAATTTATGTCAAAATATAATTTCTAAGCAAAAGCCTACAGCACCTAGTAGTCCCAGGCGGTCTCCCATCCAAGTACTAACCAGGCCTGACCCTGCAAAATATAATTTAGTTGACTGACCTTTCCACAGACCCAAGAGCATCGTAAATACCTCTAAAGCCTCAGAGGAAGAGTGCAATTTACCATTGACTGATCAAAAATATCTGGATCTGGACTGCATTCTGTTATCTGATTTCCATGCTAAACAATGTGATGTGTACTTGTATTTAAGAGAGATGTTTTCATATTTATCTGTATAACATGCCTGAGGAAGAGACCTAAGGTCTTGAAAGCTTGCATTTAAATCTGCTTAGTTAGCCAATAAAAGGTATCAAAAACTATATTTGCCTCCTTTATTTATACAGCTAACACGGTACCAACTCTCATCTGCCATCTATACTATATTACAGAACAATTGTGAGGAGAGAGTGTGGACTCCTAAGAGAGAGAACGGCTGCAAGACTCCGGGGCATAAAGAGATTTATTTTCTGGGACTTTCCATATTTTGGGAGAAGTGCAGCGCCTCCATATATTCCTGATTTTGTAAATGTAGACTGTTGCATGTCTGTTCCCTTTGCCGTAAGGCACATTCAAGGTCCACCTGCCCCTTCAATTTTCCAGTAATAAATGACTAACATCCATCAACATCACAGCCCTCAAGTCTCTTCTTTTATCTCATCCGGTCATACATTTGGTAGAATACCTCGTCTCCAGTTTCCTTACAGGCTTTCACACAGGAATTATAGCATCACCTTCCTCATCACTCGTGTGTCCAAACCTGAAGTCAGCCAGCATTGACCTGATCACAGAAGATCAGCTCTTAGCCAGAGAGGTAGAGAAGGGATTTGTCATAGGTCCATTTCCATCCCCATCATTTTCTATTTGGAGGGTTAGCCCCTTGGGAGTGGCGTCCAAAAAGTCTGACCCAAACAAAAAACGTTTCATCATTGATTTTTCAGCACCTCACGGTTCCACTCAACCAAGTATCAATTCGCTCATTCCATCTACCGAAGTATCCATGGAATACTCTCGAACCGACCATGCTATTTTTCACATTCAGCAATATGGAACAAATTGCTGCTTGTCAAAAACCGACATATTGGATGCTTTTAAATTACTTCCCATCCATGTGTCCCTCTGGCATATGCATGGCGTCAACAGTACTACTTTGCCACCCACTTAGCGTTCGGTTCCAAGAGTAGCCCTAAGATCTTTCATAGTTTTGCAGAATCCCTCAGCTGGCTACTATTAAATTATGCACATTGTCCAATGGTTATCCATTATTTGGATGATTTCCTGCTCATCAAACCACCACAGCAAGAACCAAGTAGTCTCACAACCAAATAGTCTCACCACCAAGTATCCATTATTTGGATGTTTTCCTGCTCATCAAACCACCACAGCAAGAACCAAGTAGTCTCACAACCAAGTAGTCTCACAACCGAGTAGTCTCACAATCAAGTAGTCTCACAGCCAAGAAGTCTCACACAGTTATTAGACATGTTCACACACCTCAGCATTCCAGCAGCGCCCCATAATACGTTAGGTCCTGCCACTTCAGTGGATTTCCTTGGGATTATTCTAGATTCTGCAAATATGGAGGCCAGGCTCCCGCAAGACAAACTAGACAGAATTAAATCCTTTATTCATAATTTCACCCAAAAACAGTACTGTTCACTTCGTGAACTTCAGTCACTACTGGGTCACCTCAATTTCGCCCCCAGAATTTGTCCACAGAGTAGATCATTCATATCTCACCTCCTACTTTTTCTATCAGATCATTCCAATTCTGGGGCAATTTGCATAGACGATGTGGCTGTTTCAGATTTAGCCATATGGACCTCTTTTTTAGAACACTGGAATGGCTGTTCCATGTTTACCCCTGCTCCTTCAGCTCTTTCCCCACAGGTGTTCACCCATGCTTTGGCTGGCTGGGTTTTTGTCAATGGTTCATGGAGACCTGGCCAGATGAGGTATCTGGGCTCCCCAATTTTTTCTCACCATCCTCATTATTTGAAGTATACTCCGTTGTCGCAGCCGCAGCGTTATGAGGACATTTATGGGTGGGACAAACAGTTACATTTCACACAGATAACCTGGCATTGTCATCATGGATTCAAAAAGGCAGATCATCCAACATGCAGATACGATAATGATGTTCTTAAGGAAATTGACATACACTGCTCTTCAATTAAATTTTCAAATTGTTTGTTGATTTTTGCCAGGGTCACACAATAAAGCAGCAGATTCACGCTTGCGTTTTCAATTCCAGAAATTCTTTCAGTTGCAACCACAAGCAGACCACCACCCGTGCTCACCACCCTGGTTTCAAGAACTCATCGTGACTTCAATCAGCACATAGCATTCTCAAATGCCATCAATCACAGTACCCTTGCCCACAACACCAGAAGAAATTATCATAGGGCCTGGAAGGCATTTCAGTCTTTTTTATCCATCTTCAAACCTCAGAAACCCTACAGTATTACCACTGCTTTAGCCTTTGCTGCTTAATGTGTATCAGATCTTCATCAGAATAAAACTATACCTAGCCGGGATTCGGCATCACTTAGACCTTCTTTTCCCTCATCACAACTCACTCTTCTCATCATACAAGGTTAAGTATTTTCTAAGTCACAATCGCACATCCCACACACACGACGTCTCATAGATGGACTTATATTTAAAAGATTAGTCAACATACTCATCTCTCAGCCTTTCGATTTCTTCCGAAACAACATTATTTTGGCAGCAATCCACTTGGCTTTTTATTGCTTTCTTAAACCCATTCACCCTATCTCACATTGGGGCATGTTACTTTTGGCACTGCGTCCTTCACTCTTTTACTTCCACAATCCAAAACAGATCAATTGGCACATGGAACCCCCATCACTTACCATGTAACGCAAGACAGATGGTGTCCGGTACAAGCCTTATGGAATCTCACTGCACTTTTGGGCAACAAACCCAGCACTTTTCCATTGCTTTCTATGTCAGGTATACTACTAAGAGCATCAGTTTTCACACAACACATCCACATCCTGTTATCCCGGTTGGGTCTCAATGCTAGTACCTATCTGGATCCCTCTTTCAGAATCAGAGCAGCTACTACTGCATCTCGCCATCAGGTACCACCCCACATCATTCAAGTATTGGGAAGATGGAAATCTAATTGTTATTCTTGTTACGCTATCGAACTCTGATTTAGCAGGTCAGAAAATCAGCACAATCATTAATGTTTTCATCAAGCATTAAAGCAAGAGGCTCCGACCATAAATATCTTTAAAAGCAGAGCAATTTCAGCGCAAAGGCTCCATAGTACCATAGAGGAACTGGAAAAGTGAGACCACTGGAGAAGTTATCTCCACTTTATCACCTCCTCATTACACCTTAGTGAATCTTCCTCATCAACTTCTTGCATCTATACATTTCAAACTCCACTCATGGCCACATTTAATTAATAGACCCCTAAGATTAGGGACATGATTTCACAGGTATAATGGATACATAACTCATAACTATTTTGCTGTCTGGAGAAATGGCTAATCCAACATCAAACCCACCAGACATAATCTGGAAAGTGATAGGCTTCCTTTAATATGTTTAACAATAAATTAAAGCATAGATATGGATGTATTGTACACAAATTCATCAAAGACTTCCAAAAGCACCCAAAGGGTACACTTAAAATAACAACTGACTACTGAAAGAACGCCATCACTAGAGAACAGCATAGGTGCGCTTCATGGACGTGGAGTCAATGTTTCACCAGGGTCAATTGGACATTCCTTAGTTCCATGAGGGGTCATGCCATGGATGCCTATAGGAAGGCATGAGAGGATTTGAAACTGTACCATATGTCAGTCATGCAAAAGATGAACCATCATTATTCCATTAACTTTTTGTGTTCCAGAGAAGTAGACAACCCAGTGCCTTGTAGTGGGTTGTCTACCCCTCAGGGATCCATAAGGTTTGGAACAAGTGGGCGCTAACCAGCCATATGTATATGTGACTGAGACATTGTAGCAATACATCATGTATTATATGAACCAAGCCCCATGACACATAGGGCGTTTGTGTGCCAATGTCATTGTGCCACACTGATAGCAAAAGTCAGAGATGCTCAACCAGGCTCATGAGCTTGCAAGGGTATGCAAAAGCTCACTGGGACTGTGTCCAGCGCCCAGGGTGCAATCTCTTTTAGCTCACAAATGCCATATACAGAGAAGAAATATTCTGAAGCATGTCATACAGGTCCTGCCAAAATGACAGTCCAGCCACGAAATGACAGACAATTCTGGGTAATGGGGGAATCCAGATGTGGACCCCTTGCTCACAAGTGCCTAGAGGGATCAGCTGCACCTCACCGATGAAGCCCAACAAGGCTGAAACGTGCGTCTGGGGTTAGCTGCTTCCCTTGTTCAGAGAAGAATTGTCTGGCATTTCATGGCTGGACTATAATTTTGGCAGGACCTGTTTGATATGCTTCAGAATATGTATTCTCTGTGTATGGCATTTGTGAGCTAAAAGAGATTTCACCCTGGGCGCGAGGACACAGTCCCAGTGAGCTTTTGCATACCCATGAGCCTAGCTGAGTATCTCTGACTTCTTCTATCTCTATGCAAATTGCTCTTAGGGTTAATCACCCTGATGGTAATGGGGGAATCCAGATGTGAACTCCTTGCTCACAAGTGTCTAAAGTGATCAGCTGCATCTCACTGACTAAGCCCAACAAGACCGAGTTTTACATCTGTGGTTAGCTGCTTTCTTTGTTCAGAGTAGAATTATTTGCGTGGACTGTCATTTTGGCAGGACTTGTATGATGTGCTTCAGAGCATTTCTTCTCTGTGTATGGCATTTGTGAGCTAAAAGAGGTTGCACCCTGGGGGTGAGGACACAGTCCCAGTGAGCTTTTGCATACCCACGAGCCTAGCTGAGCATCTCTGACTTCTTCTATCTATATGCAAATTGCTCTTAGAGTTAATCTGGGTAATGGGGGAGTCTGGACGTGGACCCCTTGCTCACAAGTGCCTAGAGGTATCAGCTGCACCTCACCGACGAGGTCCAATAAGACCGAAACGTACGTCTGGGGATAGCTGCATCCCTTATTCAGAGCAGAATTGTTTGGCATTGCTTGGCTGGACTGTCATTTTGGCTAGACCTGTATGATATGCTTTGGAATACTTCTTCTCTCTGTATAGCATTTGTGAGCTAAAAGATGTTTTACATTTACATTTTACATTTGCAGATACAAAAATGTCAACAAAACCTGTAAAAAGGCTATTAAATTAGCTAGACTGGAGAATGAAAAAAATATCGCTAAGGAGAGCAAAAGAAACCCCAAAAAATTCTTTAAATACATTAATGGCAAAAAATTAAAGTCTGATAATGTTGGGTCCTTGTTATCTGAAACGGGTGAGAGAAGGAAGATATGTTAAATAATTTATTTTCTTCTGTTTTTACCAAGGAAGACCCAATGGACAAGAATCTGCAAACTACTTTTACAGAACAGTCACAGCAAACATGGGACTGGCTAACACAAGTAAAAGTGTTAGAACAATTGAATGGTGTTAAGGTAGACAAAGCTCCGGGGCCAGATGGTATACACCCATGGGTACTTAAAGAGCTAAGCCAGACCCTGGCCAGACCGTTATATTTGATTATCAGGGATTCTTTCATTTCAGGTATGGTACCCATGGATTGGTGTAAAGCAGAAGTGGTGCCCATATTTAAAAAGGGATCAAAGTCACAGCCAGGAAATTACAGACCTGTAAGCTTGACATCTGTGGTAGGGAAGCTGTTTGAAAGGTTGCTAAGGGAATATATTCACGAATTCTGCTGGAACAGGAATATCATTAGCAATAGCCAACATGGCTTTGTGAAAGACAGGTCTTGTCAAACGAACTTGATCGCATTTTATGAAAAAGTGAGTAATAATATAGATGAGGGAGCGGCGGTTGATGTGATCTATTTAGACTTTGCCAAGGCATTTGATACAGTTCCGCACAAGAGGTTACTGTACAAACTGAATGTAATAGGCCTAGGGGAAAATGTTTGTGTGTGGATCGGAAATTGGCTGAAAGATAGAATGCAAAGAGTGGTAGTAAATGGCAAGTTCTCCAGTTGGATAAAAGTGATAAGTGGAGTACCTCAGGGATCTGTCCTGGGTCCTTTTCTTTTTAATTTGTTTATTAATGACCTCCCAGAGGGTATAGGGAGCCATGTATCAGTGTTTGCCGATGACACAAAATTAATTAAGGTAATAAAGTCTGAACTGGATGTGTCTTCATTACAAGAGGATTTGGACAAACTGAGTAACTGGGCAGGCAAATGGAAAATGAGATTCAATATAGACAAGTGTAAAGTTATGCATTTTGGGTATAATAATAAAAATACAACATATAGTTTAGATGGTGTTCCCCTGGGGAAATATACTAATGAAAAGGATTTGGGAGTAATGGTAGACAATAGACTTAGCAGTAGCATGCAGTGCCAGCTGGCAGCTGCAAAGACCAATAAGATATTGGCATGTATTAAAAGGGGTATTGACTCAAGGGAGGAAGATATTATTATGCCTCTTTACAGGTCCATGGTAAGACCCCACCTAGAATATGCTGTTCAGTTCTGGGTGCCCTTTATGAAAAAGGACATTATGGAACTAGAGAAAGTGCAGAGGAGGGCTACAAAACTAGTAAGGGGAATGGAAAGTTTTAGTTATGAAGAGAGGCTAGAAAAGTTAAACTTGTACACACTAGAGAAACAGCATCTTAGAGGGGATATGATAACACTATATAAATATATTCAAGGCCCATATAAAGGGCTCTCCAAAGACCTGTTCATTAACAGAACAGTACACAGGACAAGGGGTCACCGCTTAGACTTGAGGAAAGGAGATTTCATCTACAACAGCGGAAGGGTTTCTTTACAGTAAGGACAATAAAGGTATGGAATTCACTGCCTGAGGAGGTGGTGCTATCAAATACATTAGATGCCTTTAAAAGGGGCCTGGATACTTATTTAAAAGAGCATAACATAGAGGGCTATGTACGTTAGTATTGGGATTAATATTTAGTTAGGGCTTGTTGATCCAGGGAGAAATCTTGATTGCCATTTGGAATCAAGAAGTAATTCACCCCCCCCCCCCATTCAAGGCAGAATTTGAAATTGCTATATTGAGGGGTTTTTTTTGCCTTCTTTTGGATCTATGGTAAACAGGAATAAGAAAAGGGTTGAACTAGATGGACGCAAGTCTTTTTTCAACCTAAATTACTATGTAACTATATGTAACGTTGCAGTTCGGGTGGAATGACACAGTCCCAGAGAGCTTTTGCATACACTTGTAAGCTTATGAGCCTGGTTGAGCATATATGACTACTTCTATCTATATACAGATTGCTCTTGGGGTTAGTCACCCTAAGGGTAATGGGGGAATACAAACATGGATGCCTCGCCCTACCATGCCTGCTTTGTCAGAGAAAAGTTGTCTGGCATTTTGTGCCAGAATAGTTCATCTCTGTGTATGACATTTGTGAGCTAAAAAAGATAGCACTCTAGGTGTGAGGGCACGGTCCCAGTGAGCTTTTTGCATACTCTTGCAAGCTCATGTGCCTAGTTAAGCATTTCTGCCTTCTATCTATATTCAAATTGCGGTTTGGGTTAGTCACCCTACAGGTAATGGTGGAATCCAGATGTGGACCCCTTGCTCACAGGTGCATAGTGGAATCAGCTGCATCTCACTGATGATGTCCAACAAGGCTGAAGTGTACATTTGGGGTTAGCTGCTTCTCTTGACCAGAGAACAATTGATTGGCGTTTTGTGGCTGAACTGTCATTTTGCCAAGACCTGTATGATATGCTTCAGAGCATTTTTTCTCTGTGTATGACATTTGTGAGCTAAAAGAGGTTACACGGTGGGTGTGAGGGCACAGTCCCAGTGAGCTTTAGTATACCGTTGTAAGCTCATGAGCCTTGTTGAGCATCTCCAACTTCTTCTACCTATATGCAAATTGCTCTTTGGGTTGGTCACCCTAAGGGTAATGGGGGAATCCAGACGTGGACCTCTTGCTCACAAATGGCTAGATGAGTCAGCTGTATTACCCCAAAGAAGCACAGCAAGTTATAAACATACAGCTGGAGCTGTTTCCTTTGCTTAGTGAAGGGTTGGCTGTTATTTTGCAGGTCCTGTGTAATGTGCTTCTGAATCTTTCTTTGCTCTGTATGGCATTTGTGAGCTAAAAGTGATTTCACTCTTGGTGTGAGGACACAGTCCCAGTGACCTTTTGCATATCCTTGCACACTCATGAGCCTAGTTGAGCCTCTCCAACTTCTTCTATTGATATGCAAATTGCTCTTAGGATTAGTCACCCTAAGTATAATGGGGGAATCCAGACATTGGACTCCTTGCTCACTAATAGTAACATACATAGTAACATAGTAACATAGTAACATAGTAACATAGTAACATAGTAACATAGTAACATAGTAACATAGTAACATAGTAACATAGTAACATAGTAACATAGTAACATAGTAACATAGTAGATAAGGCTGAAAAAAGACATGCGTCCATCAAGTCCAGCCCATGCCAATAACACCCCTGTTGATCCAGAGGAAGGCAACAAAAAAGCCCTCTGGAGCAATTTCCAATGTAGGTGTGTGTGTGTGTGTGTGTGTGTGTGTCAAATAGTTCCCCGGCTCAATATCCTATTTGCTTTGAAGCCATCTGTCATAACTGTCAATATTGTTCTGTGCTAGATAGGCATCCATTGCTTTTTTGAATGCAGTTACATTATCTGCAAGCACAGCATCCCGAGGCAAAGAATTCCATAGCCTTACCGCCCTTACTGTAAAGAATCCCTGCCTGTGTTTTAGTCGAAAGCGCCTTTCCTCAAGTCTTAATGGATGACCTCTTGTTCTTAGCTCAGCTCTTTGCATAAATAATTCATTGGATAGTTCTTTGTATTGGCCTTGAATGTATTTGTAAATGGTAATCATATCACCCCTTAGACGTCTCTTTTCTAATGTAAACAAACCCAGTTTGGCTAGTCTCTCTTTGTAACTCAGATCCTCCAATCCCTTTATCAGTTTTGTTGCACGTCTCTGCACCTTTTCCAGTTCAGTAATGTCTTTTTTTAGAACAGGCGCCCAAAATTGTACTCCATATTCTAGATGAGGCCTAACCAAGGATTTATACAGAGGTAGGATAATATTAGCATCCCTTGCTTCTACACCTCTTTTTATGCAGGCTAGTACTCTATTTGCTCTTGCAGCAGCTGAGTGACTCTGCACACTGCTGTGAAGACTATTGTCTATCAGTACACCTAAATCTTTCTCTAATGAGGATTTCCCAAGTTGTTTCCCATTTAGAGTATATGTAGCAAGTTTGTTTCTACAACCCAAATGCATAACCTTACATTTATCTACATTAAATGACATCTGCCACTTTTCTGCCCATTCACTTAGTTTATCTAAATCCTTCTGTAGGGAAAAAACATCGAGCTCTGTATGTATTTCCTTACATAGCTTAGTGTCATCAGCAAAGATTGAGATGCTACTTTCAATTCCCACTTCTAGATCATTAATAAACAAATTAAAAAGCATTGGGCCCAGGACTGAACCCTGCGGTACCCCACTTATAACCCTAGACCAATTTGAAAAAGTTCCATTTACAACAACTCTCTGCCATCTATCATTTAACCAGTTCTCAATAATGTCTAGAGGGATCAGCTGCATTTCTCTGAAAAACCCAACAAGTCCTAAATCTACATCTGGGTTATTTGTTTCGCTTATTCAGCAAAGGATTATTATTTTGTGGCTGGACTGTCATTTTGGCGGGACCTGTATGATATGCTCCAGAATATTTCTTCTCTGTGTATGACATTTGCGATCTAAAATAGATTGCACTCTGGGTGTGAGGACACAGTCCCAGTGAGCTTTCGCATATCCTTGCACACTCATGAGCACACTCCTTGCACACTCATCTCCAACTTCTTCTATCGATATGCGGAATCAGCTGTATCTCACTGACAATACACAATAAGGCTGAAATGTATGTCTGGGCTTAGTGGCTGCCTTTGTTCAGGGAATAATTGTCTGTCATTTTGTGGCTGGACTGTCATTTTGGCAGGACCAGTATGATATGCTTCAGAATATTTCTTCTCTGTGTTTGGCATTTGTAAGCTAAAAGAGATTGCACCCTGGGTGCTGGACATAGTCCCAGTGAGCTTTTGCATACCCTTGCAAGCTCATAAGTCTAGTTGAGCATCTCTGACTGCTTATATCTGTATGCAAACTGCTCTTGGGTTAGTCACCCTACAGGTAATGGGGGAATCCAGACGTGGACCCCTTGCTTACAAGTACCTAGAGGAATCAGCTGAATCTCACAAACAAACCCCAACAAGTTCTAAATGTAAGTCCGGGGTTAGCTGTTTCCTTTGTTCAGAGAAGACTTGGCTGGTGTTTTGTAGCTGGACTGTCATTTTGACAGAACCTGTATGATGTGCTTCAGAATATTTATTCTCTGTATATGACATTCGTGAGCTAAAAGAGATTTCACCCTTGGTGTGAGGACACAGTCCCAGTGACCTTTTGCATACCCTTGCAAACTCATGAGCCTAGTTGAGCATCTCTGTCTGCTTCTATCTGTATGCAAATTGCTCTTAGGTTTAGTCAGCCTAAGGGAAATGGTGGAATCGAGATGTGGACCACTTGCTCACAGGTGACTAGTGGAATCAGCTGCATCTCACTGATGATGCCCAACAAGACTGAACATTTGGGGTTAGCTGCTTCTCTTGACCAGAGAACAACTGATTGGTGTTTTGTGGCTGAATTGTCATTATGTCAAGACCTGTATGATATGCTTCAGAGTATTTTTTTTCTCTGTGCATGACATTTGTGAGCTAAAAGAGGTTACACAGTGGGTGTGAGGGCACAGTCCCAGTGAGCTGTTGCATACCCTTGCAAGCTTATGAGCTTAGCTGAGTATCTCTGACTTCTTCTATCTGTATGCAAATTGCTCTTAGGGTTAGTCACCCTAAGGGTAATGGGGGAATCCTGAGTTGGGCCCCTTGCACACAAATGCTTGGTGGGATTAAATGTACCTCACTGATAAGGTGGAAATATATGCCTGAGGTTATTTGCTGCCCTTGTTCAGAGGACAATTGTTTGGTGTTTTGGGCCTGGACTGACAACTTGGCAGGTTCTGTATTATATAATTCAGAATGTTTCTTTTCTGGGTATGACATTTGTGAGCTAAAAGATTGTACCTTGGGTGTGAGGACACAGTCCCAGTGAGCTTTTGTATACCTGTGCAGGCTCGTGGGCTTAGCTGAGTATCTCTGACTTCTTCTATCTCTATGCAAATTGCTCTTAGGGTTAATCACCCTGATGGTAATGGGGGAATCCAGATGTGAACTCCTTGCTCACAAGTGTCTAAAGTGATCAGCTGCATCTCACTGACTAAGCCCAACAAGACCGAGTTTTACATCTGTGGTTAGCTGCTTTCTTTGTTCAGAGTAGAATTATTTGCGTGGACTGTCATTTTGGCAGGACTTGTATGATGTGCTTCAGAGCATTTCTTCTCTGTGTATGGCATTTGTGAGCTAAAAGAGGTTGCACCCTGGGGGTGAGGACACAGTCCCAGTGAGCTTTTGCATACCCACGAGCCTAGCTGAGCATCTCTGACTTCTTCTATCTATATGCAAATTGCTCTTAGAGTTAATCTGGGTAATGGGGGAGTCTGGACGTGGACCCCTTGCTCACAAGTGCCTAGAGGTACCAGCTGCACCTCACCGACGAGGTCCAATAAGACCGAAACGTACGTCTGGGGATAGCTGCATCCCTTGTTCAGAGCAGAATTGTTTGGCATTGCTTGGCTGGACTGTCATTTTGGCTAGACCTGTATGATATGCTTTGGAATACTTCTTCTCTCTGTATAGCATTTGTGAGCTAAAAGACGTTGCACTACTGGTGGAATGACAGTCCCACAGAGCTTTTGCATACCCTTGCAAGCTTATGAGCCTGGTTGAGCATATCTAATTACTTCTATCTATATGCAGATTGCTCTTTGGGTTAGTCACCCTAAGGGTAATGGGGGGAATACAGATATAGATGCCTCGCCCTACCCTGCTTGCTTTGTTAGGGAAAAGTTGTTTGGTATTTTGTGGTAGAAGCTGTATTATTTGCTCCAGAATATTTCATTTCTGTGTATGACATTTGTGAGCTAAAAAATAAGATTGCACGCTAGGTGCAAGTACACAGTCCCAGTGAGCTTTTGCATACTCTTGCAAGCTCATTAGCCTAGTTGAGCATCTCTGACTTCTATCTGTATGCAAATTGCTCTTAGGGTTAGTCACCCTAAGTATAATGGGAGAATCCTGAGTTGTGGACTCCTTGCTGACAAGTGTCTAGAGTAATCAGCTGTATCTCTCAAACTAGATCGAACAAGTCAGAATGTTGTTTCTGGGATTAGCTGCTTCCTTTGTTCAGAATAGAACTTTTTGGCATTGTTTGGTTGGACTATCGTTTTGGCAGAGCCTATATTATATATTTTGGAATATTTATTTTCTCTATATAGCATTTGTGAGATAAAAAACATTGCACCGGGGCGTGTCCTGACAGCGGATCGAGATGGACGCATAGGCGCTTTGCTCCCGGGCCGAAGTAGCTTTAATGATAAGAATACCCATTTCTTTCTCCGCTGAATAGTATTGCCTAGTGGTGGGTGGATCCCTGCTTTCCCTCCCCATGCCTTACCGGCGGCGATCGTCAACTACAAAGGCGGTTGTGAGGCGAACTGGCTTGTTGACGCCATATCTGAGCAAGACTTCCCGCCGAGCACCAGAGATAGCCGCACAGATGCCAGACTCCCAGGATCCCGTTATGGAGGATGCAGAACTCACCTCGACCCCCCACCCGCTGTCTCCTGAGTCCCCTGTTTCTGATACCGTGGACGGGTCGCATGTATCTCACGACATAATGACTACTCTTTCTACGAAGGAAGACTTGAGATTGTTGGCTGGGGAGATAAAAATGGCGCTACGCACCGAGTTGTCTGACCTTAGAAAAGATCTGCAGACGCTGTCATCGAGGGTAGGGGTTGTGGTAGAAACTACAACTGGTTTCGCAACGCAATTGGCCAACTTGGAACGGCAACAACTGACCCAACAAGATACCCTGTTGGCTCTGCAATGGAAACTCGACAACTTAGACAACAGAGGCCGCAGAAACAATTTGAGGATCCGGAATGTCCCCGAGTCCACCCCGATGAAGGACTTACCGCAATTCTTGCAATCACTGTTTGCAGCTATTCTTCAGCGCTCCGATCCTGCTCCGTTAATGATTGATAGAGCGCACAGGGCCTTGCGGCCCAGGGGAGGCCAGGATGACAAGCCGAGAGACATTATCTGTCGTTTACATTATTTTAAGGATAAGGAGGCCATAATGCATTCTTGTCGGGATAAGGATTCGGTAAAATATGCTGGATTGGAGGTTCAGCTCTTTCAGGACCTCTCACCTCATACCCTATACTCCAGGCGCACTCCACTCACTACGCACCTCCGCAAGTTAGATATAAAATATAAGTGGGGTTTCCCCTTTCATTTGTATGCTCAACATCAGAATCGGTCTGCGACTCTGCGTGACCCGGAGGAAATTTCTGATTTCTGTCAACTGCTCCAGATTCCGGCTCCAGAGATCGTTGACCCGCCGCTTCTGGCCCCCTCGCAGAATCTGGCCCCTAATCAATACAATGGGCCACGGCCACGGCGATACCGAAGGCGAGAAGGGAGAAGAGGCAGCGGGCGGCCGGAGGAGAAGCCGATTGGGCAGCTCCAACACCGCCACAGGTTACATATAGTTACATAGTAATTTAGGTTGAAAAAAGACTTGCGTCCATCCAGTTCAACCCTTTTCCTATTCCTGTTTACCATCGCTGACCCAAAAGAAGGCATCCGACTCCAAATGGCAATCAGATTTCTCCCTGGATCAACAAGCCCTAACTAAATATTAATCCCAATACTAACGTGCATAGCCCTCTATATTATGCTCTTTTAAATAAGTATCCAGGCCCCTTTTAAAGGCATCTAATGTATTTGATAGCACCACCTCCTCCGGAAGTGCATTCCATACCTTTATTGTCCTTACTGTAAAGAAACCCTTCCGCTGTTGTAGACTAAATCTCCTTTCCTCAAGTCTAAGCGGGTGGCCCTAAGGTGATTCACTGAGGGATATTGGACTTCTCTTATGGAACTGTTGATGCTTCCAGTAAAGCAGACTGCTTTTGCCACCACAGGGACCTTTTGGATGTTCCAGCCTCTCCTACCTTGTGATGGGGTATGAAGCTACTTACCTGCTGTCCGGTACATGGTTGTTTCTATGAGATTGCTTAAGAACTCTTGCCTGATATAAGATGTTTTGTTTATTGCTTTTTATCTCTTTTCTACATGTTTTCTTGGCCTACTTGGGCCTTAAATGCTAGATATACTTTATTTGTTTAGAGGTAATATCATTGCAATGTTGGGGTTTTGGGGGTTTAGGATATGTTTAAGGGCTTGGGGGGTGGGGGACTCCTGGGTTTGCCTAATGGATCTGTCTATGGTTCTCCATGAGTGGCTGGAGTGGGGTTAGGGCTGTTTGGGAATCCTGGGTTATGTAAATGTATGTCTGTTGGGTGAGTGTGTGCGGTGTGAGAGAGTGAATGGAATGCCTGTATGCTGTGGTCATTTACTGACCTCCTGTGGTTTGGGGTATGACTTGGATGTGGAGTCCTGATTTAGAAGGGAGTACGTGAGGGGACTGATGGGGATATGATGTTTTATGTTTTGATTGTAGAATCACCCATATATTTTATTTGGGTATTTGTATTGACATTATTTAAAGGCCCAATGCATGTAGCACTATTTTCTTATATTGCTTAGTGATTTGATTTATCTAATTACTATACTCCATCTTGCTAAAAGTTCAACTCGACCTGAAATCGGGTTGCTTACCTCTTCCGCTGTTGGAGTGTTGTGCCCCTAGGCTCTGTTCGAGTCTGAGAGTCTACACTGCGGAATTATTCTCGCTCTCTATTTATTTATTTTTTTTTCTTCTTCTTTCTATTTCATTTATTTCTGAGCCTTTCTCCCCTTTTCTGTTTTTCCCTCTATCTCCTTACTCCCTGTGGGGCACTTTTGGGGCATCTGTGGGTTTTCTGGGATAGGAGTCGGATATCTTTGGCACTAGTCATGCCTTTGCCTAATCTTAATCTCATTTCATACAATGTCAAGGGCTATAACAGTCCTGAAAAGCGTTCCATGGTGTTGAGAGAACTAGTACGTATGCAGGCGGATGTGTGTTTTTTACAGGAGACGCATTTAGTTCGGGATGCTCACCCCAAAGTGAGTACGAGACACTTTCCTGCTGTTTGGAGTGCATCTTTCAGAGAAAAAAAGAGGGGAGTGGCTATCCTCGTTGGTCGCTCTGTGCCGTGGGTATGCACGGGAGTATTGGCTGATGTGCAGGGCAGATTTCTGTTTTTGAAAGGTAAGATAGCGAATACGCAGATCACTTTAGCCAATATTTACGCGCCCAACTCTGGGCAATTATCTTTCTTTAAGACGGTATGCCAGAGATTAGGTGACTTTCAAGAGGGAGTGCTGGTTTGTGGAGGGGACTTTAATGTGGCTATGGATCCTCTTATGGATTGTTCACACCCGGCTCGGGCACGGAGCATCAGTCCACAGAATCACATAGCGGACCTATTCCGGGACTTGTTGGCCGTTGATGTGTGGCGAGTGTCACACCCTACCCTGAGGGACTACTCTTTCTTTTCCCACCCACATTTGTCCTACTCAAGACTGGACTATTGGTTCTTGAGTCAGTATCACTTATCCTTGGTGGTTCAGTCCGACATTGGTAACATTACGATCTCTGACCATGCCCCTGTCTCCTTGACGCTTCGGCTGGCGGATATTCCGAGTCGGTCATTAGGTTGGAGACTTAATGAGTCTCTGCTAGAGGATGCTGCACTCAGAGATCGGTTGGAGGGAGACCTTCGGGATTATTTCATTAGGAATTCTACACCAAAGGTTCAGATTCCATCCGTGTGGGAGGCACACAAATGTTTTGCACGTGGAATACTTATCTCTGCTGGCAGTTGGAAACGGAAGAAGCAACAGAGGGAGATGGACACTCTTTTGAGGTCCATAGCGACCCTGGAAGAGGCCCATAACGCTCGGGCATCTCCTGCAACGCTGGCTTCCCTTACTGCCAAACGTTCTGAGTTTGCTACGCTGATGAAGGCCCGCTCTGTCAAATCTTACATGTGGGTTAAATATCAGCATTACTTACATGGTGACAGATGCGGGAAAACATTGAGTCGGATGATTCAGAAGGATAGGGCAGCTACACATGTCCATGGCATCCGTTTGCACAGTGGTGAGACAGTGCACACATGCGAGGGCATTGCAGAGGCTTTTCGCAGCTTTTATCAACACTTATATAACTTGAGGGAGGGAGAGGGAAATCCCATACCGCCGCCATCGTCTACGAGGATGCAGGATTTTTTGGCTTCCGCTAATATTCCTAAATTACCAGAGGATGCGGTTGCCGGCTTGGAGGCTCCGGTGACCCTTGAAGAGGTCTCCAAGGCCTTGCGATCTACGCCATTGGGGAAGAGTCCGGGCCCTGATGGCTTCTCAGCTAAATATTATGCTGTGTTTTCCGATGTTTTACTTCCGCACCTTCAATCCCTTTTCAACCATATACTGTCGGGGGGTAGTTGGCCGTGTCACGATCTTGTGGCCCACATCACAGTATTGCCGAAGCAAGGCAAGGATCCGGAGATATGTGGGAGCTATAGACCAATCGCCCTACTTAATAATGATGTTAAGTTATATGACAAAGTACTTGCATCCAGACTGCAACCTTTCCTGCCGTCTATTGTAGCCTCAGATCAATCTGGCTTTATATCGGGTAGGGAAACGAGAGACAATGTCATCCGCGCAGTGACTCTGATACAGGTGGCCGTGTCCCAGTCCACACCGGCTGTACTGCTCTCGTTGGATGCGGAGAAGGCTTTCGATCGGGTGGACTGGGACTATATGCAGGCAGTGCTCAGGTGGGTTGGTTTAGGCCCTAGATTTTTACATGCAGTTTTATCTCTCTACTGTAACCCTACCGCGAGAACTGCGGTGAATGGGGTTTTGTCTCCTTCTTTTCGGATTCATAATGGAACGCGTCAGGGGTGCCCTCTGTCTCCCCTACTTTTTGTTCTTACTCTTGAGCCTCTTTTGGCTGCCATAAGGAAACATCCTGATATCACTGGGATCTCCTTTGCGGGGGTGGAGTACTCTCTGGCGTGTTTTGCAGATGATATGTTGGTTTTTCTATCTTCTCCTGAGAAGTCTTTGACTCACTTGATGTCTCTTCTCACATCATATGGTCTAATGTCTGGATTGCGTATAAATTATGGGAAATCTGAGATTCTGCCTCTTAATCTAGATGTTAGTACCAAAAGCACTATACAAGCTTCTTTCCCATTTCAGTGGAATGATCAGCAGATTGGGTACCTGGGGATCACTCTAACGCCTTCAGTGGGGGATATTATGGGCACTAATCTGACCAAAATTGAATCAGGCTTTCGGGCTCTGCTTTCTTCTTGGGATACGATCTTTCTCTCTTGGATAGGGAGGGTAAACCTAGTGAAAATGGTTCTACTGCCAAAATTATTGTGTGTGTTCCGATCTCTCCCCTTACATGTGTCGGAGTCGCAGCTGCGTCGTCTCCAGCGGATTCTGAACGGGTTCATCTGGAAATATAAGCGACCGCGTGTGGGGGTCGAGGATACTGTCTAGACATTGGGATCGGGGTGCATTGGGGCTCCCCTGTGTCCGGATTTATTGGCATTCTACTATGCTCTTGGCTTTGGTGGAGTTATGTGGGCGGTCTCCCCCGCGACCCTGGGTCTGACTGCTTCGGCAGCTTGCACCTCATGTGGATTTTTTACAGCTCTTATGGTCTTCTCGGGGATCTATCCCCCCTGCACTTGGTACAAATTTGATAGTTCGCACCGTTTTGACTGTCTGGGGTCGGTGCAGAATGCAATACGGACTTTCTGATCCTCCTTCCCCTCTGTACGCTATAGTGGGGAACCCTGACTTTCCTCCGGGGTTGAGTGGCAGGGCATTTAAAGCCTGGTCCGATCTGGATCTCACTGATCTGGCGCACCTACTACCTAGTTCGCAGTTTCCCTCCTTTGATTCTTTGTGTACGTCATATGGTCTACCACGGTCGGAGTACTGGAGGTATTTGCAGGTTAGACATCTGTTGATGTCCTCTGACCTATCTCAGTATCACCCTCGGTCACTCTCCCAATTTGAAACTATGGTTTCTACTGAGCGAACTGTGAGGAGAGGCCTTTCTAAATTATATGATCTTTTATGCTCCTCTATCTCTGGAGACCCCAATCCTCACTGGGTGGCTTGGGGGAAGGATTTGAACTTGGACATATCCAGCTCGCAGTGGCATGCAGCGTGCAGTCAGACCAGGAAGTACATTCCTTGTGTTCCCCTCAGGGAAACAAACTATAAAATTATGACGCGCTGGTATCGCTCGCCTCGGCGGTTGGCGGGTTTTGGGAGGGGTCATTCAGATAGCTGTTGGAGATGTGGGAGTGATGAAGGAACACTGTTACATCTTTGGTGGTCTTGTGGGTTAATTAGGCCTTACTGGTTGGAAATTCATGCTTCTTTGCAGCAGCTGTCTGGTGTGATGACTCCGTGTACCCCAGAGGTCCTTTTGTTGGGCATCTTTCAGAGGGCTCCACTTGATGCGGCAGGGAAGCTTGCCTCCTCTGCAGCTGTGCATTCTTGGCATTTGTTAGCCACAGCGGCACGGGCTTGCATCCCGAGACTATGGCGCTCCACCACTCTGCCCTCTATTCTGGACTGGAAACTGAGGCTCCGTACTATTTTGGAGATGGAGCGTTTACATTTCTGCTCCATGGGACTCTTTGCCTCCTTCCGAGAGAGATACTCGTCTTGGAGTGTTTTCTTGGATCCTCCTTTGAGCTTATCCTAGAGCCTGGAGACTGCGGTGCCCTGGTTGTGCCCCACATCCTTTCCTTCCCTCCATATCTTCCCCCTTTGTTTTGTTTTCTTTTTGTCTATCTGGTTTTCTTTTTTTTCTTTATTCTCCTCTCTGTTATTTTATTATCTTAGGAAGTTCGGGAGTTGTCAATGTGCATCTCATACAGCAAAGTCATGGAACTGTACATTTGTGAAGTATTGGTATTATGTTTCATGTGCTGAAAAAAAATAAATAAATAAATAAATAAATAAATAAGGCTGAAATGTACATTGGGGATAGCTGTTTCCCTTGTTTTGAGAAGAATTGTTTGGCATTTTGTGGCTGGACTGCCATGTCTGTATATGGCATTTGTAAGCTAAAAGAGATTTCACCCTTGGAATGAGGACACAGTCCCAGTGACCTTTTTCCATACTCTTGCAAGCTCACAAGCCTAGTCGAACATCTCCAACTTCTTCTGTCTATATGCAAATTGCTCTTGGGGTTAGTCACCCTAAGTATAATGGGGTATACTAAATGTACATCTGTGGTTATTTGTCTCCCTTGTTCAGCAAAGAATTGGCTGGATTGTTATTTGGCAGGACCAGTATGATATGCTTCAGAATATTTCTTCTCTGTATTTGGCATTTGTAAGCTCAAAGAGATTGCACTGTGTGTGTGTGAGGACACAGTCCCAGTGAGCTTTTGCATACACTTGCAAGCTCATGAGCCTAGTTGAGCATCTCTGACTGTTTATATCTGTATGCAAATTGCTATTAGGTTTAGTCACCCTAAAGGTAATGGTGGAATCCAGATGTGGACCTCTTTCTCACAGGTGACTAGCGGAATCAACTGCATTTCACTGACAATGCCCAACAAGGCTGAAATGTATGTCTGAGGTTATGTCTGATGTTGTCATCATCAGAGCAAAAGATATTATAGAGACAATTTCAGGACTCCCAGCTGCTACTTCCAAGATAGTATGGCAGAATGTGTCATCAGAGAGACTCACCAACAGACACAAGGACACTGCATGGATGGCCATTCTGGGGGTCTGCCTCTCAGGTCATTCATACATGCAAGGAACCTATGCAGGTATAGACACTGCCCTAGAGGATGCGTGGCAGAAGAAACTGCCCTGCTTGTTTTTTGGCAGTGCCCCTTTGCCCAAGCTCTGTTGGATGACCTGGAAAATGAACTCAAAGACTCTGTTCCAAAGAGACACTTGTCGTACCACTCGGTACTGTATGTACTATTTCCAAGGACACACTCGTATGGTGCCATCCAGGAAGCCTGGTGCATCATGTGCTGTGTGAAAGATGCTCTGTGGTTTGCAAGGAATCGTCTGGTGCTGAGGAGAGAACAGGTGACAACACAGGGCTGCCGCAGACTGATCCACAGTCTGCTAAGAGACTATACCATCTTGGACAGCCCTGAAGAGGAGGACTAACATCCCCTCTAATGGCCCAATACCACTGTCACCTCCCCTCGGCCCCCTGCCATACCCCCCATGCCTTATATCCCACCCCCCCCACACACACACACCCAATACCCCAGGTGACTGCCCACAGAGACTTTAATACAGTGAAATAAAATACAAGTGTTGAGTTCAATAAAGTGATGATACAATAAAGTGATGATACAATAAAGTTTAGATGTACCTGTGTGCTGCCAAAGTGCACTGCATCACAGGTATTAAGAATGGTATTGTTTTAAATGTATGAATGCACTCTGTATTGGAAAGCATTACTGTACAAAGAAATGTTGTATTGTATTTTCCATGTCAAAATAAAGATTATTTTTTCCAAAAAAAAAAAAAAAACTATGTCTGAGGTTAGTTGCTTCCCTTGTTCAGAGAAGACTTGTCTGGCATTTCGTGGCCGGACTGTCATCTTGGCAGGACATGTATGTTATGATTCAGAATATTTCTTCTCTGAGTATGGCATTTGTGAGCTAAAAGAGCTTGCACCCTGGGCGCTGGACACAGTCCCAGTGACCTTTTGCATATCCTTGCAAACTCATGAGCCTAGTTGAGCATCTCAACTTCTTCTATCAATATGCAAATTTCTCTTAGGATTAGTCACCCTAAGTATAATGGGGGAATCAAGACATTGGACTCCTTGCGCACTGCATCTCTCCGAAAAACACAACAAGACCTAAAAATGTGTATCTGGGCTTGTTTGTTTTCCTTGTTTAGAAAATAGTTGGCTGTTATTTTGTGGCTGGGCTATCATTTTGGTAGGACCTGTATGATATGCTTCAGAATACTTCTTCTCTGTGTATGACATTTGTGAGCTAAAAGAGGTTACAAGGTGGGTGTGAGGACACAGTCCCAGTGAGCTTTCGTATATCCTTGCAAACTCATGAGTCTAGATGAACATCTCTGACTTCTTCTATCTGTATGCAAATTGCTCTTAGGGTTAGTCACCCTAAGGGTAATGGGAGAATCAAGACGTGGACTCCTTGCTCACAAGTGTCTAGAGTAATCAGCTGTATCTCACAGACTAGACCGAACAAGCCAGAATGTTGTTTCTGGGGCTAGCTGTTTCCTTTGTTCAGAATAGAACTTTTTGGCATATTTATTTTCTCTATATAGCATTTGTGAGGTACAAAACATTGCACCATGGGTGGGAGGACACAGTCCCAGTGAGCTTTTGTGTACCCTTGGAAGCTCATGTGCCTGGCTGAGCATATATGACTTCTTCTATCTATATGCAGATTGCTTTTAGGGTTAGCCACCCTAAGGGTAATGGAGGAATCCTGAGTTGGGCCCCTTGCACACAAATGTGTAGTGGGATCAGCTGCACGGCACTGTTGAAGCTAAACAAGGCTGAAATGTACATCTGGGCTAACTGCTTCCCTTGTTTAGAGAAGAATTGTCTGGCATTTTGTGGCTGGACTGCCATTTTGGCAGGATCTGTATGATATGATTCAAAATATTTGTTCTCTGTGTATGGCCTTTGTAAGCTAAAATAGATTTCACCCTTGAAGCGAGGACACAGTCCCAGTGAGCTTTAGTATACCGTTGCAAGCTCATTAGCCTAGTTGAGCATCTCTGTCTTCTTCTATCAATATGCAAATTGCTCTTGGAGTTAGTCACCCTAAGGGTAATGGGGGAATCAAGACATGGACTCCTTGCTCACAAATGTCTAGTGGGATCAGCTGCATCTCACTGATGAAGCACAACAAGTCTTAAATGTACATTTGGGGTTATTTGTTTTCCTTGTTCAGCAAAGAATTGGCTGGTATTTTGTGATTAGACTGTACGATATGCTTCAGAATGTTTCTTCTCTGTGTATGGTGTTTTTTTGAGCTAAAAGAGATTGCACTGTGTGTGTGAGGACACAGTCCCAGTGAGCTTTTCCATACCCTTGCAAACTCATGAGTCTAGTTGAGCATCTCTGACTTCTAGCTGTATGCAAATTGCTATTAGGTTTAATCACCCTATGGGTAATGGGAGAATCAAGATGTGGACCTCTTGCTCACAAGTGTCTAGACTGATCAGCTGTATCTCACAGACTAGATCGAACAAGTCAGTATTTTACGTGTGGGGTTTGCTGCTTTCTTTAGAATATAATTTTTTGGCATTGTTTGGTTGGAGTATTGTTTTGGCAGGACCTATATGATATGCTTTGGAATATTTCTTCTCTCTATATAGCATTTGTGAGGCAAAAAACATTGCACCGTGTGTGTGAGGACACAGTCCCAGTGACCTTTTGCATACCCTTGCACGCTTATGAGCCTGGTTGAGCATCTCTGACTGCTTATATCTATATGCAAATTGCTCTTAGGTTTAGTCACCCTAAAGGTAATGGTGGAATCCAGATGTGGACCACTTGCTCACAGGTGCCTAGCAAAATCAACTGCGTTTCACTGATAATGCCCAACAGGTCTGAAGTGTATGTCTGGGGTTAGCTGCTTCCCTTGTTCCGAGAAGAACTGTTTGGCATTTAGTGGCTGGACTGTCATTTGGCAGGACCTGTATGATATGCTTCAGAATGTTTCTTCTCTGTGTATGACACTGGTAAGCTAAAAGACGTTGCACTACGGGTAGAATGACACAGTCCCAGAGAGATTTTGCATACCCTTGCAAGCTCATGAGTCTAGTTGAGTATCTTTTGTTTCTTTTACCATTGTGCCCCCCACACACACAGGTCAGCATGGTGGGCCTTTCAACCTGACTCCCATTGTTACTTTGATCCTGTAGACAACACTAACACAGTATATCCATCCCTATTGTGCTCCATTAGGCTTTGCACAACTATTCACATACAAAGACCAATACCCCTTTAACACCTGGAATGCCACAATGGTATCCAATGAATTGCATGTGTTGGATAGCCTTCTTTTACTCCAAGGTTTCTATGGTTTATACGGCTATGTTCAACTCAGCATATGTTGTTTACTGTCAGTTCAGACATATGTTGAACATGGGAAATGTGGTGTACCTTTGTTCGCAGGGGGATGGATGGTATTCTTGAAGTGGCAATGGCATCATGGCCGAAGGAATGGCAGATGCCAGTTGTATTCACACCCACAATATGGCACATCTGCTGCAGGGCTTAGATTTTGTAGCAGCTATGTGTTTGTGATGTTGTAGCAGGCAATATCAGGCCTGTGTATGTCAGTTATCCTGTGGAGTGAAACATATTATTATGTGTTGTGTGAGTGTGCTTGTACACATTCCCAAAGCCTAATAATTGTCATACATGCATTGTGTTTGATTCCTATGTTATACTCACATGTGAAGTGGTCCCTGATGAGCCAGTCTCGTATCCCCGTCCCTCTCAGGGTCTCCTCATGCTGTACAAGTGGAACAGGTACCTCCACAATAGGTAGAGGCTCAATCTCGTCCATTAGATGTGGGTCCATTTCTATGTTGTGTAGTACGGCACCCTAGGATGATGCCACATGCCTGGTGCATAAAGCAGAGCTCTCCCTGTGTGATCTAGGCACCAGAATCTGGATTTGAGCAGGCCAAACATGGTGATGCTAACATAACCACAAACATCGGTTATGTTAGCATCACACACCATCTGTACATTGATACAGTGGTGATACTTACGTTTGATGAAGAGATGTCCCTCATGTGTTGGAGCTCTTATGTGTATGTGTGCAGTCTATGGCACACGTGACCCTGAGAAAGCCTCCCCTTGTGTAAAAGTCCTGTTTTACACGTGCCCACTACATCTGGGTGGAGACGAACTGGATGTAGCACCTGGCCTTGCTCTTGAGGGCTGTCAACACCAGAGACAGTGCCCTAGAACTTGTGGGCTGGGACATACCAGATGCATACCCATCTGTGGACTGGAAGTATCTACTTTGCATAAAATGCATGACACATATAATTTTCTGCAAGGACATGGCTGGTGCTGTATATGTGGTTAACATTTTCTTTGATCATCTCATATAGGTCAATGATGCTGTGCAACGTCAACCTGAAGCAGTCTCTCACTTCAGTGTCTGACATTCCAAGGAGCGTGACCCTTGTGCAGAATGTCCTGCATCTGTACAGTCATCTGTTGTCCCTGTACTGCTTCACAGGTTCCTGTGGCAGCTGGAGTGCTGCTGCCTGTTGCGGTCCTCAGGTTTAGATGGGCTCCTGTCTGGCTGTCCAACCAGAGCATCAGTGGTTGCATCAAATGGAGGCAGTTCAGCAGGTGTGCTTGGGGGTTGATGGTGATCCCTTGCCCTGACACGCCTTTGTCTCCGATGTCTTCGCAGTAATAGATATGCCAACATACTGATCATAATCTCTCTCTCTCTCTCTCTGTCTAAATGGCCTCACTGTAACAACGCCATATCTGAGGATGTTGAGATGTCCCTTTGAGACAGTGGTGGGGTGTTGTCGGGGAAGATGTGTGTTGTCCAGGTGACTGTTTTGCTGTGTGGTTGATTTGTTATACCTGTCAGGTGCACATTGGCTGGTGATGTTGCACAGGTGAGCTTGGATTGCTGATGGATTGATAGGTGTATGTCTTGTTGTGTGTTAACCCCTGTTGTTCTGGGGTAGGGTGTGACAGCTTATGTTGTGTTGCTTTGTGAACCCCTTGTCCCTGGGGGTTTAATAGGTTTTTGTTTTTTGTCTGGGACTTGTTTGTAGGGCATTGTTTGTGTGTTTGCTTGGCTTTACATGGGTTAATGTTGCCAATGGTGTGCTTGTGCTATGTGCTGGGTGTTGTGTGAGCTAATGTTTGCCTACTTTCTTTTTGTCCAACATTGTTTTTTATTTGTCCATTGTGTGGTGTACGGCCCAACAAACTGGGTGCAGATTTTCAGCCATTAAAGGTATCAATTTATAATCCATTGGAGCTACCAAGCGGGATTGAATGGCTCCTGGGTAAATTTATAATCCATTGGCACTACCGAGCACGAATGAATGGCTCCTGAGTAAATGTATCATCCATTCGCACTACTGAGCAGGATCGAATGGCTCCTGGGTAAATGTATCATCCATTGGCACTACCGAGCAGAAATGAATGGCTCCTGGGTAAATGTATTATCCATTGGCACTACCAAGCAGGATTGAATGGCTCCTGGGTAAATGTATCATCCACTGGCACTACCGAGCAGGACTGAATGGCTCCTGGGTAAATGTATTATCCATTGGCACTACCGAGCAGGATTGAATGTCTCCTAGGTAAATGTATCATCCACTGACACTACCGAGCAGGACTGAATGGCTCCTGGGTAAATGTATCATCTGTTGACACTACTGAACAGGATTGAATGGCTCCTGGGTAAATGTATCATCCATTGGCACTACCAAGCAGGAATGAATGGCTCCTGGGTAAATGTATCATCCATTGGCATTACCGAGCAGGAATGAATGGCTCCTGGGTAAATGTACCATCCATTGTCACTTCCGAGCAGGAATGAATGACTCCTGGGTAAATGTATCATCCATTGGCACTACCGAGCAGGATTGAATGGCTCCTGGATAAATGTAGCATCCATTGACACTCCCGAGGAGGATTGAATGGCTCCTGGGTAAATTTATCATCCATTGGCACTACCAAGAAGGAATGTATGGCTCTTGAGAAAATGTATCATCCATTGACACTACCGAGCAGGATTGAATGGCTCCTGGGTAAATGGATCATCCATTGACACTGCCGAGCATGATTCAATGACTCCTGGATAAATGTATCATCCATTGGCACTACCGAGCAGGATTGAATGGCTCCTGGGTAAATGTATCATCCATTGGCACTACAGAGCAGGATTGAATGGCTCCTAGATAAATGTATCATCCTTTGGCACTACCTAGCAGGAATGAATGGTTCCAGGGTAAATGTATCATCCATTGACACTACTGAACAGAGTTGAATGGCTCCTGGGTAAATATATCATCCATTGGCACTACCCAGCAGAGTTGAATGGCTCCTGAGTAAATGTACCATCCATTGGTACTCCCGAGCAGGAATGAATGGCTCCTGGGTAAATGTATCATCCTTTGGCACTACCGAGCAGGACTGAATGGCTCCTGGGTAAATGTATCATCCAGTGGAACTACCGAGCAGGAATGAATGGCTCCTGGGAAAATGTATCATTCATTGACACTACCGAGTAGGATTGAATGGCTCCTGGGAAAATGTATCATCCATTGACACTACCGAGCATGATTGAATGGCTCCTGGGTAAATGTATCATCCATTGGCACTACCGAGCAGGATTGAATGGCTCCTGGATAAATGTAGCATCCATTGACACTCCCGAGGAGGATTCAATGGCTCCTGGGTAAATTTATCATCCATTGGCACTACCAAGAAGGAATGAATGGCTCCTGAGTAAATGTATTATCCATTGGCACTACCAAGTAGGAATGAATGGCTCCTGGGAAAATGTATCATCCATTGACACTACCGAGCAGGATTGAATGGCTCCTGGGTAAATGGATCATCCATTGACACTACCGAGCATGATTCAATGGCTCCTGGATAAATGTATCATCCATTGGCACTACCGAGCAGGATTGAATGGCTCCTGGGTAAATGTATCATCTGTTGACAGTACTGAGCAGGATTGAATGGCTCCTGGGTAAATGTATCATCCATTGGCACTACCAAGCAGGAATGAATGGCTCATGGGTAAATGTATCATTCTTTGGCACTACCTAGCAGGAATGAATGGTTCCTGGGTAAATGTATTATCCACTGGCACTACCGAGCAGAGTTGAATGGCTCCTGGGTAAATTTATCATCCATTGCTACTACCGATCAGGAATGAATGGCTCCTGGGTAAATGTATCATCCATTGGCACTAATGAGCAGGACTGAATGGCATCTGGGTAAATGTATCATCCAGTGGAACTACCGAGCAGGAATGAATGGCTCCTGGGAAAATGTATCATCCTTTGACACTACCGAGCAAGATTGAATGGCTCCTGGGTAAATGGATCATCAATGCACACTACCGAGCATGATAAAATTTCTCCTGGATAAATGTATCATCCATTGGCACTACCGAGCAGGATTGAATGGCTCCTGGGTAAATGTATCATGCAGTGGAACTACCAAGCAGGATTGAATGGCTCCAGGGAAAATGTATCATCCATTGACACTACCGAGCAGGACTGAATGGCTCCTGGGTAAATGGATCATCCATTGACACTACCGAGCATGATTGAATGGCTCCTGGATAAATGTATCATCCATTGGAACTACCGAGCAGGATTGAATGGGTCCTGGGTAAATGTATCATCTGTTGACACTACTGAACAGGATTGAATGGCTTCTGGGTAAATGTATCATCCATTGGCACTACCAAGCAGCAATGATTGGCTCCTGGGTAAATGTATCATCCATTGACACTACCGAGCAGGCATGAATGGCTCCTGGGTAAATGTATCATCCATTGGCATTACCGAGGAGGACTGAATGGCTCCTGGGCAGATGTATCATCCATTGGCACTTTCGAGCAGGAATAAATGGCTCCTGGGTAAATATATCATCCATTGGCAGTACCGGGTAGGATTGAATGGCTCCAGGGTAAATGTAGCATCCATTGACACTCCCGAGGAGGATTGAATGGCTCCTGGGTAAGTTTATCATTCATTGGCACTACCAAGAAGGAATGAATGGCTCCTGAGTAAATGTATCATCCATTGGCACTACCGAGTAGGAATGAATGGCTCCTGGGAAAATTTATAATCCATTGACACTACCGAGCAGCATTGAATGGCTCCTGGGTAAATGGATCATCCATTGACACTACCGAGCATGATTCAATTGCTCCTGAATAAATGTATCATCCATTGGCACTACCGAGCACGATTGAATGGCTCCTGGGTAAATGTATCATCTGTTGACAGTACTTAGCAGGATTGAATGGCTCATGGGTAAATGTATCATTTGTTGACACTACTGAACAGGAGTGAATGGCTTCTGGGTAAATGTATCATCCATTGGCACTACCAAGCATGAATGAATGGCTCCTGGGTAAATGTATCATCCATTGACACTACCAAGCAGGCATTAATGGCTCCTGGGTAAATGTATCATCCATTGGCATTACCGAGCAGGACTGAATGGCTCCTGGGTAGATGTATCATCCATTGGCACTTCCGAGCAGGAATGAATGGCTCCTGGGTAAATGTATCATCCATTGGCACTACCGAGTAGGATTGAATGGCTCCTGGGTAAATGTAGCATCCATTGGCACTCCCGAGGAAGATTGAATGGCTCCTGGGTAAATTTATCATCCATTGGCACTACCAAGAAGGAATGAGTGGCTCCTGAGTAAATGTATCATCCATTGGCACTACCGAGTAGCAATGAATGGCTACTGGGAAAATGTATCATCCATTGACACTACCGAGCAGAATTGAATGGCTCCTGGGTAAATGGATCATCCATTGACAATACCGAGCATGATTCAATGGCTCCTGGATAAATGTATCATCCATTGGCACTACCGAGCAGGACTGAATGGCTCCTGGGTAAATGTATCATCCTTTGGCACTACCTAGCAGGAATGAATGGTTCCTGGGTAAATGTATCATCCACTGGCACTACCGAGCAGAATTGAATGGCTCCTGGGAAAATATATCATCCATTGGCACTACCGAGCAGAGTTGAATGGCTCCTGGGTAAATGTATCATCCATTTGTACTACCGAGCAGGAATGAATGGCTCCTGGGTAAATGTATCATCCTGTGGCACTACCAAGCAGGACTGAATGGCTTCTGGGTAAATGTATCATCCAGTGGAACAACCGAGCAGGAATGAATGGCTCCTGGGAAAATGTATCATCCTTTGGCACTACCGAGCAGGATTGAATGGCTCCTGGGTAAATGGATTATCCATTGATACTACCGAGCATGACTGAATGGCTCCTGGATAAATGTATCATCCATTGGCACTACCGAGTAGGATTGAATGGCTCCTGGGTAAATGTATCATCCATTGACACTACCGAGCAGGATTGAATGGCTCCTGGGTAAATGGATTATCCATTGATACTACCGAGCATGACTGAATGGCTCCTGGATAAATGTATCATCCATTGGCACTACCGAGCAGGATTGAATGGCTCCTGGGTAAATGTATCATCTGTTGACACTACTGAGCAGGATTGAATGGCTCCTGGGTAAATGTATCATCCATTGGCACTACCAAGCAGGAATGAATGGCTTCTTGGTAAATATATCAACCATTGACACTACCGAGCAGGCATGAATGGCTTCTAGGTAAATGTATCATCCATTGGCATTACCAACAAGGACTGAATGGCTCCTGGGTAGATGTATCATCCATTGGCACTTCCGAGCAGCAATGAATAGCTCCTGGGTAAATGTATCATCCATTGTCACTACCGAGCAGGATTGAATGGCTCCTGGGTAAATGTAGCATCCATTGATACTCCCAAGGAGGATTGAATGGCTCCTGGGTAAATGTATCATCCATTGGCACTACCAAGAAGGAATGAATGGCTCCTGAGTAAATGTATCATTCATTGGCACTACTTAGCAGAGTTGAATGGTTCCTGGGTAAATATATCATCCATTGGCACTACCGAGCAGGATTGAATGGCTCCTGGGTAAATGTATCATCCTTTGGCACTACCTAGCAGGAATGAATGGTTCCTGGGTAAATGTATCATCTATTGGCAGTACCGAGCAGAGTTGAATGGCTCCTTGGTAAATATATCATCCATTGGCACTACCGAGCAGAGTTGATTGGCTCCTGGGTAAATGTATCATCCATTGGTACAACTGATCAGGATTGAATGGCTCCTGGGTAAATGCATCATCCATTGGCATTACCGAGCAGGATTGAATGGCTCCTGGGTAGATGTGTCATCCATTGGCACTTCCGAGCAGGATTGACTGGCTCCTGGGTAAATGTAGCATCCATTGACACTCCCGAGGAGGACTGAATGGCTCCTGGGTAAATTTATCATCCATTGGCACTACCAAGAAGGAATGAATGGCTCTGGAGTAAATGTATCATCCATTGGCACTACCGAATAGGAATGAATGGCTCCAGGGAAAATGTATCATCCATTGACACTACCGAGCAGGATTGAATGGCTCCTGGGTAAATGGATTATCCATTGATACTACCGAGCATGACTGAGTGGCTCCTGGATAAATGTATCAACCATTGACACTACCGAGCAGGCATGAATGGCTTCTAGGTAAATGTATCATCCATTGGCATTACCAAGCAGGACTGAATGGCTCCTGGGTAGATGTATCATCCATTGGCACTTCCGAGCAGCAATGAATGGCTCCTGGGTAAATGTATCATCCATTGTCACTACCGAGCAGGATTGAATGGCTCCTGGGAAAATGTATCATCCATTGACACTACCGAGCAGGATTGAATGGCTCCTGGGTAAATGGATTATCCATTGATCCTACCGAGCATGACTGAGTGGCTCCTGGATAAATGTATCAACCATTGACACTACCGAGCAGGCATGAATGGCTTCTAGGTAAATGTATCATCCATTGGCATTACCAAGCAGGACTGAATGGCTTCTGGGTAAATGTAGCATCCATTGATACTCCCAAGGAGGATTGAATGGCTCCTGGGTAAATGTATCATCCATTGGCACTACCAAGAAGGAATGAATGGCTCCTGGGTAAATGTATCATTCATTGGCACTACTTAGCAGAGTTGAATGGTTCCTGGGTAAGTATATCATCCATTGGCACTACCGAGCAGGATTGAATGGCTCCTGGGTAAATGTATCATCCTTTGGCACTACCTAGCAGGAATGAATGGTTCCTGGGTAAATGTATCATCCATTGGCAGTACCGAGCAGAGTTGAATGGCTCCTGGGTAAATATATCATCCATTGGCACTACCGAGCAGAGTTGAATGGCTCCTGGGTAAATGTATCATCCATTGGTACAACTGATCAGGATTGAATGGCTCCTGGGTAAATGCATCATCCATTGGCATTACCGAGCAGGATTGAATGGCTCCTGGGTAGATGTGTTATCCATTGGCACTTCCGAGCACGAATGAATGGCTCCTGGGTAAATGTATCATCCCTTGGCACTACCAAGCAGGATTGACTGGCTCCTGGGTAAATGTAGCATCAATTGACACTCCCGAGGAGGACTGAATGGCTCCTGGGTAAATTTATCATCCATTGGCACTACCAAGAAGGAATGAATGGCTCTGGAGTAAATGTATCATCCATTGGCACTACCGAATAGGAATGAATGGCTCCAGGGAAAATGTATCATCCATTGACACTACCGAGCAGGATTGAATGGCTCCTGGGTGAATGGATTATCCATTGATAATACCGAGCATGACTGAGTGGCTCCTGGATAAATGTATCATCCATTGGCACTACCGAGCAGGATTGAATGGCTCCTGGGTAAATGTGTCATCTGTTGACACTACTGAGCAGGATTGAATGGCTCCTGGGTAAATGTATCATCCATTGGCACTACCGAGCAGGAATGAATGGCTTCTGAGTAAATATATCATCCATTGACACTACCGAGCAGGCATGAATGGCTCCTAGGTAAATGTATCATCCATTGGCATTACCAAGCAGGACTGAATGGCTCCTGGGAAGATATATCATCCATTGGCACTTCCGAGCAGGACTGAATGGCTCCTGGTTAGATGTATCATCCATTGGCACTACCGAGTAGGAGTGAATGGGTCCTGGGAAAATGTATCATCCATTCGCACTACCGAGTAGGAATGAATGGCTCCTGGGTTAATGTATCATCCATTGGCATTGCCGAGCAGGACTGAATGGCTCCTGGGTAGATGTATCACCCATTGGCACTACCGAGTAGGATTGAATGGCTCCTGGGTAAATGTAGCATCCATTGACACTCCCAAGGAGGACTGAATGGCTCCAGAGTAAATTTATCATCCATTGGCACTACCAAGAAGGAATGAATGACTCCTGAGTAAATGTATCATCCATTGGCACTACCGAGTAGTAATGAATTACTCCTGGGAAAATGTATCATCCATTGACACTACCGAGCAGGATTGAATGGCTCCTGGGTAAATGGATCATCCATTGACACTACCGAGCATGATTCAATGGCTCCTGGAAAAAATGTATCATCCATTGGTACTACCGAGCAGGATTGAATGGCTCCTGGGTAAATGAATCACCCATTGACACTACCGAGCTTGATTGAATGGCTCCTGGATAAATATATCATCCATTGGCACTACCGAGCAGGAATGAATGGCTCCTGGGTAAATGTATCATCCATTGGCACTACCGAGCAGGAATGGATGGCTCCTGGGTAAATGTATTCTCTGTTGACACTACTGAACAGGATTGAATGGCTCCTGGGTAAATGTATCATCCATTATCACTACCAAGGAGGAATGAATGGCTCCTGGGTAAATGTATCATCCATTGACACTACCGAGCAGGCATGAATGGCTCCTGGATTAATGTATCATCCATTGGCATTGTCGAGCAGGACTGAATGGCTCCTGGGTAGATGTATCATCCATTGGCATTTCCGAGCAGGAATGAATGGCTCCTGGGTAAATGTATCATCCATTGGCACTACCGAGTAGGATTGAATGGCTCCTGGGTAAATGTAGCATCCATTGACACTCCCGAGGAGGATTGAATGGCTCCTGAGTTAATTTATCATCCATTGGCACTACCAAGAAGGAATGAATGGCTTCTGATTAAATGTATCATCCATTGGCACTACTGAGTAGGAATGAATTGCTCCAGGGAAAATGTATCATCCATTGGTACTACCGAGCAGAATTGAATGGCTCCTGGGTAAATGGATCATCCATTGACACTACCAAGCATGATTCAATGGCTCCTGGATAAATGTATCATCCATTGGCACTACCAAGCAGGATTGAATGGCTCCTGGGTAAATGTATCATCTTTTGACAGTACTGAGGAGGATTGAATGACTCCTGAGTAAATGTATCATCCATTGGCACTACCAAGCAGGAATGAATGGCTCCTGGGTAAATGTATCATCCTTTGGCACTACCTAGCAGGAATGAATGGTTCCTGGGTAAATGTATCATCCATTGGCAGTACCGAGCAGAGTTGAATGGCTCCTGGGTAAATATATCATCCATTGGCACTACCGAGCAGAGTTGAATGGCTCCTGGGTAAATGTATCATCCATTGTTACTACCGAGCAGGAATGAATGGCTCCTGCGTAAATGTATCATCCTTTGGCACTACCGAGCAGGATTGAATGGCTTCTGGGTAAATATATCATCCAGTGGAACTACCGAGCAGGAATGAATGGCTCCTGGGAAAATGTATCATCCATTGACACAACCGAGGAGGATTGAATGGCTCCTGGGTAAATGGATCATCCATTGACACTACCGAGCATGATAGAATGGCTCCTGGATAAATGTATCATCCATTGGCACTACCGAGCAGGATTGAATGGCTCCTGGGTAAATGTATGATCAATTGACACTAACGAGCAGTCATGAATGGCTCCTGGGTAAATGTATCACCCATTGGCATTACCGAGCAGGACTGAATGGCTCCTGGTTAGATGTATCATCCATTGGCACTTTCGAGCAGGACTGAATGGCTCCTGGTTAGATGTATCATCCATTGGCACTACCGAGTAGGAATGAATGGCTCCTGGGTAAATGTAGCATCCATTGACACTCCCGAGGAGGATTGAATGGCTCCTGAGTTAATTTATCATCCATTGGCACTACCAAGAAGGAATGAATGGCTTCTGATTAAATGTATCATCCATTGGCACTACCGAGTAGGAATGAATTGCTCCAGGGAAACTGTATCATCCATTGGTACTACTGAGCAGAATTGAATGGCTCCTGGGTAAATGGATCATCCATTGACACTACCAAGCATGATTCAATGGCTCCTGGATAAATGTATCATCCATTGGCACTACCAAGCAGGATTGAATGGCTCCTGGGTAAATGTATCATCTGTTGACAGTACTGAGGAGGATTGAATGACTCCTGAGTAAATGTATCATCCATTGGCACTACCAAGCAGGAATGAATGGCTCCTGGGTAAATGTATCATCCTTTGGCACTACCTAGCAGGAATGAATGGTTCCTGGGTAAATGTATCATCCATTGGCAGTACCGAGCAGAGTTGAATGGCTCCTGGGTAAATGTATCATCCATTGTTACTACCGAGCAGGAATGAATGGCTCCTGCGTAAATGTATCATCCTTTGGCACTACCGAGCAGGATTGAATGGCTTCTGGGTAAATATATCATCCAGTGGAACTACCGAGCAGGAATGAATGGCTCCTGGGAAAATGTATCATCCATTGACACTACCGAGGAGGATTGAATGGCTTCTGGGTAAATGGATCATCCATTGACACTACCGAGCATGATAGAATGGCTCCTGGATAAATGTATCATCCATTGGCACTACCGAGCAGGATTGAATGGCTCCTGGGTAAACGTATGATCAATTGACACTACCGAGCAGTCATGAATGGCTCCTGGGTAAATGTATCATCCATTGGCATTACCGAGCAGGACTGAATGGCTCCTGGTTAGATGTATCATCCATTGGCACTTCCGAGCAGGACTGAATGGCTCCTGGTTAGAGGTATCATCCATTGGCACTACCGAGTAGGAATGAATGGCTCCTGGGAAAATGTATCATCCATTGACACTACCGAGCAGGATTGAATGGCTCCTGGGTAAATGGATTATCCATTGACAATACCGAGCATGATTGAATGGCTCCTGGATAAATGTATCATCTGTTGACACTACTGAGCAGGATTGAATGGCTCCTGGGTAAATGGATTATCCATTGACACTACCAAGCAGGAATGAATGGCTCCTGGGTAAATGTATTATCCATTGACACTACCGAGCAGGCATGAATGGCTCCTGGGTAAATGTATCATCCATTGGCATTACCAAGCAGGACTGAATTGCTCCTGGGTAGATGTATCATCCATTGGCACTACCTAGCAGGAATGAATGGTTCCTGGGTAAATGTATCATCCATTGGCACTACCGAGCAGAGTTGAATGGCTCCTGGGTAAATATATCATCCATTGGCACTACCGAGCAGAGTTGAATGGCTCCTGGGTAAATGTATCATCCATTGGTAGTACCGAGCAGGAATGAATGGCTCCTGGGTAAATGTATCATGCTTTGGCACCACCGAGCAGGATTGAATGGCTTCTTGGTAAATGTATCATCCAGTGGAACTACCGAGCAGGAATGAATGGCTCCTGGGAAAATGTATCATCCATTGACACTACCGAGCAGGATTGAATGGCTCCTGGGTAAATGGATTTTCCATTGACACTACCGAGCAGGAATGAATGGCTCCTGGGTAAATGTATCATCCATTGACACTACCGAGCAGGCATGAATGGCTCCTGAGTAAATGTATCTTCCATTGGCATTACCAAGTAGGACTGAATGGGTCCTGTGTAGATGTGTCATCCATTGGCACTACCAAGCAGGAATGAATGGCTCCTGGGTAAATGTATCATCCATTGGTACTACCGAGCAGGATTGAATAGCTCCTGGGTAAATTTATCATCCATTGGCACTAGCAAGAGGGAATGAATGGCTCATGAGTAAATGTATCATCCATTGGCACTACCGAGTAGGAATGAATGGCTCCTGGGAAAATGTTTCATCCATTGACACTACCGAGCAGGATTGAATGGCTCCTAGGTAAATGGATCATACATTGACACTACCGAGCATGACTGAATGGCTCCTGGATAAATGTATCATCTGTTGACAGTACTGAGGAGGATTTAATGGCTCCTGGGTAAATGTATTATCTATTGACACTACAGAGCAGGCATGAATGGCTCCTGGGTAAATGTATCATCCATTGGCATTACCGAGCAAGGTTGAATGGCTCCTGGGTAGATGTATCATCCATTGACACTACCGAGCAGGCATGAATGGCTCCTGGGTAAATGTATCATCCATTGGCATTACCAAGCAGGACTGAATGGCTCCTGGGTAGATGTATCATCCATTGGCACTACCAAGCAGGATTGAATGGCTCCTGGGTAAATGAATCATCCTTTGGCACTACCTAGCAGGAATGAATGGTTCCTGGGTAAATGTATCATCCATTGGGACTACCGAGCAGAGTTGAATGGCTCCTGGGTAAATATATCATCCATTGGCACTACCGAGCAGAGTTGAATGGCTCCTGGGTAAATGTATCATCCATTGGTAGTACCGAGCAGGAATGAATGGCTCCTGGGTAAATGTATCATGCTTTGGCACCATCGAGCAGGATTGAATGGCTTCTTGGTAAATGTATCATCCAGTGGAACTACCGAGCAGGAATGAATGGCTCCTGGGAAAATGTATCATCCATTGACACTACCGAGCAGGATTGAATGGCTCCTGGGTAAATGGATTTTCCATTGACACTACCGAGCAGGAATGAATGGCTCCTGGGTAAATGTATCATCCATTGACACTACCGAGCAAGCATGAATGGCTCCTGAGTAAATGTATCTTCCATTGGCATTACCAAGTAGGACTGAATGGGTCCTGTGTAGATGTGTCATCCATTGGCACTACCAAGCAGGAATGAATGGCTCCTGGGTAAATGTATCATCCATTGGTACTACCGAGCAGGATTGAATAGCTCCTGGGTAAATGTATCATCCATTGGCACTACCAAGAGGGAATGAATGGCTCATGAGTAAATGTATCATCCATTGGCACTACCGAGTAGGAATGAATGGCTCCTGGGAAAATGTTTCATCCATTGACACTACCGAGCAGGATTGAATGGCTCCTAGGTAAATGGATCATACATTGACACTACCGAGCATGACTGAATGGCTCCTGGATAAATGTATCATCTGTTGACAGTACTGAGCAGGATTTAATGGCTCCTGGGTAAATGTATTATCTATTGACACTACAGAGCAGGCATGAATGGCTCCTGGGTAAATGTATCATCCATTGGCATTACCGAGTAGGATTGAATGGCTCCTGGGTAGATGTATCATCCATTGACACTACCGAGCAGGCATGAATGGCTCCTGGGTAAATGTATCATCCATTGACACTACCGAGCAGGCATGAATGGCTCCTGAGTAAATGTATCTTCCTTTGGCATTACCAAGTAGGACTGAATGGGTCCTGTGTAGATGTGTCATCCATTGGCACTACCAAGCAGGAATGAATGGCTCCTGGGTAAATGTATCATCCATTGGCATTACCGAGCAGGATTGAATGGCTCCTGGGTAGATGTATCATCCATTGACACTACCGAGCAGGAATGAATGGCTCCTGGGTAAATGTATCATCCATTGACACTACCGAGCAGGCATGAATGGCTCCTGAGTAAATGTATCTTCTATTGGCATTACCAAGTAGGACTGAATGGGTCCTGTGTAGATGTGTCATCCATTGGCACTACCAAGCAGGAATGAATGGCTCCTAGGTAAATGTATCATCCATTGGTACTACCGAGCAGGATTGAATAGCTCCTGGGTAAATTTATCATCCATTGGCACTACCAAGAGGGAATGAATGGCTCATGAGTAAATGTATCATCCATTGGCACTACCGAGTAGGAATGAATGGCTCCTGGGAAAATGTTTCATCCATTGACACTACCGAGCAGGATTGAATGGCTCCTAGGTAAATGGATCATACATTGACACTACCGAGCATGACTGAATGGCTCCTGGATAAATGTATCATCTGTTGACAGTACTGAGCAGGATTTAATGGCTCCTGGGTAAATGTATTATCTATTGACACTACAGAGCAGGAATGAATGGCTCCTGGGTAAATGTATCATCCATTGGCATTACCGAGCAGGATTGAATGGCTCCTGGGTAGATGTATCATCCATTGACACTTCCGAGCAGGAATAAATGGCTCCTGGGTAAATGTATCATCCATTGGCACTACCGAGCAGGATTGAATGGCTCCTGGGTAAATGTAGCATCCATTGACACTCCCGAGGAGGATTGAATGGCTCCTGGGAAAATTTATCATCCATTAGCACTACGAAGATGGAATGAATGGCTCCTGAGTAAATGTATCATCCATTGGCACTACTGGACAGAGTTGAATGGCTCCTGGGTAATTATATCATTCATTGGCACTACCGAGCAGAGTTGAAAGGCTCCTGGATAAATGTATCATCCATTGGTACTACCGAGCAGGAATGAATGGCTCCTGGGTAAATGTATCATCGTTTGGCACTACCGAGTAGGATTGAATGGCTCCTGGGTAAATGTAGCATCCAGTGGAACTACCGAGCAGGAATGAATGGCTCCTGGGAAAATGTATCATCCATTGATACTACCGAGCAGGATTGAATGGCTCCTCGCTAAATGGATCATCCATTGACACTACCGACCATGATTGAATGGCTCTTGGATAAATGTATCATCCATTGGCAGTACTGAGCAGGACTGAATGGCTTCTGGGTAAATGTATCATATGTTGACACTACTGAACAGGATTGAATGGCTCCTGGGTAATTTATCATCCATTGGCACTACCAAGCAGGAATGAATGGCTCCTGGGTAAATGTATCATCCATTGGCACTACCGAGCAGGAATTAATGGCTCCTGGGTAAATGTATCATCCATTGGCACTACCGAGCAGGAATTAATGGCTCCTGGGTAAATGTATCATCCATTGGTATTACCGAGCAGGACTGAATGGCTCCTGGGTAGATGTAGCATTCATTGACACCCGAGGAGGACTGAATGGCTGCTGGGTAAATTTATCATCCATTGGCACTACCAAAAAGGAATGAATGGCTCCTGATTAATTGTATCATCCATTGGAACTACTGAGTAGTAATGAATGGCTCCTGGGAAAATGTATCATCTGTTGACAGTACTGAGCAGGATTGAATGGTCCTGGGTAAATGTATCATCCATTGGCACTAGCAAGCAGGAATGAATGGCTCCTGGGTAAATGTATCATCCTTTGGCACTACCTAGCAGGAATTAATGGTTCCTGGGTAAATGAATCATCCATTGGAAGTACCGAGCAGAGTTGAATGGCTCCTGGGTAAATATATCATGTATTGGCACTACCAAGCAGAGTTGAATGGCTCCTGGGTAAATGTATCATCCATTGGTGCTACCGAGCAGGAATGAATGACTCCTGCGTAAATGTATCATCGTTTGGCACTACCGAGCAGGATTGAATGGCTTCTGGGTAAATGTATCAATCCAGTGGAAATACCGAGCAGGAATGAATGGCTCCTGGGAAAATGTATCATCCATTGACACTACCGAGCATGATAGAATGGCTGCTGGATAAATGTATCATCTATTGGCACTTCCAAGCAGGATTGAATGGCTCCTGGGTAAATGTATCATCTGTTGACACTACTGAGCAGGATTGAATGGTTTCTGGGTAAATGTATCATCCATTGGCACTACCAAGCAGGAATGAATGGCTCCTGGGTAAATGTATCATCCATTGATACTACCGAGCAGTCATGAATGGCTTCTGGGTAAATGTATCAGTCATTGGCATTACCGAGCAGAACTGAATGGCTCCTGGGTAGATGTATCATCCATTGGCACTTCCGAGCAGGAATTAATGGCTCCTGGGTAAATGTATCATCCATTGGCACTACCGAGCAGGATTGACTGGCTCCTGGGTAAATGTATCATCCATTGGCACTACCATGCAGAGTTGAATGGCTCCTAGGTAAATATATCATCCATTGGCACTACCGAGCAGAGTTGAATGGCTCCTGGGTAAATGTATCATCCATTGGTAGTACCGAGCAGTAATGAATGGCTCCTGGCTAAATGTATCATGCTTTGGCAACACCGAGCAGGATTGAATGGTTTCTGGGTAAATGTATCATCCAGTGGAACTACCGAGCAGGAATGAATGGCTCCTGGGAAAATGTATCATCCATTGACACTACTGAGCAGGATTGAATGGCTCCTGGGTAAATGTATCATCCATTGGCACTTCCGAGCAGGAATGAATGGCTCCTGGGTAAATATATCATCCATTGGCACTACCAAGCAGGATTGAATGGCTCCTGGGTTTATGTAGAATCCATTGACACTCCTGAGGAGGATTGAATGGCTCCTGGGTAAATTTATCATCCATTGGCACTACCAAGAGGGAATGAATGGCTCATGAGTAAATGTATCATCCATTTGCACTACCGGGTAGGAATGAATGGCTCCTGGGAAAATGTATCATCCATTGACACTACCAAGTAGGATTGAATGGCTCCTGTGTAAATGTATCATCCATTGCAACTACCAAGCAGGAATGAATGGCTCCTGGGTAAATGTATCATCCATTGGCATTACAGAGCAGGACTGAATGGCTCCTGGGTAGATGTATCATCCATTGGCACTACCGAGCAGGAATTAATGGCTCCTGGGTAAATGTATCATCCATTGGCACTACCGAGCAGGAATTAATGGCTCCTGGGTAAATGTATCATCCATTGGCACTACCGAGCAGGAATTAATGGCTCCTGGGTAAATGTATCATCCATTGGTATTACCGAGCAGGACTGAATGGCTCCTGGGTAGATGTATCATCCATTAGCACTTCCGAGCAGGACTGAATGGCTCCTGGGTAAATGTAGCATTCATTGACACCCGAGGAGGACTGAATGGCTGCTGGGTAAATTTATCATCCATTGGCACTACCAAGAAGGAATGAATGGCTCCTGATTAATTGTATCTTCCATTGGCACTACTGAGTAGTAATGAATGGCTCCTGGGAAAATGTATCATCCATTGACACTACCGAGCAGGATTTAATGGCTTCTGGGTAAATGGATCATCCATTGCCACTACCGAGTATGATTCAATGGCTCCTGGATAAATGTATCATCCATTGGCACTACCGAGTAGGAATGAATGGCTCCTGGGAAAATGTGTCATCTGTTGACAGTACTGAGCAGGATTGAATGGTCCTGGGTAAATGTATCATCCATTGGCACTACCAAGCAGGAATGAATGGCTCCTGGGTAAATGTATCATCCTTTGGCACTACCTAGCAGGAATGAATGGTTCCTGGGTAAATGTATCATCCATTGGCACTACCGAGCAGAGTTGAATGGCTCCTGGGTAAATGTATCATCCATTGGTACTACCGAGCAGGAATGAATGGCTCCTGCGTAAATGTATCATCCTTTGGCACTACCGAGCAGGATTGAATGGCTTCTGGGTAAATGTATCATCCAGTGGAACTACCGAGCAGGAATGAATGGCTCCTGGGAAAATGTATCATCCATTGACACTACTGAGCAGGATTGAATGGCTCCTGGGTAAATGTATCATCCATTGGCACTTCCGAGCAGGAATGAATGGCTCCTGGGTAAATATATCATCCATTGGCACTACCAAGCAGGATTGAATGGCTCCTGGGTTTATGTAGAATCCATTGACACTCCTGAGGAGGATTGAATGGCTCCTGGGTAAATTTATCATCCATTGGCACTACCAAGAGGGAATGAATGGCTCATGAGTAAATGTATCATCCATTTGCACTACCGGGTAGGAATGAATGGCTCCTGTGTAAATGTATCATCCATTGCAACTACCAAGCAGGAATGAATGGTTCCTGGGTAAATGTATCATCCATTGGCATTACAGAGCAGGACTGAATGGCTCCTGGGTAGATGTATCATCCATTGGCACTTCTGGGCAGGAATGAATGGCTCCTGGGTAAATGTATCATCAATTGGCACTACCGAGCGGGAATTAATGGCTCCTGGGTAAATGTATCATCCATTGGCACTACCAAGCAGGAATTAATGGCTCCTGGGTAAATGTATCATCCATTGGCACTACCGAGCAGGAATTAATGGCTCCTGGGTAAATGTATCATCCATTGGTATTACCGAGCAGGAATGAATGGTTCCTGGGTAGATGTATCATCCATTAGCACTTCCGAGCAGGACTGAATGGCTCCTGGGTAAATGTAGCATTCATTGACACCCGAGGAGGACTGAATGGCTGCTGGGTAAATGTATCATCCATTGGCACTACCAAGAAGGAATGAATGGCTCCTGATTAATTGTATCATCAATTGGCACTACTGAGTAGTAATGAATGGCTCCTGGGAAAATGTATCATCCATTGACACTACCGAGCAGGATTTAATGGCTCCTGGGTAAATGGATCATCCATTGCCACTACCGAGTATGATTCAATGGCTCCTGGATAAATGTATCATCCATTGGCACTACCGAGTAGGAATGAATGGCTCCTGGGAAAATGTATCATCTGTTGACAGTACTGAGCAGGATTGAATAGTCCTGGGTAAATGTATCATCCATTGGCACTACCAAGCAGGAATGAATGGCTCCTGGGTAAATGTATCATCCTTTGGCACTACCTAGCAGGAATGAATGGTTCCTGGGTAAATGTATCATCCATTGGAAGTACCGAGCATAGTTGAATGGCTCCTGAGTAAATATATCATGTATTGGCACTACCGAGCAGAGTTGAATGGCTCCTGGGTAAATGTATCATCCATTGGTACTACCGAGCAGGAATGAATAGCTCCTGCGTAAATGTATCATCCTTTGGCACTACCGAGCAGGATTGAATGGCTTCTGGGTAAATGTATCATCCAGTGGAACTACCGAGCAGGAATGAATGGCTCCTGGGAAAATGTATCATCCATTGACACTACCGAGCATGATAGAATGGCTGCTGGATAAATGTATCATCTATTGGCACTACTGAGCAGGATTCAATGGCTCCTG
Source organism: Rhinophrynus dorsalis (assembly GCA_037306005.1). Taxonomy (NCBI): domain Eukaryota; kingdom Metazoa; phylum Chordata; class Amphibia; order Anura; family Rhinophrynidae; genus Rhinophrynus; species Rhinophrynus dorsalis. The sequence goes on along the minus strand of CM074723.1, from coordinate 493,746,422 downwards.
GGTAAATGTATCATCCATTGGCACTACCAAGCAGGAATGAATGGCTCCTGGGTAAATGTATCATCCATTGATACTACCGAGCAGTCATGAATGGCTTCTGGGTAAATGTATCATCCATTGGCATTACCGAGCAGAACTGAATGGCTCCTGGGTAGATGTATCATCCATTGGCACTTCCGAGCAGGAATGAATGGCTCCTGGGTAAATGTATCATCCATTGGCACTACCGAGCAGGATTGACTGGCTCCTGGGTAAATGTATCATCCATTGGCACTACCATGCAGAGTTGAATGGCTCCTAGGTAAATATATCATCCATTGGCACTACCGAGCAGAGTTGAATGGCTCCTGGGTAAATGTATCATCCATTGGTAGTACCGAGCAGTAATGAATGGCTCCTGGGTAAATGTATCATGCTTTGGCAACACCGAGCAGGATTGAATGGTTTCTGGGTAAATGTATCATCCAGTGGAACTACCGAGCAGGAATGAATGGCTCCTGGGAAAATGTATCATCCATTGACACTACCGAGCAGGACTGAATGGCTCCTGGGTAAATGTATCATGCATTGGCACTTCCGAGCAGGAATGAATGGCTCCTGGGTAAATATATCATCCATTGGCACTACCAAGCAGGATTGAATGGCTCCTGGGTTTATGTAGAATCGATTGACACTCCCGAGGAGGATTGAATGGCTCCTGGGTAAATATATCATCCATTGGCACTACCAAGAGGGAATGAAATGCTCATGAGTAAATGTATCATCCATTTGCACTACCAGGTAGGAATGAATGGCTCCTGGGAAAATGTATCATCCATTGACACTACCGAGTAGGATTGAATGGCTCCTGTGTAAATGTATCATCCATTGGAACTACCAAGCAGGAATGAATGGCTCCTGGGTAAATGTATCATCCATTGGCATTACAGAGCAGGACTGAATGGCTCCTGGGTAGATGTATCATCCATTGGCACTTCCGGGCAGGAATGAATGGCTCCTGGGTAAATGTATCATCCATTGGCACTACCGAGCAGGAATTAATGGCTCCTGGGTAAATGTATCATCCATTGGCACTACCGAGCAGGAATGAATGTCTCCTGGGTAAAGGTATCATCCTTTGACACTACGGAGCAGGAATTAATGGCTCCTGGGAATAGCTGTTCCATTATTCTCAATGGGTGAAATATTATCATCGGTTGTGATTATTAAATAGCTGTTGCTAAGACAGTGAATAGAATGGATTACAGCTTATGACTACGGATTCTGCTTATGTCTTATACCCCATATGCTCCTGTGACCTCGGCTTGTTCTGACTTTTCTGCTTTGTGGCTTTTCACACCTAGATGTTCGTATCTTGGGCCTTCGGACCTGGGACGTATTTTATATTCACTGCCTTATCTGCTTTTTGTGTATCCTCCGACCCAGGCTACTGTCGCTATTCCTGGTATTCTCCTTTTGCCACCCTATTGTTACCTTTGACTTGGGCATGTGCCTTTGTCTTGGTGGCCTCTGGCTGAATCCGCTCGACTGCAGGGCAAGAAGAAGCCGGGAGTGTTGGATCCTTTAGTGGTCCCATCTCCTAAGTGTTACAGGAAGGCCGACTATACTGACATCCATGCCTTGAGGCTGGAGTTAACCGGGGTGAGTCGTTGCTATCCTCCGGAACGATTGTTTATCTATAATTGTATTACCCTGTTCATACAACTGCTTGTCAATCCCTAAGAGGCGGTAGTGCTGTGATCTGCTCTCTTTGTAGGGGTGTCGAGATCTTGTCAGTCCTACTCATATTCAACTTTAACCAAGGTCGGATTTCCATCACACTAGTCCTTTCTGTCAGACTTGCTTCGACTTCCATTCTTAGATTATTTCCCGCATTTCCTGTCAGATATTCTTTGACCTTCTGTCGAAGATATTCCTTAGTGACTGGGTTATATCTCATTCCTGGTTATTGTGCCCCTACACGTTCTTCATTGCCGTTTGAATCCTGTTCATATCAAGTCTTGGTGAAAGACATCCCATTGCTATTCCTGTCAAACAGTCTCAGCCTGCCACCTTCAGTGAATCCTTTTTGTTCCATAGATCTGCATCTGGGGTCCTCCTGGTGTCCCTTGTCTGAGAGTTACCCCAGGTGTGTTCCTACTCCCATCCTGGTCAGGGTTCCTGCTCAACTGGGACTGGACATCTGGCTTTGCGGCCATCACCTTTATCTGGCTTTGGCCGCAACAAGGGATAGGTGCAACCAGCAACGCACCTGATCAACGCTCCACAGCGTTGCTCTCCAGCTACCTAATGTTTTCAGATTTTAGGGTCATCCCAGACCTCCAGGACTCTGCCCATTACACTCTTTTTTTGGTCCATGCTATGGGCTTCGTGCAAGATGTGTCCCCTGCCACCAATAAAAATGGACACATGCTGGAAGAGTGTGATATAAAAATCAATCCAGTGGCATGAACAGATCCACCCACTTGTCCCTCTCTTGTCCCTCCTGTGGGATGTCCCCAGTAGAGAATCATAGTCAACTCACTTGCTCAGTTAGTTCAGTTGAGACAGGACTGGCTGGCTTTTGGGGAATCAGGCCTCCAATTCTCCAACAGCACCACACCGCCATCATATACACTTGACAGCCAATGAGAGAGGAGAATCCTGGCTAAACTCTGGTCTCTGATTGGCTGCAGTGCGTATACAACATGTTAGTAAGGTACTGGATGGCAAGGCTTATCTTAGGTAATGCCATCTATGCCTTGCTTCCTTTTTTGTTTATTTGGTATATGGGGCAGTGGAAGTATAGACAACTGAATTGAGTCTGAAATAAGAATGGATAGAAATTGGAGAGGGGTAAATATATTGGGGAGAGGTCTAGAAGTGGATTTATAGTATGCAGACTCTTCTGCCTTTTAATTGTTGAGGTTTTTTTTCTCAGCACTTGTTCTTAGTTATTTGGATTCATGAGGAGAGAGGTTATGTAGATATTAATTCTGGATTATTAGTGACTGTTTGGTCTCCTATAACTGATAACACTTGGAGATATTTATAATTTTTTATTATTTACTAGTTGAACAGCCCGTTACACGGGCCACAGTGCCTCAGGCAGCCGGTCGCGGGGCAGTCACACAGTGGAGACTGCCCGCGCCTCGGCTGATACAGAGCCTCTGGCAGCCAGTCGCGGGGCAGTCACACGCGGTGGAGACTGCCCGCGCCTCGGCTGATACAGAGCTGGACGCTCCTTCTGAGCGCCCAGCTCTGTATCAGCCGCGGCGCGAGCAGTCTCCACTGCGTGTGACTGCCGCACGCGCAGCAGTATCTACTGCGCATGTCGGGCGTTACACACAACTTGGCAAATTATTATATAGGATGCCCTGGTTTCTGGGTTATATGGGCGGTGGTTTAATAGGTTGTCATTATTTTATTGATAGAATGGTACTTATGAAGTGCTGTCTTTTGTGTCCAGGGCTGTACTGAGATGTTGTAGTGTGTGTAATATATATCGTTATACGTTATCACATGTGGGAAATCTGGATATAATCTCTCAGACGTGTAATATACATCGTTATATGTTATCACGTGTGGGAAATCTGGATATAATCTCTCAGACGTGTAATATACATCGTTATATGTTATCACGTGTGGGAAATCTGGATATAATCTCTCAGACGTGTACTATACATCGTTATATGTTATCACGTGTGGGAAATCTGGATATAATCTCTCAGACGTGTAATATACATCGTTATATGTTATCTGTGTGGGAAATCTGGATATAATCTCTCAGATGTGTAATATACATCGTTATACGTTATCACGTGTGGGAAATCTGGATATAATCTCTCAGACGTGTAATATACATCGTTATATGTTATCTGTGTGGGAAATCTGGATATAATCTCTCAGATGTGTAATATACATCGTTATACGTTATCACGTGTGGGAAATCTGGATATAATCTCTCAGACGTGTAATATATATCGTTATATGTTATCACGTGTGGGAAATCTGGATATAATCTCTCAGACGTGTAATATACATCGTTATATGTTATCACGTGTGGGAAATCTGGATATAATCTCTCAGACGTGTAATATACATCGTTATATGTTATCTGTGTGGGAAATCTGGATATAATCTCTCAGACGTGTAATATATATCGTTATATGTTATCACGTGTGGGAAATCTGGATATAATCTCTCAGACGTGTAATATATATTATTATATGTTATCATGTGTGGGAAATCTGGATATAATCTCTCAGACGTGTAATATACATCGTTATACATTATCAAGTGTGGGAAATCTGGATATAATCTTTCAGACGTGTAATATATATCGTTATATGTTATCACGTGTGGGAAATCTGGATATAATCTCTCAGACGTGTAATATATATTATTATATGTTATCATGTGTGGGAAATCTGGATATAATCTCTCAGACGTGTAATATACATCGCTATATGTTATCTGTGTGGGAAATCTGGATATAATCTCTCAGACGTGTAATATATATTATTATATGTTATCATGTGTGGGAGATCTGGATATAATCTCTCAGACGTGTAATATACATCGTTATACATTATCAAGTGTGGGAAATCTGGATATAATCTCTCAGACGTGTACTATACATCGTTATACATTATCACGTGTGGGAAATCTGGATATAATCTCTCAGACGTGTACTATACATCGTTATACATTATCACGTGTGGGAAATGTGGATATAATCTCTCAGACGTGTACTATACATCGTTATAGGTTATCATGTGTGGGAAATCTAGATATAATCTCTCAGACGTGTAATATATATTATTATATGTTATCACGTGTGGGAAATCTGGATATAATCTCTCAGACATGTAATATACATCGTTATATGTTATCACGTGTGGGAAATCTGGATATAATCTCTCAGACGTGTAATATATATCGTTATATGTTATCACGTGTGGGAAATCTGGATATAATCTCTCAGACGTGTAATATATATTATTATATGTTATCATGTGTGGGAGATCTGGATATAATCTCTCAGACGTGTAATATACATCGTTATACATTATCACGTGTGGGAAATCTGGATATAATCTCTCAGACGTGTACTATACATCGTTATACATTATCACGTGTGGGAAATCTGGATATAATCTCTCAGACGTGTAATATACATCATTATATGTTATCTGTGTGGGAAATCTGGATATAATCTCTCAGACGTGTAATATATATTATTATATGTTATCATGTGTGGGAGATCTGGATATAATCTCTCAGACGTGTAATATACATCGTTATACATTATCAAGTGTGGGAAATCTGGATATAATCTCTCAGACGTGTACTATACATCGTTATACATTATCACGTGTGGGAAATCTGGATATAATCTCTCAGACGTGTACTATACATCGTTATACATTATCACGTGTGGGAAATGTGGATATAATCTCTCAGACGTGTACTATACATCGTTATAGGTTATCATGTGTGGGAAATCTAGATATAATCTCTCAGACGTGTAATATATATTATTATATGTTATCATGTGTGGGAGATCTGGATATAATCTCTCAGACGTGTAATATACATCGTTATACGTTATCATGTGTGGGAAATCTGGATATAATCTCTCAGACGTGTAATATACATCGTTATACGTTATCACGTGTGGGAAATCTGGATATAATCTCTCAGACGTGTAATATACATCGTTATACATTATCACGTGTGGGAAATGTGGATATAATCTCTCAGATGTATAATATATATTGTTATATGTTATCTGTGTGGGAAATCTGGATATAATCTCTCAGGCCTGTACTATACATCGTTATATGTTATCTGTGTGGGAAATCTGGATATAATCTCTCAGGCGTGTACTATACATCGCTGTATGTTATCATGTGTGGGAAATGTGGATATAATCTCTCAGACGTGTACTATACATCGTTATATGTTATCTGTGTGTGAAATCTGGATATAATCTCTCAGGCGTGTACTATACATCGTTATAGGTTATCATGTGTGGGAAATGTGGATATAATCTCCCAGATGTGTACTATACATCGTTATATGTTATCACGTGTGGGAAATGTGGATATAATCTCTCAGACATGTAATATATATCGTTATATGTTATTTGTCTGGGAAATCTGGATATAATCTCTCAGACGTGTAATATATATCGTTATACATTATCATGTGTGGGAAATCTGGATATAATCTCTCAGACGTGTAATATATATCGTTATATGTTATCTGTGTGGGAAATCTGGATATAATCTCTCAGACGTGTAATATACATCGTTATACGTTATCATGTGTGGGAAATCTGGATATAATCTCTCAGACATGTAATATACATCGTTATACGTTATCACGTGTGAGAAATCTGGATGTAATCTCTCAGACGTGTACTATACATCGTTATACGTTATCACATGTGGGAAATCTGGATATAATCTCTCAGACATGTAATATACATCGTTATACGTTATCATGTGTGGGAAATCTGGATATAATCTCTCAGACATGTAATATACATCGTTATACGTTATCACATGTGGGAAATCTGGATATAATCTCTCAGACATGTACTATACATCGTTATACGTTATCACGTGTGAGAAATCTGGATGTAATCTCTCAGACGTTTACTATACATCGTTATACGTTATCTGTGTGGGAAATCTGGATATAATCTCTCAGGCGTACATTAGAAGAATAATCTAGTGATTTATTTCGTTTGGATGAACATCGCATATATACAAGAGACTTACACAGTTAGTAACATCCCATGGGAATCACCAGATTTGGGGGATTGTAGTTCTTGTAAATTTTAACAGTCTCTTTATTAATGAGATCGATCACTTAATTTTTCATATAATGGAGATAGTGTTATAGCGGTACATTAGACAGGGATAGAGGGTGTAAGGGTATTATTTTAGGATTGGTATATTCTGTTTTTTGTTCTCCCTGATGGTGTGACAAACACTATTTTTGCACATTTTCTGAGAGCAGGAAACACTGTATTTCATGGATAATTCCAAGACAGAGAATAGACTTGTGCTTGTTGCAAGGCGGTTAACATAAAACACACACACATTTATATGCGTGTGTGTGTGTGTTTTATATTATCCGCCTTGCAACAAGCACAGATCTATTCTCTGTCTTGGAATAATCCATGAAAGCATTTTTGTATATAATTGAGGTAACTTTGTGTAACTAGAAACAAACCCAGCATTTTATTTAATGTCGGTCCATGCTGGATCTAATAGCATATTTTTGTATTTTGTTTGTTTTGTATTATATTTTCTGTGTGTATGGAAGCATGATACACAGTATATAGTGACATTTGTTATATTTCTATATTGTGTAGTTTTAATTCATTTTTCTGATTAGAAAGTGTACATATGGTCCATATTCACCATCTCATCATCATCTTCTCAAAGATGCTTATCTTACAGTTCCCATGTCTCACCAACATCAATCTTTTCTACAATTTCTATGAGAAGGAAATCAACCTGCCGACCATTCGGCCTATCATCAGATCCTTGGTGTTTCACAAAACTGATGAATCCATTGTTTTCCTTCCTGGGAAGCATGAGTATAAGCATGATAATCTATCTCAACAACATGTTCATCGTGTCACAACAGATATCAACAGCATTAGTTCAAATACACATGATGATTCATTTACTTAACCAGTTGGGTTTCATCATAAAATGGGAGAAATTGATTCTTCTTCAACATACACAGTTGAAAGAATTTTTGTAATCAACTGCCAGAATACATCCCCTCTCTTTTACCCAAACATAAGTTAAAAATTATTTGAAATAAAATTGAATTACTATTAAGAAAAGACCTAATTTCTCTGAGATGAATATCAAGAATTGTAGGACTTTTGTCAACATTGATTCAAGCGATTTTTCCATCATGGAGCCCTTCAAAGACTAAACATCCTTCACCTTCGAAAAGGTTTGGGATATACAGACTTTTTTCCCGTTTCCCTACAACAAGGGAAGAACTAATATAGTTGTTGAACCACATGGAAGCCTGGAACAGCAAAGCAATTTTTGGAATGGCTCCAGACATTATAGAGTCAGATGCCAGCAAAACGGGTTGGGGAGCTCGATGCAGAGATCTCACCATTGGAGGCAAATGGTCAAATCAAGAAAAAGACTTGCACATCAATTGCTTAGAATTGTTAGCAAATTGGAATTCCAGACATCTGAAAGATTCCAGATCTGGGGCCCTCTATATACAAATGTGTTTGCTTTAGACTAAACAGAGAACTACCAAAATTCTTCATTTGGAGACCGGATCCAGAACATCTAGCTGTAGATATGTTCCTTCAAACATGGCACGAGAACATAAATTATGCGTTTCCTCCTTTTGCTAGGATTTTATCATGGTTCCCATGATCTCTCTGTCACTCTTTGCTGTGGTGCGCTCCCATTGGCTGAGCTTGTTTGGCCCGCCCAGTATGGCCTTCATATACCGGGCCTCTGGCACCTATCAGGTGCCCTTTCGTAGTGTTCCTGTACCAGTGCTACTGTTGCTGTGTTCCTGTGTACCGACTTGGCCCATCTGACTACTCTCATTGGTTCCTGCTCTGTGATTGACCTGGCCTGGCTGACGTTCCTGCTCCGTGATTGACTCGGCCTGGCTGACATTCCTGCTCCGTGATCTGACCCGGTTTGGCTGACGTTCCTGCTCCGTAATTGACCTGGCCTGGCTGACGTACCTGCTCCGTGACCTGATTCTGGCTATCCTAACATCCTGAGAGTGTACCAGCTGCGATCATGATCCTGTGTCGCTTGGCGACATTTTGAACTTTCAAAGTAGCAGTGTTTGTGCAGACTGAACATTCCGTTAACTCTTGCAGAGCTGTTGCCTCCATACAATGGGCCTTCTGTTACACTTGCAGAGAGCTGTTGCCTCCGTTATACTGAGCCTTTCCGTTAAACACTTGCTGAGCACTGTTGCCTCCGTTATACTGAGCCTTTCTGTTAAACACTTGCTGAGCACTGTTGCCTCCGTTATACTGAGCCTTCCATTACACTTGCAGAGCATTGCAGCCTCCGTTATACCGAGCCTCCTGGTTACACTTGCAGAGCATTGTGGCCTCCGTTAACACTGTGCTCCGTTAACATGAAATGCTTTCATGGATTACTACGCGCAGTGTATCAGTTATCTCACCGGGTGGTGCTATTGGGCGATTCCATCAGTTCTCGCAGTGTCCAGGGTTACGTTAACGCACCGGAAGGGTGCTATTGGCTCTGGTTCCATTCAGCCCTTGCAGTGTTTGTGACTCCGTTACCACACCGGAAGGGTGCTAATGGCTCTGGTTCCATTCAGCCCTTGCAGTGTTTGTGACTCCGTTACCACACCGGAAGGGTGCTAATGGCTCTGGACCCTCAGCTCTAGCAGTGTGCATTGCCTCCGTTACGGCACCGCACGGGTGCCCACAGGTCAACAGTAGTGCTAGCTCTTGCAGAGTGTTGTGTATCTCTTCTCCTTGCCTGACCTGGGAGTGTGTCAGTTCTGCCTCACTGCTAAGGTGCTTCTACATCTTGCACCTCAGTCTTTTGCTGCTTTTACCATCTACTGGGTGTTGTCAAACACACCACAACAGAGACTGATTACCTACCTAGAACTTTAACCCATTTGCTACTGTTACTTCTTCTTTATGCCTGTCCTGTGACAGTATTTGCTCTTGCTCTATATACTGGGCCTGAGAGGGCATACATATACCTGTATATTATTTACCTGTCATTCCAAACTAGCCTGTAGTGGGCAGTGTTCCTTGTCTTTTAATAAAACTGTGTTTTATTCTAACCTCCTAGTCTGAGTGTCTTACAAAACCGTTACAGATTTCTAGAGTAGTTCTTCAAGTCAATCTATCAATATATTCCCAGATCCTTCAGGGAACCTCACAAACTATTATTAACAAATCAATTACATCAAGGGACTTTCAGAACCAGCACAGTATCTTATCTCAGCAGCCTGGGCCCCAGGCACAAACGCATACTATAGATCATGTTGTCTGTCTGGTCAAGTTGTTTGGAACAGAGTCTGGATCCCGTTTCTACCAATATAACCAATGCTCTGAATTCTCTTTCAGCTTGTTTTCAACAAGGAAAAGTGTATAAAAGGATCAATTGTTATAGATTGTCTATCTCTGCAGGTTATACACATATAGAAGATCTCCTGACTGGCCAACATCCTCTAGTATTTAAACTTAAGGAAGGGATTAAATTGGTTAGACCACCTACCTCCAGATATTGCCTTTGTTAGTATTTCTCATCTCTTTTTGCCGAGCGTCAGATGTTCAAGTGTTGGGTATTAGAGGCCGATTTTTCGCGTCCAATGGAGTAAAATTCTCAAATACTAGAAGAACAAAATTTTCTATCCAGCCTTTCACCAACATCCATCTCTCTGCATGGGTTACTGTTTACAAACCTACCAGTTAGTAACTTCTTCTATCAGATCTCTTAATTCCCATCAACTGTTAAATTATTTTCGGAAACCTCACAGTCCCATCTCTACTGTGTTGTTGGCGTGATGGATGGATTGTGCATTTGTCGAGCATTGATGTTTCCCTGTTTAGAGCATATTCTTCTAGAGGTGCTGTGTCCTCAAAATCTTTTTGGTGGGAGGTCATCTCGAGGATATCCTCAAAGCAGCAGATTGGTCTAGGGAATCCACATTTAAAAGCTTTTATTTTAAACCTATTTCTCATGTAGATAGTAATGTTATTGAACAGCTTTAAACTAGCAAAACATGGATCCTCCAGTCTTGCAAAACAATTCAAAAATTTTCATAGCTTCATGAAGGAAAGTCAGGATTTTATTAAAGACAGGGAGGCGAATATTATGCTTTACTCTCTGTACTACTCCCAAAGCAGCAAAAGAACCGTTGTATTCCATATACAGAAACATGTTTACAGTTCAGACATGTTAACCCCACCCCTCAGAATGCTCTCCACCAACCATTTTATGGTACTCCCTATAAACTGTTTATCTACTATCACGTCCTCCTTTTTTTATTTGGATTCTATAAACTTGACTCTAGACACACATCCCCTGGTCTGTGTAAGTAATGTCTCAAGGTTTTGTTTGTTGTTACAGTTGAGACGTCAACCTGAAAAAACAGAGACAGATACGTGATAGAACGGATATACAAACAGGGAGGGATACCATTCACCTCCATGTGTTTAATAAAGTCCTGACTTTCCTTCATGAAGCTACGAAAATCTTTGACTTTCAAATGGGAAAGCAAATACATGAACTATTTAGAGATGAAATGTAACTTGTTTTAATGAAAGATGCATCTCTATAAATATAGACTGAACGGAAGAATGAGTTCTTCTATTGAATTACAAAGTTGTTGCATTGAATATTATTATATTATTATTATATATTAAATCATACATTGATCTTGGTAAATTACTAACAGTTCACATACGTTATTTGTAATGTATATAAAATAAAGTAACAAAGAGCCCCTGCATTGGTAGAAATTGGTTTATTTCAGTGTCACTTTGTGACTTTACTCATACAGCAATGTACACAATTATACGGGTATGTTCTAACTAGTTCCCTACTGCTGACCTACCAGTCTAACTCGTTCCTTCCCAAGAGACTACCGGGATCCCCCCCCCTCCACACACACAAACACCCAGAACATGGCCCAGACCTCGGTGCTGACAGTGGGGCCTCTCATGCTGTCCTCCCCTCGGGGGCCCAGTCGCACCAGTGTGTGTGTAAGAAGTGTGCAATTCAGATACTTATAGGCAGGTCAGTGCTACCAGTGGTCTGATTGGATAGCAGTGAGGCAGGTCCGTGCTACCAGTGTTCTGACTGGATAGCAGTGAAACAGGTCAGTGCTACCAGTGTTGTGATTGGATAGCAGTGAGGAAGTTATTGCTACCAGTGTTCTGATCAGCCAACAGTTAAACAGGTCAGTGCTACCAGTGTTCTGATTGGATAGCAGTGAGGCAGGTCAGTGCTACCAGTGTTCTGATTGGATAGAAGTGAGGCAGGTCAGAGCTACCAGTGTTCTGATTGGATAGTAGTGAGGCAGGTCAGTGCTACCAGTGTTCTGATTGGATAGCAGTGAGGCAGGTCAGTGCTACCAGTGTTCTGATTGGATAACAGTGAGGCAGGTCAGTAGTACCAGTGTTCTGACTGGATAGAAGTGAGCCAGGTAACTGTAAAGTGTGAGACCTGTCTGAAGGTGGGCACATGGCTGCACTATAACACATAATGAAGACTAGCAGCTCTTCAGTCAAAAACATGAGGATAATGAAACATTGTCATTTCCCTTTCCCCATGTCCAGTGCAGGACAGAGACCGAATGTGACCAGAACAACGAAACGTCAGTTCGTTTTGTATGTGGAACATATCAGGATGATGATGATGGCAGTATCAGTGTATTAGCAGATTTATTGGCACATTATCAGACAGTCCATGGGGAGGAATGATTCTCTTACAGCACTGTATGTTACACCTATGATCACAGTGCAGTGCAACTCGGGTGTCATGGAAACGTCCACTGGTCCCCCCCCTTTGTCTGAACCACCCATAAGTGCATGGGTAGGGGAGAGCATCACTTTATGGAGACAGGAGAAGTGTAGTAAAGTCCATATTATCAGCAGGAGGGAGGCAAAATCCTGCCCCAAACCTGGGCTGACCAATCCCGTAACACTGACAGTGATGAGTGATCACATAACACTGACAGTGATGAGTGATCCTGTAACACTGACAGTGGTGAGTGATCCTGTAACACTGAGAGTGATGAGTGATCCTGTAACACTGACAGTGATGAGTGATCCCTGTAACACTGACAGTGATGAGTGATGCTGTAACACTGACAGTGATGAGTGATCACATAACACTGACAGTGGTGAGTGATCCTGTAACACTGACAGTGAGGAGTGATCCCTGTAACACTGACAGTGATGAGTGATCCTGTAACACTGACAGTGATGAGTGATCCTGTAACACTGACAGTGGTGAGTGATCCTGTAACACTGACAGTGATGAGTGATCCTGTAACACTGACAGTGATGAGTGATCCCTGTAACAGTGACAGTGATGAGTGATCCCGTAACACTGACAGTGATGAGTGATCCCTGTAACACTGACAGTGATGAGTGATCCCGTAACACTGACAGTGATGAGTGATCCCGTAACACTGACAGTGATGAGTGATCCCTGTAACACTGACAGTGATGAGTGATCCCTGTAACACTGACAGTGATGAGTGATCCTGTAACACTGACAGTGACGAGTGATCCCTGTAACACTGACAGTGATGAGTGATCCTGTAACACTGACAGGGATGAGTGATCCCTGTAACACTGACAGTGATGAGTGATCCCTGTAACACTGACAGTGATGAGTGATCCCTGTAACACTGATAGTGATGAGTGATCCTGTAACACTGACAGTGATGAGTGATCCCTGTAACACTGACAGTGATGAGTGATCCCTGTAACACTGACAGTGATGAGTGATCCTGTAACACTGATAGTGATGAGTAATCCTGTAACACTGACAGTGATGAGTGATCCCTGTAACACTGACAGTGATGAGTGATCCCTGTAACACTGACAGTGATGAGTGATCCTGTAACACTGACAGTGATGAGTGATCCTGTAACACTGACAGTGATGAGTGATCCCTGTAACACTGACAGTGATGAGTGATCCTGTAACACTGACAGTGATGAGTGATCCTGTAACACTGACAGTGATGAGTGATCCCTGTAACACTGACAGTGGTGAGTTATCCTGTAACACTGACAGTGATGAGTGATCCCTGTAACACTGACAGTGATGAGTGATCCTGTAACACTGACAGTGATGAGTGATCCCGTAACACTGACAGTGATGAGTGATCCTGTAACACTGACAGTGATGAGTGATCCCTGTAACACTGACAGTGATGAGTGATCCTGTAACACTGATAGTGATGAGTGATCCTGTAACACTGATAGTGATGAGTGATCCCTGTAACACTGATAGTGATGAGTGATCCCTGTAACACTGACAGTGATGAGTGATCCTGTAACACTGACAGTGATGAGTGATCCTGTAACACTGACAGTGATGAGTGATCCCTGTAACACTGACAGTGATGAGTGATCCCTGTAACACTGACAGTGATGAGTGATCCCTGTAATACTGACAGTGATGAGTGATCCCTGTAACACTGACAGTGATGAGTGATCCTGTAACACTGACAGTGATGAGTGATCCCTGTAACACTGACAGTGATGAGTGATCCTGTAACACTGATAGTGATGAGTGATTCCTGTAACACTGATAGTGATGAGTGATCCTGTAACACTGACAGTGATGAGTGATCCCTGTAACACTGACAGTGATGAGTGATCCCTGTAACACTGACAGTGATGAGTGATCCCTGTAACACTGACAGTGATGAGTGATCCCTGTAACACTGACAGTGATGAGTGATCCTGTAACACTGACAGTGATGAGTGATCCCTGTAACACTGAGAGTGATGAGTGATCCTGTAACACTGATAGTGATGAGTGATCCTGTAACACTGACAGTGATGAGTGATCCTGTAACACTGACAGTGATGAGTGATCCTGTAACACTGACAGTGATGAGTGATCCTGTAACACTGACAGTGGTGAGTGATCCTGTAACACTGACAGTGATGAGTGATCCCTGTAACACTGACAGTGATGAGTGATCCCTGTAACACTGACAGTGATGAGTGATCCTGTAACACTGACAGTGATGAGTGATCTCTGTAACACTGACAGTGATGAGTGATCCCTGTAACACTGACAGTGATGAGCGATCCTGTAACACTGACAGTGATGAGCGATCCCTGTAACACTGACAGTGATGAGTGATCCTGTAACACTGACAGTGATGAGTGATCCCTGTAACACTGACAGTGATTAGTGATCCTGTAACACTGACAGTGATGAGTGATCCCTGTAACACTGACAGTGATGAGTGATCCCTGTAACACTGACAGTGATGAGTGATCCTGTAACACTGACAGTGAGGAGTGATCCCTGTAACACTGACAGTGATGAGTGATCCCTGTAACACTGACAGTGATGAGTGATCCCTGTAACACTGACAGTGGTGAGTGATCCCTGTAACACTGACAGTGATGAGTGATCCCTGTAACACTGACAGTGATGAGTGATCCTGTAACACTGACAGTGATGAGTGATCCTGTAACACTGACAGTGATGAGTGATCCCTGTAACACTGACAGTGATGAGTGATCCTGTAACACTGACAGTGATGAGTGATCCCTGTAACAGTGACAGTGATGAGTGATCCCTGTAACACTGACAGTGATGAGTGATCCCTGTAACACTGACAGTGATGAGTGATCCCTGTAACACTGACAGTGATGAGTGATCCTGTAACACTGACAGTGATGAGTGATCCTGTAACACTGACAGTGATGAGTGATCCTGTAACACTGACAGTGATGAGTGATCCTGTAACACTGACAGTGATGAATGATCACGTAACACTGACAGTGATGAGTGATCCTGTAACACTGACAGTGATGAGTGATCCCTGTAACACTGACAGTGATGAGTGATTCCTGTAACACTGACAGTGATGAGTGATCCCTGTAACACTGACAGTGATGAGTGATCCCTGTAACACTGACAGTGATGAGTGATCCCTGTAACACTGACAGTGAGGAGTGATCCCTGTAACAGTGACAGTGAGGAGTGATCCCTGTAACACTGACAGTGGTGAGTGATCCTGTAACACTGACAGTGATGAGTGATCCCTGTAACACTGACAGTGATGAGTGATCCTGTAACACTGACAGTGATGAGTGATCCCTGTAACACTGACAGTGATGAGTAATCCTGTAACACTGACAGTGATGAGTGATCCCTGTAACACTGACAGTGATGAGTGATCCCTGTAACACTGACAGTGATGAGTGATCCTGTAACACTGACAGTGATGAGTGATCCTGTAACACTGACAGTGATGAGTGATCCTGTAACACTGACAGTGATGAGTGATCCCTGTAACACTGACAGTGATGAGTGATCCTGTAACACTGACAGTGATGAGTGATCCTGTAACACTGACAGTGATGAGTGATCCCTGTAACACTGACAGTGATGAGTGATCCTGTAACACTGACAGTGATGAGTGATCCTGTAACACTGACAGTGATGAGTGATCCCTGTAACACTGACAGTGATGAGTGATCCCGTAACACTGACAGTGATGAGTGATCCCTGTAACACTGACAGTGATGAGTGATCCCTGTAACACTGACAGTGATGAGTGATCCTGTAACACTGACAGTGATGAGTGATCCTGTAACACTGACAGTGATGAGTGATCCCTGTAACACTGACAGTGATGAGTGATCCCTGTAACACTGACAGTGGTGAGTGATCCCTGTAACACTGACAGTGATGAGTGATCCTGTAACACTGACAGTGATGAGTGATCCTGTAACACTGACAGTGATGAGTGATCCCTGTAACACTGACAGTGATGAGTGATCCCTGTAACACTGACAGTGATGAGTGATCCTGTAACACTGACAGTGATGAGTGATCCTGTAACACTGACAGTGATGAGTGATCCTGTAACACTGACAGTGATGAGTGATCCTGTAACACTGACAGTGATGAGTGATCCTGTAACACTGACAGTGATGAGTGATCCTGTAACACTGACAGTGGTGAGTGATTCTGTAACACTGACAGTGATGAGTGATCCTGTAACACTGACAGTGATGAGTGATCCCTGTAACACTGACAGTGATGAGTGATCCCTGTAACACTGACAGTGATGAGTGATCCCTGTAACACTGACAGTGAGGAGTGATCCTGTAACACTGACAGTGATGAGTGATCCTGTAACACTGACAGTGATGAGTGATCCCTGTAACACTGACAGTGATGAGTGATCCCGTAACACTGACAGTGATGAGTGATCCCTGTAACACTGACAGTGATGAGTGATCCCTGTAACACTGACAGTGATGAGTGATCCCTGTAACACTGACAGTGATGAGTGATCCTGTAACACTGACAGTGATGAGTGATCCCTGTAACACTGACAGTGATGAGTGATCCTGTAACACTGATAGTGATGAGTGATCCTGTAACACTGACAGTGATGAGTGATCCCTGTAACACTGACAGTGATGAGTGATCCTGTAACACTGACAGTGATGAGTGATCCCTGTAACACTGACAGTGATGAGTGATCCTGTAACACTGATAGTGATGAGTGATCCTGTAACACTGACAGTGATGAGTGATCCCTGTAACACTGACAGTGGTGAGTGATCCTGTAACACTGACAGTGATGAGTGATCCCTGTAACACTGACAGTGAGGAGTGATCCCTGTAACACTGACAGTGAGGAGTGATCCTGTAACACTGACAGTGATGAGTGATCCTGTAACACTGACAGTGATGAGTGATCCCTGTAACACTGACAGTGATGAGTGATCCCTGTAACACTGACAGTGATGAGTGATCCTGTAACACTGACAGTGATGAGTGATCCCTGTAACACTGACAGTGAGGAGTGATCCCTGTAACACTGACAGTGAGGAGTGATCCCTGTAACACTGACAGTGATGAGTGATCCTGTAACACTGACAGTGATGAGTGATCCCTGTAACACTGACAGTGATGAGTGATCCCTGTAACACTGACAGTGATGAGTGATCCTGTAACACTGATAGTGATGAGTGATCCTGTAACACTGGCAGTGATGAGTGATCCCTGTAACACTGACAGTGGTGAGTGATCCTGTAACACTGACAGTGATGAGTGATCCCTGTAACACTGACAGTGAGGAGTGATCCCTGTAACACTGACAGTGATGAGTGATCCTGTAACACTGACAGTGATGAGTGATCCTGTAACACTGACAGTGATGAGTGATCCCTGTAACACTGACAGTGATGAGTGATCCTGTAACACTGACAGTGATGAGTGATCCCTGTAACACTGACAGTGGTGAGTGATCCCTGTAACACTGACAGTGATGAGTGATCCCGTAACACTGACAGTGATGAGTGATCCTGTAACACTGACAGTGATGAGTGATCCTGTAACACTGACAGTGATGAGTGATCCCTGTAACACTGACAGTGATGAGTGATCCCTGTAACACTGACAGTGATGAGTGATCCTGTAACACTGACAATGATGAGTGATCCCTGTAACACTGACAGTGAGGAGTGATCCCTGTAACACTGACAGTGAGGAGTGATCCTGTAACACTGACAGTGATGAGTGATCCTGTAACACTGACAGTGATGAGTGATCCTGTAACACTGACAGTGATGAGTGATCCTGTAACACTGACAGTGATAAGTGATCCTGTAACACTGACAGTGATGAGTGATCCTGTAACACTGACAGTGATGAGTGATCCTGTAACACTGACAGTGATGAGTGATCCCTGTAACACTGACAGTGATGAGTGATCCCTGTAACACTGACAGTGATGAGTGATCCCTGTAACACTGACAGTGATGAGTGATCGTGTAACACTGACAGTGATGAGTGATCCCTGTAACACTGACAGTGATGAGTGATCCCTGTAACACTGACAGTGATGAGTGATCCTGTAACACTGACAGTGATGAGTGATCCTGTAACACTGACAGTGATGAGTGATCCCTGTAACACTGACAGTGATGAGTGATCCTGTAACACTGACAGGGATGAGTGATCCTGTAACACTGACAGGGATGAGTGATCCTGTAACACTGACAGTGATGAGTGATCCTGTAACACTGACAGTGATGAGTGATCCTGTAACACTGACAGTGATGAGTGATCCTGTAACACTGACAGTGATGAGTGATCCTGTAACACTGACAGTGATGAGTGATCCCTGTAACACTGACAGCGATGAGTGATCCCTGTAACACTGACAGCGATGAGTGATCCTGTAACACTGACAGTGATGAGTGATCCCTGTAACACTGACAGTGAGGAGTGATCCCTGTAACACTGACAGTGAGGAGTGATCGTGTAACACTGATAGTGATGAGTGATCCCTGTAACACTGACAGTGATGAGTGATCCTGTAACACTGACAGTGATGAGTGATCCCTGTAACACTGACAGTGAGGAGTGATCCTGTAACACTGACAGTGATGAGTGATCCTGTAACACTGACAGTGATGAGTGATCCCTGTAACACTGACAGTGATGAGTGATCACATAACACTGACAGTGATGAGTGATCCTGTAACACTGACAGTGATGAGTGATCCCTGTAACACTGACAGTGATGAGTGATCCTGTAACACTGACAGTGATGAGTGATCCCTGTAACACTGACAGTGATGAGTGATCCCTGTAACACTGACAGTGATGAGTGATCCTGTAACACTGATAGTGATGAGTGATCCTGTAACACTGACAGTGATGAGTGATCCCTGTAACACTGACAGTGAGGAGTGATCCTGTAACACTGACAGTGATGAGTGATCCTGTAACACTGACAGTGATGAGTGATCCTGTAACACTGACAGTGATGAGTGATCCTGTAACACTGACAGTGATGAGTGATCCCTGTAACACTGACAGTGATGAGTGATCCCTGTAACACTGACAGTGATGAGTGATCCTGTAACACTGACAGTGATGAGTGATCCTGTAACACTGACAGTGATGAGTGATCCCTGTAACACTGACAGTGGTGAGTGATCCTTGTAACACTGACAGTGATGAGTGATCCCGTAACACTGACAGTGATGAGTGATCCTGTAACACTGACAGTGATGAGTGATCCTGTAACACTGACAGTGATGAGTGATCCCTGTAACACTGACAGTGATGAGTGATCCTGTAACACTGACAATGATGAGTGATCCCTGTAACACTGACAGTGAGGAGTGATCCCTGTAACACTGACAGTGAGGAGTGATCCCTGTAACACTGACAGTGAGGAGTGATCCTGTAACACTGACAGTGATGAGTGATCCTGTAACACTGACAGTGATGAGTGATCCTGTAACACTGACAGTGATGAGTGATCCTGTAACACTGACAGTGATAAGTGATCCTGTAACACTGACAGTGATGAGTGATCCTGTAACACTGACAGTGATGAGTGATCCTGTAACACTGACAGTGATGAGTGATCCCTGTAACACTGACAGTGATGAGTGATCCCTGTAACACTGACAGTGATGAGTGATCGTGTAACACTGACAGTGATGAGTGATCGTGTAACACTGACAGTGATGAGTGATCCCTGTAACACTGACAGTGATGAGTGATCCCTGTAACACTGACAGTGATGAGTGATCCTGTAACACTGACAGTGATGAGTGATCCCTGTAACACTGACAGTGATGAGTGATCCTGTAACACTGACAGGGATGAGTGATCCTGTAACACTGACAGGGATGAGTGATCCTGTAACACTGACAGTGATGAGTGATCCTGTAACACTGACAGTGATGAGTGATCCTGTAACACTGACAGTGATGAGTGATCCTGTAACACTGACAGTGATGAGTGATCCTGTAACACTGACAGTGATGAGTGATCCTGTAACACTGACAGTGATGAGTGATCCCTGTAACACTGACAGCGATGAGTGATCCCTGTAACACTGACAGCGATGAGTGATCCTGTAACACTGACAGTGATGAGTGATCCCTGTAACACTGACAGTGAGGAGTGATCCCTGTAACACTGACAGTGAGGAGTGATCCCTGTAACACTGACAGTGATGAGTGATCGTGTAACACTGATAGTGATGAGTGATCCTGTAACACTGACAGTGATGAGTGATCCCTGTAACACTGACAGTGAGGAGTGATCCTGTAACACTGACAGTGATGAGTGATCCTGTAACACTGACAGTGATGAGTGATCCTGTAACACTGACAGTGATGAGTGATCCCTGTAACACTGACAGTGATGAGTGATCACATAACACTGACAGTGATGAGTGATCCTGTAACACTGACAGTGATGAGTGATCCCTGTAACACTGACAGTGATGAGTGATCCTGTAACACTGACAGTGATGAGTGATCCCTGTAACACTGACAGTGATGAGTGATCCCTGTAACACTGACAGTGATGAGTGATCCTGTAACACTGATAGTGATGAGTGATCCTGTAACACTGACAGTGATGAGTGATCCCTGTAACACTGACAGTGAGGAGTGATCCTGTAACACTGACAGTGATGAGTGATCCTGTAACACTGACAGTGATGAGTGATCCTGTAACACTGACAGTGATGAGTGATCCTGTAACACTGACAGTGATGAGTGATCCCTGTAACACTGACAGTGATGAGTGATCCCTGTAACACTGACAGTGATGAGTGATCCTGTAACACTGACAGTGATGAGTGATCCTGTAACACTGACAGTGATGAGTGATCCTGTAACACTGACAGTGATGAGTGATCCTGTAACACTGACAGTGATGAGTGATCCCTGTAACACTGACAGTGATGAGTGATCCCTGTAACACTGACAGTGATGAGTGATCCTGTAACACTGACAGTGATGAGTGATCCTGTAACACTGACAGTGATGAGTGATCCTGTAACACTGACAGTGATGAGTGATCACGTAACACTGACAGTGATGAGTGATCCTGTAACACTGACAGCGATGAGTGATCCCTGTAACACTGACAGCGATGAGTGATCCTGGAGGAACGTTCTGGAGTGCACACGTCATGCACATGGAAAGGTCCAAGAGAAATCAGGCTTTATGTGTTTCTGACTCCCAGCGACTGTTCTAGCTCCTGTCTGCGCTGCTGGATCTAAAATAGAGAGAAGAGGGAGATGAAAGACACTCACATACACATGTACAAGCACACGGGTACACACACACCACACACAGGTATGCACACATATGTACACACACATACATGCATACACAGATAAACACATACACAGGTGCACAGACATACATACATGTACCAACACATGCACTCAGACATACATACATGTACCAACACACACACACAGACATACATACATACATACAGGTACCAAAACACACACGTCATATAAATATGTCATTTAAATATGTCATGCTACTAGACTTTCCCACATAGGAGTATCTCTGTCTCAGACATTTTGTCTGTAATAGAATCGTTTATAATGGTAATATTCACTCAACTATTTTCACTTCCGTCAAATTGTTATATTTTGCCAGATAGATAATAAAATAGTGATAGCAGTGAGATCTATTTACCCTTGTTTATAGATTAGTTAATATAATCATTGATATTTCTAGAATATATTGTGTTTTTAGAAAGGTTATTATAGCTAATATTTGATCTGGGGGAATACTTTGAATTCGGATATTAACCCTTCAACTGCTATTTGTCTATTTCATTCGTGGTGTTTCTTTGGATTTCTTTGTGTGTGTTTTGGGTCTAAACATTTGT
>CM074723.1:493341478-493708978 GCA_037306005.1 Rhinophrynus dorsalis | reverse complement strand
AGGTCAGGTGATATAGTTACCTGCGCTATGAATACACATATATATATATAAATATTACCTAAACACACAGGTCAGGTGATATAGTTACCTGTGCTATGAATACACATATATATATATATAAATACTACCTAAACACACAGGTCAGGTGATACAGTTACCTGCGCTATGAATACACACATATATATATATATAAATACTACCTAAACACACAGGTCAGGTGATACAGTTACCTGCGCTATGAATACACATATATATATATAGATACTACCTAAACACACTGGAAACAATTCAGTTCCATGCATTACGCTTGCATATCCCACTGACACTCACAGGGTTAATCTAAGTTAAATAAACATCCCCTGACAAGAAACAAGAAACACTGACCAGTAATCCTTCTATCCAGAGGGGTCTTCAGCTCCCTGGTCACCTACAGTCCATCTTCTTCTTCTACCTTCCTCTTTATCTTCTGTCTTCTCCTCTCATCCTTGTATTAAACACGAACCTGAAAAGAAAGAGAGTAAACATGAAATATGCTCCAAAATCGTAGCTTACAAATATGTGCAGTGGTTAACCCTTTGACTGCTGGAGGGGTACACAATGCATTGCAGAGTAATGTGTTGCCTACCTCTCTGGCACTGAAAGGGTTAAATTAATGCATCTATTCCAAGTCCCAACAAAACAACATTCCCCCAAATTGAATAATATGTTCAAATCAAATCCATTTCGCTTCAAACTCATTTTCCTGCCAAAGAGAAGAAGATAGGCTTATGGGAAATATATGGTGTATGGTGCCTTGCCATACATAAATCGACTGCGGGCTCTGTCCCTGTCTGTGGTAGCAGGATGTCAGACGGACAAACCCCCCCCATTGTTACCTTTCAATCCAATGCCAGAGCCAGTGTGTGCGAACATGAACAGAGACTGGCTTTATATGGAAAGTCTCTGTTCAAAATGGCTCCAAAATGTCCATTGGCTGGGATGTGGGCTTACACAACTCCCTCACCAATCAGCTCCTAGCAGGGGGATGATGATGACTCCCACTAGGAGCTGATTGTGAGATAGGTGCGTAAGCCCACATCCCAGCCAATGGATGTCTGGGAGCCATTTTGAACAGAGACTTGCCATATCAATCCAGTATCTGTTCAAATTCCCACAAACTGGCTCAAGTATCAGAATGAAAGGTAACAATGGGGGGGTTTGTCCATCTGACGTCCTGCCCCCACAGACAGGGACAGAGCCCACAAGCTATTTATGTATTGCTATATATTTCACATAATCCTATATTTTTCTCTTTGGCAGGAAAATTTGTTTAAAATGAAATGGACTTTTAAACATATTCAGTTTGGGGGAATGTTATTTTGTTGCGACTTGGAATGGTTGCATTCATTTAACCCTTTCAGTGCCACTGAGATACACAAGCATTGCTCTGCAAGTTAGGATTTTGGAGCATATTTCATGTTTACTGTTTTTCTTTTCAGGTTCATGTTTAATACAAGGATGATGAGAAGAAGACAGAAGAGGAACAAAGAAGAAGATGACAGAAGATGGACAGTGGCTGACAGTTTAGCGTTACACAGCTGTGGGTGTTAGGGCTAGTATTCCTGCACTACACTGTTAGGGGTAATGTAGGGTTAGTGTTTGGGAGGGTGACTGTGTTGAGCTCAAGCTCAGTGTGTCATGCACCAATCGTTGGCTTTTTTTTCTTTGATGTTCCCATTTCTCATGCTATTTAGCGTGGGTTTTGGGAGCTTAAAACACATGACGTTTGGCCAAAAGTCCGTTTCTGTGACCCAACGTTCATTGTGGTTTCAGTTGGCTGGGCAGATGAAGCGATCTGTTTGCACATTTTGTTAACAGACTGTTAGCCATTTTTGCTCTGCCGGCTGTTTTAGCGGGGTTATTTGAATTGAGACATCAGTGTCTAGAAATCTTATCAGATTCGTTGTTTATGGAACATCTCCTGCCTAATCTGCACTGTGATAAGAATGCCTTTCTATGCAACAGCACGCATACTTCTAAGACTGATTTCAACCCGTTTAAGCCTATAAACATAGTGCGCAAATGTACTAGATTATACAGGTGTATTCTGTATTATTATAGAGGAAAGGCATAGTAAAATGTACCGATATCTAAGCTTATATATATATATATATATATATATATATATATATATATATATATCAACTCCTCACTATATGTGATCACGAAGCCACGATATCTCTCTGGTCCACCAGAACAACAGAACAGTAAATGAATCGCTTCTATCCGTGGACTTGATAGTGGTACAAGTCCATTTATAGAAATCCAACACAAATATCACGGACAGCGCTCAACTATACTGTATCACAAAAACATGTATTACTACAAATAAACAAATGGCAAGTATATAAAATCACTTAACAACTAAAAAGTCCTTCTGCACTAATCTTAACAACAATTGTATAGCTCCGGAGCTGATATTATTGTGCACAATTAATATTAAAAAGTTCCATGTCAGTGAATGATCTAAAGGCTCTATTAACTCTCCCAGGGTGTATGTATAATCAATTAGCGGGCAAGTCCTCACTGCGTCTTATATTGTGATATCTTTCCCATGATGCTCCCTAATGAAGTACGTACAGTGGTATAAAACGCGTTGGAGACCTTTTTATTTCATTTTATCTGGTCTGTGACTTGAAAGAAGATCAAAGGCAATAATAAAGGCTTATTCAGCGATAACAGCGAATACTGCAATTAAGACTAAAGAACACAGTCGGGAATTCGCCTGAGAGATGGCACGATTTCTCTGCCCGCTATTCAACAGAGCAGAAAGTGAATAACAGCAAAGACCCGAGGTGACACTGACTAAAAATTTACCAACAAAGGAGATGAGTATAGGGGTTTATACTGCGCTATAAGAATCAGCGTTTACATCTTCCGACACCCCAAGAACATTTGAGATATACAAATCATCGCCATCTCTGCACAGAGAGAAGTGGTCTACAGCCCGGAGAGAAAGATATCACAATATAAACCGCAGTGACGACTTGCCCGCTAATCGATTATACATACACCCTGGGAGAGTTAAAAGAGCCTTTAAATCATTCACTCACAGTGGCTTCGTACGAGACAGCACTCTGGATCATAAATGGTTGAAAAAAATGGTTAGTTTACTGCATCCATGCTGTATGTTTTCAGTCCTCAAAGCAAATGGTTACAAAAGGAGACAAGGGTGCTTTATATACAAACAAATAGACAAACTTCCCATAATACCTCAGACGCATGTCCCTGAGGCGCCAAAATGCGGCAATCCCCACTGGTCCAGGTGTGTGATGTCATGAGGGCATCAAAAGGTTGCTAAGCAACCTATAAGAACAAATATTTCACCAGCAACAGATTATCATGGGACTGACATATTTATTATGGACAGAGATAGAGAGAGCTACTTTATCCAAGGCTAATGGTATGTAATACTTTTATTATTGCAAGCAAATTATCTAACTATACTCTGCCAGTTATATTGGATTTACTAATGATATTTACTAATCATGTAACTTTTCTATCCCTGTACAATGTATGGTATGTGCATAATGAATATATAAACCTGTATTTGGAACTCTCATCTCTTTTTGTTGCACTCACTATAGTCTACACAGTTGTGAGACCATTCTACATATTTGATATCGGGGGCACTGAGAGTTGGAATAACTGCCCCACGAGCCTCTATATGGGAAGAAAGGTACAACCTGCTACGCATATGGTGCTCAACATAGGGCTAGAAAGTTTATTTTAAGTAATCTTAACATTGCACATATATTTTATTCCCGGGACCCCTTATAACAGTGGTTCTCAACCTGTGGGTCGGGACCCCTTTGGGGGTCGAATGACAGTTTGCCAGGGGTTGCCTAAAACCATCAGATATTTATATTCTGATTCATAACAGTAGCAAAATTACAGCGATGAAGAAGCCACAAAAATAATTTTACTGTTAGGGGTCGCCACAACTTGGGAAATGTTATCAAAGGGTCACGGCACTAGAAAGGTTGAGAACCGCTGCCTTATAATTAAGGGAAGGTAAATTCTTATATTATGGCTATTTCAGTACACAGAGGCTGAGTGATATTATACAAGCACTGCATGGTAGAGATGTCATTAATGAGGAAAGACTTGCACTTGAAAATCAAATTGGTGTATGGGGTCAAGGTGCCAGATATTGGTTTATAAGGTTACCTTGATGACTAATAATATTGCTATAGCCCTATACACATTTCAGGATATAGATTATATTGCTATCAGGCGCAATATTGTTAAGAATACTTATGATGATACAGTTAACATATTGGGACAGTCACTAAATATCCCTAATTCCATAGAAGGCATGGTCCTTTAATACAGGCTGGAGTGTAGGATTCCACACGCTCCTTATTTAACAGTCCTGTGAGATTATATGAAGCTCAGCTGAAGCTCAGTATCAAGCTGGAATAAATTTAACATAATACAAATAATTCCTATTATAAAGGAGCACTCACAGTCATACAAAAACTGAAACAGAATTAAAACACTAAAGCATTTATAAGATGTAAGTAAAATGGACTGAAAATCATGAGAAGCAAATAGAATTGAGCAGAACAAACTATTCAACAGATATATCAAAGTGAATCTAAGATAACGTCCAGTGAAATATTGGAGTGAGAGCAGTTACCCAATGTTCATGAAAACAGGACAGGGATGATAAGCATGAACTGGTCCATGGAATGATGATGTATGAGATGATTAAGGATAAGTTCCACTTGTGAGTTCCACAGGATGGGATAACTGGTGTCCGTGGAATGATGATGTATGAGATGATTAAGGATAAGTTCCACTTGTGAGTGCCATAGGATGGGGGTGCCGCAGGATGGGATAACTGGCCCCGTAGAATGATGAGGTATGAGATGATTAAGATAAGTTCCACTTGTGAGTTCCACAGGATGGGAAAACTGGTGTCCGTGGAATGATGATGTATGAGATGATTAAGTTTAAGTTCCACTTGTCAGTTCTGCAGGATGGGATAACTGGTGTCCGTGGAATGATGATGTATGAGATGATTAAGGATAAGTTCCATTGTGAGTCCCACAGGATGGGATAAGTGGTGTCCATGGAATGATGATGTATGAGATGATTAAGGATAAGTTCCACTTGTGAGTTCCACAGGATGGGATAACTGGTGTCCATGGAATGATGATGTATGAGATGATTAAGGATAAGTTCCACTTGTGAGTTCCACAGGATGGGATAACTGGTGTCCATGGAATGATGATGTATGAGATGATTAAGGATAAGTTCCACTTGTGAGTTCCACAGGATAAGGATAAGTTCCACTTGTGAGTGCCATAGGATGGGGGTGCCGCAGGATGGGATAACTGGTTCCGTGGAATGATGATGTATGAGATGATTAAGATAAGTTCCACTTGTGAGTTCCACAGGATGGGAAAACTGGTGTCCGTGGAATGATGATGTATGAGATGATTAAGGTTAAGTTCCACTTGTGAGTTACGCAGGTTTTGATAACTGGTGTCCATGGAATGATGATGTATGAGATGATTAAGGATAAGTTCCACTTGTGAGTTTCACAGGATGGGATAACTGGTGTCCGTGGAATGATGATGTATGAGATGATTAAGGATAAGTTCCACTTGTGAGTTCCACAGGATAAGGATAAGTTCCACTTGTGAGTTCCACAGGATAAGGATAAGTTCCACTTGTGAGTGCCATAGGATGGGGGTGCCGCAGGATGGGATAACTGGTTCCGTGGAATGATGATGTATGAGATGATTAAGATAAGTTCCACTTGTGAGTTCCACAGGATGGGAAAACTGGTGTCCGTGGAATGATGATGTATGAGATGATTAAGGTTAAGTTCCACTTGTGAGTTACGCAGGATGGGATAACTGGTGTCCATGGAATGATGATGTATGAGATGATTAAGGATAAGTTCCACTTGTGAGTTTCACAGGATGGGATAACTGGTGTCCGTGGAATGATGATGTATGAGATGATTAAGGTTAAGTTCCACTTGTGAGTTACGCAGGATGGGATAACTGGTGTCCATGGAATGATGATGTATGAGATGATTAAGGATAAGTTCCACTTGTGAGTTGCGCAGGATGGTTCTATAGTAAATAACAGTAGGACACGGCTATCAAGCAGCAATGTTGGAGACTAACAGTCTTAAAAATGTACCAACCTCTAATACCATCTGAGTATCAGGTATCAGAAGTAGACAAACCCACGCATGACAGTGAAAACCAGGGCACACGTATTATTGTCAGCAGCACAGCCGAGGAGGAGGAGGGATGTGAAGGACTGCTACCATCTACTACTGTTGGGACCACTCCTATGACCAATGATTAATGTGCGTCAATAATCTGAGTAACAATAGCTTCCATTTGACTCAAACATGATAATGTTAACATTCTTAAGAAGTTTGTTGAGGAATCGGTAAGGATTAGAATCTTAAACTACCCCTAGTTCTCATGGCTATTTGTGCTATGCCTAGCGCAGCCATGAAAAAGTCGCCATTTGAGTTGATGACAGGTAGAAAGATGGTCCTACCCCAGAACTTGCTGTACTGTACGTCTGATCAAAATCTAATGAATGCCTCTACAACACACCAATACATAAACAACCTACGTAAGCATTTACAACATGCATTTGCATTTGTCCAGAAAAATCTGGAGAAGGCAGCGGTAAGTATAAGACTTACTATAATCCGAGGACTACCAAAAGGGAGAATGGCATAAATGATCGTGTTTATCTATACAATTTTGCTAGATCTATGTGAAAGAGAAGACATTCTTATTCTCCTTATATCATCACTGATAAACTATCTCCAGTTGCCTATAAGGTTTATATCCCTTCAAATGGTGAGACTTTGGAAAAGTGGGTTCATATTAACCAACTGCATGCTTGTCACCCTAAATCTCAGTTACAGGTCATGGAGGGAGAATCTGAAGAAGAATAAGGAACCTCATTTAAGCACTGGACACATAAGTATTTCACTAATTGTTCCAATATGTATTTGTGTTATCATACCTCGTTCTATTTTCTTCCTATGTGTTTCTATGAAACATCTTTCTCTCTTTTCTCTGCCTGCAGAGCCAGATTTTCCATAAGGCAGAGTAGGCCATTGCAATCACTATATATATATATATATATATATATATATATATATACATATATATATATATATATTTTTTTTTTTTTTTAATTTATTTTTTTTTTTTTTTAAGTGGCATGGGCTCGACCAACCTCATAGTAAGCTCTGTGCCTTCTTCGGCACAGACCTGTAGCTGCTGAGCTCCCCCGGCTCTTTAGTAATGCAGAGCACTGGGAGATAACATCATCTCCCAGCGCTCTGCATTACTTAAGAGAAGACCACGCAGGAGCTCCAGCAGCTACAGGTCTGTGCAGAAGCACGGATCTCTCCTGCCGCTGGACCAACAGGGAGGTAGGAAACGGATGGGGGGAAAGAATGTGAGGACTAATGTGGAGATGATGGGGGCAATGTGAGGGCAATATGGGAATGATGGGGGATAAGTTGGAGCTGATGGGGGGCAATGTGGAGCTGATGGGGCAATGTGGAGGGCAATACCGAGCTGATGGGGGCAATGATGGGGGCAATTTGAGGGCAATGTAGAGCTGATGGGGGCAATATGAGGGCAATGTAGAGCTGATGGGGGCAATGTGAGGCAATGGAGATGGGGGTTAATGTGGTGATTTGGATCATTGTGGAGATGGCCAATGGGGGGGGCTTTAGATTTCTGTGTCTACAGGCTCCTGAGATGTAAATCCGGCCCTATCTGTGTGTTGTGTATGTTCCCGATTAACACTTCTAGCACCTCTTCACTAAATTAATAGATGCTCAATGAATTCTCAGAAAATGTTTTTATGCTAATTTTATTTATTTTTTTATCATAAAGCTGAGGATGTTTTTCCTCTGTTTAAGTGGAAAGAGAATTGATCCTAGTTTTGCCAGAGGTATAAGGATAAACGTGAAACTGTAATGCAAGTATGCAAAATTGATTCAGTTATCAGATTACTCATAAGTAATTTCTTTTAGATCCCCAAGAGTTTGTAAAAGATTGAGGTGGTAGATTAATATTTTCAATAGATATGGACACCCAAGTCAAGTCCTTGATCTGGATCATACTTCTTCTATGTCAGGAGTTCAAGGTAGAGCCACAAGTCCCTTGAGCATCACTTGGAATCATGGTGCAAAACATGCAAGGGTTCATCCTTATGGAGAAAAGACTAAAATCTCAGACGATATTCATGCATCTATATTCATGCAACATCTACAATACTGATTCAACTGAAGTGTGGCCTTACTAACCCTTTAATGCCTATAGAGTCACATCTTGGGCTTAAATTTGATCTCTGTTTCTATCTTGTTGTGTGCTTCATAGGATTCTGTGTTTCATGTGTTGTTTTATTGCATGATAAGTGGGGAATGAATTGGTTAACCCTTGCAGTGCTATATGATGTTGCATGTAAATACCTAGTTTGTGTAAAGATCTCAAAATTCTTTAACCGCCCATTTTTATTTTATTTATGTGAGGTATACAAATATAATTGGGCCTCATGTTAACCCTTTCCTTGCATTTATCCTCGACACTCCTTCTCGTGCTCTTCCTCTATCTCCATATAACACCAGACAGCTGTATATATACTCAATTAAAGTCCGTGCCCAGTCCTGTATAATGGAGTTCCCTTCCATTTCTAAGTCTACCAGTGAGCTACAATGTAGCATTATGCTCCAAATAAAAAATATATATAACAAATAACCCATACGCGTTTCGTACCTCTGTAGAACTTCCCAGCACTTCCTATAATAAAGTTTACGGTGTCACCTTGAAATATAGACATTTACCTTCCTGTAATAAAGATCACATACCCTGGGTCCCACCTTGTAGTACAGACATTTACCTTCCTATAATAAAGGTCATGTTCCCCAGGTCCCACCTTGTAGTACAGATATTTACTTTCCTATAATATAGATCATGTTCCCCGGGTCCCACCTTGTAGTACAGACATTTACCTTCCTATTATAAAGATCACGTTCCCTGGGTCTCACCTTGTAGTACAGACATTTACCTTCCTATAATAAAGATCACGTTCCCTGGGTCTCACCTTGTAGTACAGACATTTACCTTCCTATAATAAAGATCATATGTCCCGGGTCCCACCTTGTAGTACAGACATTTACCTTCCTATAATAAAGATCACATTCCCCAGGTCTCACCTTGCAGTACAGATATTTACCTTCCTATAATAAAGATCACATTCCCCAGGTCTCACCTTGTAGTACAGATATTTACCTTCCTATAATAAAGATCACATTCACCAGGTCTCCCCTTGTAGTACAGACATTTTCCTTCCTATAATAAAGATCACATTCCCCAGGTCTCACCTTGTAGTATAGACATTTACCCTTCCTATAAAAAAGATCACGTTCCCAGAGTCTCACTTTGTAGTACAGACATTTACCTTCCTATAATAAAGATCACATTCCCCGGGTCTCACCTTGTAGAATAGACATTTACCCTTCCTATAAAAAAGATCACGATCAAAGAGTCTCACTTTGTAGTATAGCCATTTACCTTCCTGTAATAAAGATCATGTTCCCCAGGTCTCACATTGTAGTTCAGACATTTATCTTCCTATAATAAAGATCACATTCCCCAGGTCCCACCTTGTAGTACAGAAATTTACCTTCCTAAAATAAAGATCACGTTCCCCGGGTCTCACCTTGTAGTAGAGACATTTACCCTTCCTATAATAAAGATCACGTTCCCCGGGTCCCACCTTGTAGTACAGACATTTACCTTCCTATTATAAAAATCACATTCCCTGGGTCTCACCTTGTAGTACAGATATTTACCTTCCTATAATAAAGTTAACGTTCACCAGGTCCCACCTTGTAGTACAGACATTTACCTTCCTATAATAAAGATCACGTTCCCCAGGTCTCACCTTGTAGTAAAGACATTTACCTTCCTATAATAAAGATCACATTCCCCACTTCCCACCTTGTAGTATAGACATTTATCTTCCTATAATAAAGATCACATTCCCCAGGTCCCACCTTGTAGTACAGACATTTACCTTCCTATAAAAAAGATCACATTGCCAGGGTCTCACTTTGTAGTATAGACATTTACCTTCCTATAATAAAGATCACGTTCCCCAGGTCTCACCTTGTAGTACAAACATTTACCTTCCTATAATAAAGATCACATTCCCCTGGTCCCACCTTGTAGTACAGAAATTTACCTTCCTAAAATAAAGATCATGTTCCCCGGGTCTCACCTTGTAGTAGAGACATTTACCCTTCCAATAATAAAGATCACGTTCCCCATATCTCACCTTGTAGTACAGACATTTACCCTTCCTATAATAAAGATCACATTCCCCAGGTCTCACCTTGTAGTATAGACATTTACCATCCTATAATAAAGATCATATGTCCCGGGTCCCACCTTGTAGTACAAAAATGTATCCTTCTTATAATAAAGATCACATTCCCCAGCTCTCACCTTGTAGTATAGATATTTACCTTCCGATAATAAATATCACGTTCCCCAGGTCTCACCTTGTAGTACAGACATTTACCTTCCGATAATAAATATCACATTCCCCAGTTCCCACCTTGTAGTATAGACATTTACCTTCCTATAATAAAGATCACATTCCCCGGGTCTCACCTGTTAGTATAGACATTTACCCTTCCTATATAAAAGATCATATTCCCCAGGTCCCACCTTGTAGTACAGAAATTTACCTTCCTATAATAAAGATCACATTCCCCGGGTCTCACTCTGTAGTACAGACATTTACCCTTCCTATTATAATGATCACATTCCCCGGGTCCCACCTTGTAGTACAGATATTTACCCTTCCTATAATAAAGATCATATTCCCCAGGTCTCAACTTGTAGTACAGACATTTACCTTCCTATAATAAAGATCACATTCCCCGGGTCTCACCTTGTAGTATAGACATTTACCCTTCCTATATAAAAGATCACATTCCCCAGGTCCCACCTTGTAGTACAGACATTTACCTTCCTATAATAAAGATCACATTCCCCAGGTCTCACCTTGTAGTACAGACATTTACCCTTCCTATTATAATGATTACATTCCCTGGGTCCCACCTTGTAGTACAGACATTTACCATTCCTATTATAATGATCACATTCCCCGGGTCCCACCTTGTAGTACAGATACTTACCCTTCCTATAATAAAGATCACATTCCCCGGGTCTCACCTTTTTGTACAGACATTTACCTTCCTATAATAAAGATCACGTTCCCTGGGTCTCACCTTGTAGTATAGACACTCACCTTCCTATAATAAAGATCACATTCCTCAGGTCTCACCTTGTAGTACAGACATTTACCTTCCTATAATAAAGATCACGTTCCCCAGGTCCCACCTTGTAGAACAGACATTTACCTTCCTATAATAAAGATCACGTTCCCCGGGTCTCACCTTGTAGTATAGACATTTACCTTCCTATAATAAAGATCACATTCCCCAGTTCCCACCTTGTAGTACAGACATTTACCTTCCTATAATAAAGATCATGTTCCCCGGGACTCACCTTGTAGTACAGACATTTACCTTTTTAGAATAAAGATCACGTTCCCTGGGTCCCACCTGGTAGTACAGACATTTACCTTCCTATAATAACGATCACGTTCCCCGGGTCCCACCTTGTAGTACAGATATTTACCTTCCTATAATAAAGATCACGTTTTCCAGGTCTCACCTTGTAGTATAGACATTTACCTTCCTATAATAAAGATCACATTCCCCAGTTCCCACCTTGTAGTACAGACATTTACCATTCCTATAATAAAGATCACATTCCCAGGTCCCACCTTGTAGTACAGACATTTACCTTCCTATAATAAAGATCACGTTCACCGGGTCCCACCTTGTAGTACAGATATTTACCTTCCTATAATAAAGATCACGTTCACCGGGTTTCACCTTGTAGTATAGACATTTACCTTCCTATAATAAAGATCACGTTCCCCAGGTCCCACCTTGTAGTACAGACATTTACCTTCCTATAATAAAGATCACGTTCACCGGGTCCCACCTTGTAGTACAGATATTTACCTTCCTATAATAAAGATCACGTTTTCCGGGTCTCACCTTGTAGTATAGACATTTACCTTCCTATAATAAAGATCACATTCCCCAGTTCCCACCTGGTAGTACAGACATTTACCTTCCTATAATAAAGATCACGTTCCCCAGGTCCCACCTTGTAGTACAGACATTTACCTTCCTATAATAAAGATCAAGTTCACCGGGTCCCACCTTGTAGTACAGATATTTACCTTCCTATAATAAAGATCACATTTCCCGGGTCTCACCTAGTACAGACATTTACCCTTCCTATAATAAAGGTGACATTCCCAGGTCCCACCTTGTAGTATAGACATTTACCATCCTATAATAAAGATCACATTCCCCAGATCTCACCTTGTAGTATAGACATTTACCATCCTATAATAAAGCTCATATGTCCCGGATCCCACCTTGTAGTACAGAAATGTATCCTTCTTATAATAAAGATCACATTCCCCAGGTCTCACCTTGTAGTATAGACATTTACCTTCCTATAATAAAGATCACGTTCACCGGGTCTCACCTTGTAGTACAGACATCTACCTTCCTATAATAAAGATCACGTTCACCGGGTCTCACCTTGTAGTATAGACATTTACCATCCTATAATAAAGATCATATGTCCCAGGTCCCACCTTGTAGTACAGACATTTACCTTCCTATAATAAAGATCACGTTCCCCAGATCACACCTTGTAGTACAGACCTTTACCTTTCCTATAATAAAGATCATGTTCCCCGGGTCCCACCTTGTAGTACAGAGATTTACCTTCCTATAATAAAGATCATATTCCCCAGGTCCCACCTTGTAGTACAGACATTTACCTTCCTATAATAAAGATCATATTCCCCAGGTTTCACCTTGTAGTACAGACATTTACCTTCCTAAAATAAAGATCATGTTCCCCGGGTCTCACCTTGTAGTAGAGACATTTAACCTTCCTATAACAAAGATTACATTCCCCAGTTCCCACCTTGTAGTATAGACATTTACCTTCCTATAATAAAGATCATATTCCCCGGGTCCCACCTTGTAGTACAGACATTTACCTTCCTATAATAAAGATCACGTTCCCCAGATCACAACTTGTAGTACAGACATTTACCTTCCTATAATAAAGATCACATTCCCCAGGTCTCACCTTGTAGTACAGATATTTACCTTCCTATAATAAAGATCACATTCCCCAGTTCCCACCTTGTAGTACAGACATTTACCTTCCTATAATAAAGATCATATTCCCCAGGTCTCAGCTTGTAGTACAGACATTTACCTTCCGATAATAAAGATCACGTTCCCAGGGTCTCACCACCTTGTAGTACAGACATTTACCTTCCGATAATAAAGATCATATTCCCCAGGTCTCAACTTGTAGTACAGACATTTACCTTCCTATAATAAAGATCACATTCCCCGGGTCTCACCTTGTAGTATAGACATTTACCTTTCTATATAAAAGATCACGTTCCCCAGGTCCCACCTTGTAGTACAGACATTTACCCTTCCTATTATAATGATCACATTCCCCGGGTCCTACCTTGTAGTACAGATACTTACCCTTCCTATAATAAAGATCACATTCCTCAGGTCTCACCTGGTAGTACAGACATTTACCTTCCTACAATAAAGATCACATTCCCCAGGTCCCACCTTGTAGTACAGACATTTACCTTCCTATAATAAAGATCACATTCCCCAGGTCTCACCTTATAGTACAGACATTTACCTTTCTATTATGATGATTACATTCCCCGGGTCCCACCTTGTAGTACAGACATTTACCCTTCCTATTATAATGATCACATTTCCCGGGTCTCACCTTGTAGTACAGATACTTACCCTTCCTATAATAAAGATCACATTCCCCGGGTCTCACCTTTTTGTACAGACATTTACCTTCCTATAATAAAGATCACGTTCCCTGGGTCTCACCTTGTAGTATAGACACTCACCTTCCTATAATAAAGATCACGTTCCCCGGGTCACACCTTGTAGTACAGACATTTACCTTCCTATAATAAAGATCACATTCCCCGGGTCTCACCTTGTAGTATAGACATTTACCTTCCTATATAAAAGATCACATTCCCCAGGTCCCACCTTGTAGTACAGACATTTACCTTCCTATAATAAAGATCACATTCCCCAGGTCTCACCTTATAGTACAGACATTTACCTTTCTATTATAATGATTACATTCCCCGGGTCCCACCTTGTAGTACAGACATTTAACCTTCCTATTATAATGATCACATTCCCCGGGTCCCACCTTGTAGTACAGATATTTACCTTCCTATTATAATGATCACATTCCCCGGGTCCCACCTTGTAGTACAGACATTTACCCTTCCTATTATAATGATCACATTTCCCGGGTCTCACCTTGTAGTACAGATACTTACCCTTCCTATAATAAAGATCACATTCCCCGGGTCTCACCTTTTTGTACAGACATTTACCTTCCTATAATAAAGATCACGTTCCCTGGGTCTCACCTTGTAGTATAGACACTCACCTTCCTATAATAAAGATCACATTCCTCAGGTCTCACCTTGTAGTACAGACATTTACCTTCCTACAATAAAGATCACGTTACCCGGGTCTCACCTTGTAGTACAGACATTTACCTTCCTATAATAAAGGTCACATACCCCGGGTCTCGCCTTCTAGTGCAGGCAATTAACTTCCTATAATAAAGATCACATTCCCCAGGTCCCACCTTGTAGTATAGACATTTACCTTCCTATAATAAAGATCATGTTCCCCGGGTCCCACCTTGTAGTATAGACATTTACCTTCCGATAATAAAGATCACATTCTCCACGTCCCACCTTGTAGTACAGACATTTACCCTTCCTATAATAAAGGTCACATACCCCAGGTCTCACCTTGTAGTACAGACATGTACCTTCCTATAACAAAGATCACATTCCCCATGTCCCACCTTGTAGTATAGACATTTACCTTCCTATAATAAAGATCATGTTCCCCGGGTCCCACCTTGTAGTATAGACATTTACCTTCCGATAATAAAGATCATATTCCCCAGGACTCAGCTTGTAGTACAGACATTTACCTTCCTATAATAAAGATCACGTTCCCCAGATCACAACTTGTAGTACAGACATTTACCTTCCTATAATAAAGGTCACATACCCCAGGTCTCACCCTGTATTATAGACATTTACCTTCCGAAAATAAAGATCACATTCCCCAGGTCCCACCTTGTAATAGAGATATTTACCCTTCCTATAATTAAGATCATGTTCCCCAGGTCTCCCCACCTTGTAGTACTGATATTTACCCTTCCGATTATAAAGATTAAATTCCTAGGCATCGTCTCTCCTTGCAGTGCTGACATCTACTCTTCGTACAATAAAGATCATGTTTTCCCCTTATAGTACAGACATGTATCCACACACATGTTCACATCCAATAAGAAAGATTACTTTCCCATAGGCATCACCTTGCAGTAGAAGTAGCGGCTCACTGCTTCCTGAGACCAGGGTTCTTGGTAGAAGTCTGCTCGTCTCTCCTGCTCTGGATTTCCCACCACATCTGTCATTATCTGAAAGAGAGGAGTAGAACTCTGTGAGGCAAGAAGATATGTGTATATTTGTGTGTGTATCAGTGTGGTTTGTGTGTGTGTATCAGTGTGGTTTTTGTGTGTAACTGTGCATGTGTTTTTTGTCTGTCTGTACCTGTATGTGTTCCTTGAAATAAGCTACATGGAAGAAACACTAGTTAACCATCCCAGATCTAAAGAAACAGGCGGTTCACACACTGACATATTAAACTACTGTTAAGCTCCTTAAACAGCTAATAAGGTACAGCTGCCATCACAGCAGTCAGACTTCAGACTTATGAACAGGTTTGTGTTAAGGACTCGGTACAGACAAAGTGAAAGTGAACATTTCCTGGCACTGCACAAAGCTCATTAACATGACATGTCATTGAAACCTTCATTAGCGAATGAAGTCACTGGAAATGCTAAATTAGCATATTACATATCACTGATTCCGGGCGGGTACCACAAATAGCATACATTAACATATGGTAACAAGGAACAGCCCAGGAGTAAAATATCCCTAATACATGAGTGTGCAAGTGGATTTTACAGATCTGCCCATTGGCCACCTTAAGATCGCGGCTCTGAGACAGCAGCCACTCCTGGATGTAGCCCTTGGGGTCCCTGGAGAAGCTCAACATGAAATCTCTCTGGATCTTCAGCTGGTTGATGGATTCAATGGTTTCATGGATCTGAAAACATATAAATAATAGAAAGTTAGTACTGAGGTCTGTCCCACAGCTGTGCACACCTTCAGCTCCACTCATGGGGTCAAACAGTCAATTTACCCAAACAATACCGCTACCCTCTGACTTTGACTTCCACCACCTAAACAGCAGACATTAGAATTAACTAAGCATGGACTTAACTGGTACATATTCCACCTCCTATTTCTACTGTTCTACTATAGAATTATGTATATTCCTCCTCCTATTCCTGCTGTTCTACTGTAGGATTATGTATATTCTTCCTCCTATTCCTGCTGTTCTACTGTAGGATTATGTATACTCCTCCTATTCCTGCTGTTCTACTGTAGGATTATGTATACGCCTCCTCCTATTCCTGCTGTTCTACTGTAGGATTATGTATACTCCTCCTCCTATTCCTGCTGTTCTACTGTAGGATTATGTGTACTCCTCCTCCTATTCCTGCTGTTCTACTGTAGGATTATGTATACTCCTCCTCCTATTCCTGCTGTTCTACTGTAGGATTATGTATACTCCTCCTCCTATTCCTGCTGTTCTACTGTAGGATTATGTATACTCCTCCTCCTATTCCTGCTGTTCTACTGTAGGATTATGTATACTCCTCCTCCTATTACTGCTGTTCTGCTGTAGGATTATGTATACTCCTCCTATTCCTGCTGTTCTACTGTAGGATTATGTATATTCCTCCTATTCCTGCTGTTCTACTGTAGGATTATGTATATTCTCCTCCTATTCCTGCCGTTCTACTGTAGGATTATGTATATTCCTCCTCCTATTCCTGCTGTTCTACTGTAGGATTATGTATACTCCTCCTATTCCTGCTGTTCTACTGTAGGATTATGTATACTCCTCCTATTCCTGCTGTTCTACTGTAGGATTATGTATACTCCTCCTCCTATTCCTGCTGTTCTACTGTAGGATTATGTATACTCCTCCTATTCCTGCTGTTCTGCTGTAGGATTATGTATACTCCTCCTCCTATTCCTGCTGTTCTACTGTAGGATTATGTATACTCCTTCTATTCCTGGTGTTCTACTGTAGGATTATGTATACCCCCCTCCTATTCCTGCTGTTCTACTGTAGGATTATGTATACTCCCCTCCTATTCCTGCTGTTCTACTGTAGGATTATGTATACTCCTCCTCCTATTCCTGCTGTTCTACTGTAGGATTATGTATACTCCTCCTATTCCTGCTGTTCTACTGTAGGATTATGTATACTCCTCCTAATCCTGCTGTTCTACTGTAGGATTATGTATACTCCTCCTATTCCTGCTGTTCTACTGTAGGATTATGTATATTCCTCCTCCTATTCCTGCTGTTCTACTGTAGGATTATGTATATTCCTCCTCCTATTCCTGCTGTTCTACTGTAGGATTATGTATACTCCTCCTATTCCTGCTGTTCTACTGTAGGATTATGTATACTCCTCCTATTCCTGCTGTTCTACTGTAGGATTATGTATACTCCTCCTCCTATTCCTGCTGTTCTACTGTAGGATTATGTATACTCCTCCTATTCCTGCTGTTCTACTGTAGGATTATGTATACTCCTCCTCCTATTCCTGCTGTTCTACTGTAGGATTATGTATACTCCTCCTCCTATTCCTGCTGTTCTACTGTAGGATTATGTATACTCCTCCTATTCCTGCTGTTCTACTGTAGGATTATGTATACTCCTCCTATTCCTGCTGTAGGATTATGTATACTCCCGTCCTATTCCTGCTGTTCTACTGTAGGATTATGTATATTCCTCCTATTCCTGCTGTTCTACTGTAGGATTATGTATACGCCTCCTCCTATTCCTGCTGTTCTACTGTAGGATTATGTATACTCCTCCTCTTATTCCTGCTGTTCTACTGTAGGATTATGTATACTCCCCCTATTCCTGCTGTTCTACTGTAGGATTATGTATACTCCTCCTCCTATTCCTGCTGTTCTACTGTAGGATTATGTATACTCTCCTCCTATTCCTGCTGTTCTACTGTAGGATTATGTATACTCCTCCTATTCCTGCTGTTCTACTGTAGGATTATGTATACTCCCCTCCTATTCCTGCTGTTCTACTGTAGGATTATGTATACTCCTCCTATTCCTGCCGTTCTACTGTAGGATTATGTGTACTCCTCCTATTCCTGCTGTTCTACTGTAGGATTATGTGTACTCCTCCTATTCCTGCTGTTCTACTGTAGGATTATGTGTACTCCTCCTATTCCTGCTGTTCTACTGTAGGATTATGTATATACTCCTCCTATTCCTGCTGTTCTACTATAGGATTATGTATACGCCTCCTCCTATTCCTGCTGTTCTACTGTAGGATTATGTATACTCCTCCTATTCCTGCTGTTCTACTGTAGGACTATGTATACTCCTCCTATTCCTGCTGTTCTACTGTAGGATTATGTATACTCCTCCTCCTATTCCTGCTGTTCTACTGTAGGATTATGTATATTCCTCCTCCTATTCCTGCTGTTCTACTGTAGGATTATGTATACTCCTCCTCCTATTCCTGCTGTTCTACTGTAGGATTATGTATATTCCTCCTCCTATTCCTGCTGTTCTACTGTAGGATTATGTATACTCCTCCTATTCCTGCTGTTCTACTGTAGGATTATGTATATTCCTCCTATTCCTGCCGTTCTACTGTAGGATTATGTATACTCCTCCTCCTATTCCTGCTGTTCTACTGTAGGATTATATATACTCCTCCTATTCCTGCTGTTCTACTGTAGGATTATGTATACTCTTCCTCCTATTCCTGCTGTTCTACTGTAGGATTATATATACTCCTCCTATTCCTGCTGTTCTACTGTAGGATTATGTATACTCCTCCTCCTATTCCTGCTGTTCTACTGTAGGATTATATATACTCCTCCTATTCCTGCTGTTCTACTGTAGGATTATGTGTATTCCTCCTATTCCTGCTGTTCTACTGTAGGATTATGTATACTCATCCTATTCCTGCTGTTCTACTGTAGGATTATGTATATTCTCCTCCTATTCCTGCTGTTCTACTGTAGTATTATGTATACTCCTCCTCCTATTCCTGCTGTTCTACTGTAGGATTATGTATACTCCTCCTATTCCTGCTGTTCTACTGTAGGATTATGTATACTCCTCCTATTCCTGCTGTTCTACTGTAGGATTATGTATACGCCTCCTCCTATTCCTGCTGTTCTACTGTAGGATTATGTATACTCCTCCTCCTATTCCTGCTGTTCTACTGTAGGATTATGTATACTCCTCCTATTCCTGCTGTTCTACTGTAGGATTATGTATATTCTCCTCCTATTCCTGCTGTTCTACTGTAGGATTATGTATATTCCTCCTATTCCTGCTGTTCTACTGTAGGATTATGTATACGCCTCCTCCTATTCCTGCTGTTCTACTGTAGGATTATGTATACTCCTCCTATTCCTGCTGTTCTACTGTAGGATTATGTATATTCTCCTCCTATTCCTGCTGTTCTACTGTAGGATTATGTATACTCCTCCTATTCCTGCTGTTCTACTGTAGGATTATGTGTACTCCTCCTCCTATTCCTGCTGTTCTACTGTAGGATTATGTATACTCCTCCTATTCCTGCTGTTCTACTGTAGGATTATGTATACTCCTCCTCCTATTCCTGCTGTTCTACTGTAGGATTATGTATACTCCTCCTATTCCTGCTGTTCTACTGTAGGATTATGTATACTCCTCCTATTCCTGCTGTTCTACTGTAGGATTATGTATACTCCTCCTCCTATTCCTGCTGTTCTACTGTAGGATTATGTATACTCCTCCTATTCCTGCTGTTCTACTGTAGGATTATGTATACTCCTCCTATTCCTGCTGTTCTACTGTAGGATTATGTATATTCTCCTCCTATTCCTGCTGTTCTACTGTAGGATTATGTATATTCCTGCTGTTCTACTGTAGGATTATGTATACTCTCCTCCTATTCCTGCTGTTCTACTGTAGGATTATGTATATTCCTCCTCCTATTCCTGCTGTTCTACTGTAGGATTATGTATACTCCTCCTCCTATTCCTGCTGTTCTACGGTAGGATTATGTATACTCCTCCTATTCCTGCTGTTCTACTGTAGGATTATGTATACTCTCCTCCTATTCCTGCTGTTCTACTGTAGGATTATGTATACTCCTCCTATTCCTGCTGTTCTACTGTAGGATTGTGTATACTCCCCTCCTATTCCTGCTGTTCTACTGTAGGATTATGTATACTCCTCCTATTCCTGCTGTTCTACTGTAGGATTATGTATATTCCTCCTCCTATTCCTGCTGTTCTACTGTAGGATTATGTATATTCCTCCTATTTGTACACCTCCCTGATTCACCTAGTTACTTTACATTAGGATGTACACCTCCCTGTATCACCTAGTTACCTCACATTAGGATGCACACCTCCCTGTATCACCTAGTTACCTCACATTAGGATGTACACCTCCCTGTATCACCTAGTTACCTCACATCAGGATGTACCCCTCACTGTATCACCTAGTTATCTCTCATTAGGATGTACACCTCCCTGTATCACCTAGTTACCTCACATCAGGATGTACACCTCCCTGTATCACCTAGTTACCTCACATTAGGATGTACACCTCCCTGTATCACCTAATTACTTCACATTAGGATGTACACCTCCCTGTATCACCTAGTTACTTCACATTAGGATGTACCCCTCCCTGTATCACCTAGTTACCTCACATTAGGATGTACACCTCCCTGTATCACCTAGTTACCTCACATCAGGATGTACACCTCCCTGTATCACCTAGTTACCTCACATTAGGATGTACACCTCCCTGTATCACCTAATTACTTCACATTAGGATGTACACCTCCCTGTATCACCTAGTTACTTCACATTAGGATGTACCCCTCCCTGTATCACCTAGTTACCTCACACTAGGATGTACACCTCCCTGTATCACCTAGTTACCTCACATCAGGATGTACACCTCCCTGTATCACCTAGTTACCTCACATCAGGATGTACACCTCCCTGTATCACCTAGTTACCTCACATTAGGATGTATACCTCCCTGTATCACCTAGTTACTTCAC
This sequence comes from Rhinophrynus dorsalis, assembly GCA_037306005.1. Classification (NCBI taxonomy): domain Eukaryota; kingdom Metazoa; phylum Chordata; class Amphibia; order Anura; family Rhinophrynidae; genus Rhinophrynus; species Rhinophrynus dorsalis. Next base: position 493,687,471 of record CM074723.1, on the reverse strand, counting down.
ATTAGGATGTACACCTCCCTGTATCACCTAGTTACCTCACATCAGGATGTACACCTCCCTGTATCACCTAATTACCTCACATTAGCATGTACACCTCCCTGTATCACCTAGTTACCTCACATCAGGATGTACACCTCCCTGTATCACCTAGTTAGCTCACGTTAGCATGTACACCTCCCTGTATCGCCTAGTTACCTCACAACAGGATGTACACCTCCCTGTATCACCTAGTTACCTTACATCAGGATGTACACCTCCTTGTCTCACCTAGTTACTTCACATTAGGATGTACACCTCCCGGTATCACCTAGTTATCTCACATCAGGATGTACCCCTCCCTGTATCACCTAGTTACCTCACATCAGGATGTACACCTCCCTGTATCACCTAGTTACTTCACATTAGGATGTACACCTCCCTGTATCACCTAGATACCTCACATTAGGATGTACACCTCCCTGTATCACCTAGTTACCTCACATCAGGATGTACACCTCCCTGTATCACCTAGTTACCTCATATTAGGATGTACACCTCCCTGTATCACCTAGTTACCTCACATTAGGATGTACACCTCCCTGTATCACCTAGTTACCTCACATTAGGATGTACACCTCCCTGTATCACCTAGTTACCTCACATTAGGATGTACACCTCCCTGTATCACCTAGTTACCTCACATCAGGATGTACACCTCCCTGTATCACCTAGTTACCTCACATCAGGATGTACACCTACCTGTAGCAGATAGTTACCTCACATCAGGATGTACACCTCCCTGTATCACCTAGTTACCTCACATCAGGATGTACACCTCCCTGTATCACCTAGTTACTTCACATTAGGATGCACACCTCCCTGTATCACCTAGTTACGTCACATCAGGATGTACACCTCCCTGTATCACCTAGTTACCTCACATTAGCATGTATACCTCCCTGTATCACCTAGTTACCTCACATCAGGATGTACACCTCCCTGTATCACCTAGTTACCTCACATTAGCATGTACACCTCCCTGTATCACCTAGTTACCTCACAACAGGATGTACACCTCCCTGTATCACCTAGTTACCTCACAACAGGATGCACACCTCCCTGTATCACCTAGTTACCTCACATTAGGCTGTACACCTCCTTGTATCACTTAGTTACCTCACATCAGGATGTACACCTCCTTGTCTCACCTAGTTACTTCACATTAGGATGTACACCTCCCTGTATCACCTAGTTACCTCACATTAGGATGTACACCTCCCGGTATCACTTAGTTACCTCACATCAGGATGTACACCTCCTTGTCTCACCTAGTTACTTCACATTAGGATGTACACCTCCCTGTATCACCTAGTTACCTCACATTAGGATGTACACCTCCCGGTATCACCTAGTTATCTCACATCAGGATGTACACCTCCCTGTATCACCTAGTTACCTCTCATTAGGATGTACACCTCCCTGTATCACCTAGTTACCTCACATCGGGATGTACACCTCCCTGTATCACCTAGTTACCTCACATTAGGATGTACTCCTTCCTCCCTGTATCACCTAGTTACCTCACATTAGGATGTAAACCTTCCTGTATCACCTAGTTACCTCACATTAGCATGTACACCTCCCTGTATCACCTAGTTACTTCACATCAGGATGTACACCTCCCTGTATCAACTAGTTACCTCACATTAGGATGTACACCTCCCTGTATCACCTAGTTACCTCACATTAGCATGTATACCTCCCTGTATCACCTAGTTACCTCACATCAGGATGTACACCTCCCTGTATCACCTAGTTACCTCACATTAGGGTGTACACCTTGTATCACCTAGTTACCTCACATCAGGATGTACACCTCCCTGTATCACCTAGTTACCTCACATTAGCATGTACACCTCCCTGTATCACCTAGTTACCTCACATTAGCATGTACACCTCCCTGTATCACCTAGTTACCTCACATTAGGATGTACACCTCCCTGTATCACCTAGTTACCTCACATTAGGATGTACGCCTCCTTGTATCACCTAGTTACCTCACGTTAGGATGTATACCTCCTTGTATCACCTAGTTACCTCTCATTAGGATGTACACCTCCCTGTATCACCTAGTTACCTCACATTAGGATGTACACCTCCCTGTATCACCTAGTTACCTCACATCAGGATGTACACCCCCCTGTATCACCTAGTTACCTTACATTAGGATGTATACCTCCCTGTATCACCTAGTTACCTCACATCAGGATGTACACCTCCCTGTATCACCTAGTTACCTCACATCAGGATGTACACCCCCCTGTATCACCTAGTTACCTTACATTAGGATGTATACCTCCCTGTATCACCTAGTTACCTCACATTAGGATGTACACCTCCCTGTATCACCTAGTTACGTCACATCAGGATGTACACCTCCCTGTATCACCTAGTTACCTCACATTAGCATGTATACCTCCCTGTATCACCTAGTTACCTCACATCAGGATGTACACCTCCCTGTATCACCTAGTTACCTCACATTAGGATGTACACCTCCCTGTATCACCTAGTTACCTCACATCAGGATGTACACCTCCCTGTATCACCTAGTTACTTCACATTAGGATGTACACCTCCCTGTATCACCTAGTTACCTCACATCAGGATGTACACCTCCCTGTATCACCTAGTTACCTCACATTAGGATGTATACCTCCCTGTATCACCTAGTTACTTCACATTAGGATGTACACCTCCCTGTATCACCTAGTTACCTCACATCAGGATGTACACCTCCCTGTATCACCTAATTACCTCACATTAGCATGTACACCTCCCTGTATCACCTAGTTACCTCACATCAGGATGTACACCTCCCTGTATCACCTAGTTAGCTCACGTTAGCATGTACACCTCCCTGTATCGCCTAGTTACCTCACAACAGGATGTACACCTCCCTGTATCACCTAGTTACCTCACATCAGGATGTACACCTCCTTGTCTCACCTAGTTACTTCACATTAGGATGTACACCTCCCGGTATCACCTAGTTATCTCACATCAGGATGTACCCCTCCCTGTATCACCTAGTTACCTCACATCAGGATGTACACCTCCCTGTATCACCTAGTTACTTCACATTAGGATGTACACCTCCCTGTATCACCTAGATACCTCACATTAGGATGTACACCTCCCTGTATCACCTAGTTACCTCACATCAGGATGTACACCTCCCTGTATCACCTAGTTACCTCACATCAGGATGTACACCTCCCTGTATCACCTAGTTACCTCACAGCAGGATGTACACCTACCTGTAGCAGATAGTTACCTCACATTAGGATGTACACCTCCCTGTATCACCTAGTTACCTCACATCAGGATGTACACCTCCCTGTATCACCTAGTTACCTCACATCAGGATGTACACCTCCCTGTATCACCTAGTTACTTCACATTAGGATGCACACCTCCCTGTATCACCTAGTTACCTCACATCAGGATGTACACCTCCCTGTATCACCTAGTTACGTCACATCAGGATGTACACCTCCCTGTATCACCTAGTTACCTCACATTAGCATGTATACCTCCCTGTATCACCTAGTTACCTCACATCAGGATGTACACCTCCCTGTATCACCTAGTTACCTCACATTAGCATGTACACCTCCCTGTATCACCTAGTTACCTCACAACAGGATGTACACCTCCCTGTATCACCTAGTTACCTCACATTAGGCTGGACACCTCCTTGTATCACTTAGTTACCTCACATCAGGATGTACACCTCCCTGTATCACCTAGTTACCTCACATTAGGATGTACACCTCCCTGTATCACCTAGTTACTTCACATTAGGATGTACACCTCCCTGTATCACCTAGTTACCTCACATTAGGATGTACACCTCCCGGTATCACTTAGTTACCTCACATCAGGATGTACACCTCCTTGTCTCACCTAGTTACTTCACATTAGGATGTACACCTCCCTGTATCACCTAGTTACCTCACATTAGGATGTACACCTCCCGGTATCACCTAGTTATCTCACATCAGGATGTACACCTCCCTGTATCACCTAGTTACCTCTCATTAGAATGTACACCTCCCTGTATCACCTAGTTACCTCACATCGGGATGTACACCTCCCTGTATCACCTAGTTACCTCACATTAGGATGTACTCCTCCCTGTATCACCTAGTTACCTCACATTAGGATGTACACCTTCCTGTATCACCTAGTTACCTCACATTAGCATGTACACCTCCCTGTATCACCTAGTTACTTCACATCAGGATGTACACCTCCCTGTATCAACTAGTTACCTCACATTAGGATGTACACCTCCCTGTATCACCTAGTTACCTCACATTAGCATGTATACCTCCCTGTATCACCTAGTTACCTCACATCAGGATGTACACCTCCCTGTGTCACCTAGTTACCTCACATTAGGGTGTACACCTCCCTGTGTCACCTAGTTACCTCACATTAGGGTGTACACCTTGTATCACCTAGTTACCTCACATCAGGATGTACACCTCCCTGTATCACCTAGTTACCTCACATTAGCATGTACACCTCCCTGTATCACCTAGTTACCTCACATTAGCATGTACACCTCCCTGTATCACCTAGTTACCTCACATTAGGATGTACACCTCCTTGTATCACCTAGTTACCTCACATTAGGATGTATGCCTCCTTGTATCACCTAGTTACCTCACGTTAGGATGTATAGCTCCTTGTATCACCTAGTTACCTCTCATTAGGATGTACACCTCCCTGTATCACCTAGTTACCTCACATTAGGATGTACACCTCCCTGTATCACCTAGTTACCTCACATCAGGATGTACACCTCCCTGTATCACCTAGTTACCTTACATTAGGATGTACACCTCCCTGTATCACCTAGTTACCTCACATTAGCATGTATACCTCCCTGTATCACCTAGTTACCTCACATCAGGATGTACACCTCCCTGTATCACCTAGTTACCTCACATTAGGATGTACACCTCCCTGTATCACCTAGTTACCTCACATCAGGATGTACACCTCCCTGTATCACCTAGTTACCTCACATTAGGATGTACACCTCCCTGTATCACCTAGTTACCTCACATCAGGATGTACACCTCCCTGTATCACCTAGTTACCTCTCATTAGGATGTACACCTCCCTGTATCACCTAGTTACCTCACATCAGGATGTACACCTCCCTGTATCACCTAGTTACCTCACATTAGGATGTACACCTCCCTGTATCACCTAGTTACCTCACATCAGGATGTACCCCTCCCTGTATCACCTAGTTACCTCACATCAGGATGTACACCTCCCTGTATCACCTAGTTACCTTACATCAGGATGTACACCTCCCTGTATTACCTAGTTACCTCTCATCAGGATGTACACCTCCCTGTATCACCTAGTTACCTCACATCAGGATGTACACCTCCTTGTTTCACCTAGTTACCGCACAACAGGATGAACACCTACCTGTAGCAGCTAGTTGCCTCACATCAGGATGCACTGTTTCCTATGTTACCAAATGACATCTCGTAAGGATAGACCCTCCCTGTGTCACCCAGTGACCTCGCATTAGGATACACATCTCCCTGTGTTAGCCAGTGACCTCACTTAAGGATGCACACCTCCCTGTGTCACCCAATGACATTATGTCAGGACTGGACTCCTTCCTGTGTCACCTAGTGACCTCACTTCAGGTCATGCTCCTCTCTTTGTCACCCAGTGAGATCACACCAGAATGGGCTCTTCTCTATGTTACCTAGTAACCTCAGATTTTAAGGCAAGACATGGAGGCTGCTATTATGCATTCAACACTTCTTTACTACTCCAGCAGCAAATATGAACATTTTAATGCAGAGAGAAAAATGTACAAATACAGTGAGATAACCCCGCCCCTTATACATTATTAGCCAATCATTTTCCCATAACCTGTATAACTGTGGTGTAAATCCTTCCAATTTCCTCTTTCTTTGCTGCTCCTTTGGCAGAGGAGTACTATATTGCTGAAGACTAATAAATTGTAAGTATGTTATAATTGTATTTTTAGGTTTTTTATATATTGTTTATTATTATGTTCTTTCTTGTTTTATAATAGTAGGTATTTCGTTATATCTCCTGTTGTGAAGCAGACTGTTGTGCCTTCTGCTTTTATGTAGCCTTTTCCCTTTTATGTCTGAGGTGTTATATATCTTCCTTATGGCCTTCGGTATTTTTGTAATATATATTTAATATTCTTTTGCCCCGTTTGTCTCAGGTAGCCTTATCTCTGGATGTTTGTTGTATTCTGCGGCCGCCTGAATCTTGCGCATGTGCAGATGAGTTTGGCCTCTCTCTTCTTCACTTGTTTCTACCTCACGGTTCCGTTTTGGCGCCTTTTTCTGGACTATTTTTGATGCAGTTAGCTTAGTCCAGCCTTATCCACTTCTTCTAGCATTAATTTGCTCTGCCTTTTTTCTATTTGAATAATTCCTGTTTTTTTCCTCTTATAAACTGCGGCCATTTTATTTAAGGACAATGCCCTGATACTCTGTAATGCGCATGCCCCAGTTACCTCCATTTTGTGCTGACCTGTGGTACAGACACTCATATCTTTTCTTACAGCTGTTTTGTATATTCTGATTTATTTTCAGATTCAGTATATATATTTTATTACAGTTTTTAGAGTACTAATAGTATGTGGGTATTTGCCATGCAGTTCTTTTATATTTTACTAATATTTTAAATTGTATATATATATATAAGAATAAGCCTCATTTCATAATTTATGGTACCAGATGAGAGTTGGTACGTGTTAGCCGTAGAAATACAGGAAGCAAATATAGTTTTTGATAACCTTTTATTGGCTAACTAAGCAGATTTAAATGCAAGCTTTCAAGACCTTAGGTCTCTACCTCAGGCATGTTATACAGATAAATATGAAAACATCTCTCTTAAATACAAGTACACATCACATTGTTTATAATGGAAATCAGATAAGAGAACTCAATCCAGATCCAGATATCTTTGATCAGTTCATGGTAAATTGCACTCTTCCTCTGAGGTTTCAGAGGTATTTACGATGCTCTTGGGTCTGTTGGAAAGGTCAATCAACTAAGTGATAATGTGACAAAAATTCTTTGTCTCTGTTTAAACCACTACAAATTGCATTAAATTTTAACATTAATTTTACCTCCCATACCTTTCTGTCCCTCTGAGTATGGAACAGTCCCATCAATACAGTTAACTTAATATCCCTGACACTGTGCCCATTTTGACAAAAATGTTCTCCCACTGGTGTCTTTGTCTTTTTGTTATTAATACTGGATCTGTGGGAATTAAATCTCTTATGTAGTGCTTGTCCAGTTTCTCCCACATACAGAGCTGTTGGGCATTTTGCACACATGATAAGGTATATTACATTGGACGATTTACAGGTGAAGGTACCACTGATCTTATGGTGTAACTGGGTGTTTGGAATTGGTATGTTGTCCGTGGTGTAAATGTGTGCACAGGTTTCACATCTCTTTTGTAGGCACTCACACTCTTACTCAGGATCATGACCCTCCATACACTCTGTGTAACCTCCCACAGATAACTGTAACCCTCCATACACACAGTTTCACCTCCCACAGATAACTGTAACACTCCATACACACTGTGTCACCTCCCACAGATAACTGTAACCCTCTATACACACCGCGTCACCTGCCACAGATAATTGTAACCCTCCATACACACTGTGTCACCTCCCACAGATAACTGTAACCCTCCATACACTCTGTGTCACCTCCCACAGATAGCTGTAACCCTCCATACACTCTATTTCACCGCCCACAGATAATTGTAACCCTCCATACACACTGTTTCACCTCCCACAGATAACTACAACCCTCAATACATACTGTTTTACCTCCCACAGATAACTGTAACCCTCCATACACTCTGTGTAACCTCCCACAGATAACTGTAACCCTCCATACACACAGTTTCACCTCCCACAGATAACTGTAACCCTCCATACACACTGTGTCACCTCCCACAGATAACTGTAACCCTCCATACACACTGTGTCACCTCCCACAGATAACTGTAACCCTCCATATACTGTGTGTCACCTCCCACAGATAACTGTAACCCTCCACACACTCTGTATCACCTCCCACAGATAACTGTAACCCTCCATACACACTGTGTCACCTCCCACAGATAACTGTAACCCTCCATACACACTGTGTCACCTCCCACAGATAATTGTAACCCTCCATACACACTGTGTCACCTCCCACAGATAACTGTAACCCTCCATATACTGTGTGTCACCTCCCACAGATAACTGTAACCCTCCACACACTCTGTATCACCTGCCACAGACAACTGTAACCCTCCATACACACTTCAGTCTTTGCAATGCTCCTGTGGTTTTCCAGGAGTTCTTAAATGACGTCTTCCAGGACATGTTCCAGCAATGTGTGGTGGTATATTTAGATGCGATTCTGATCCATTCCACGTAATCTCAGAGGTCGGTTTCACTATGGATCCTGAGAAACTCTCGGCTGCTCTCCAGTGGCCACGACCCATAGGTCTCGGCTCCCTTCAACTCTTCCTCGGGTTCGCTAATTACTACAGGAAATGTATCCACAATTTTTCCTAAATTGCAAAACCACTTACTGGCATGACCAAAAAAGACGGTAACTCCACGTACTGGTCTCCGGAGGCCATCAAAGCTTTTGAGGCATTAAAAGTCGCCTTTGCCACAGCACCCATTTTGGTACACCCGAAACCCGAGTTTCCATTCATACTCGAGGTCGATGCACCTGAGACAGGAGTAGGTGCCCTCCTGTCTCAACGTCCTACTCCTGAGAGCCAGTTGCACCCGTGTGGGTATTTCTCGAAGAAGCTTAGTCGTACGGAGTGCAACTATGAAATTGGCGACCGTGAGTTGCTGGCTATAATACTTGCTCTTAAAGAATGGAGGCATTTGCTCGAAGGAACTTCAGTGCAAATCCTAATCCTCACTGTTCATAAAAACCTCACATATCTGTCCGAAGCCAAGCGCTTGACTCCAAGACAGGCCCTATGACCCTTATTTCTGTCCCATTTTAATTATGTGGTCTCGTACCTGCCGGACACCAAAAATGTCCGGGCTAATGCCTTATCCAGACAGTTCTCGGGCGCTAAGGAGGAGAGCCCTCCTAGTCCTATCATCTCACTGGACCTAGTACTGGCCACCATACGTACAAGCATTACATCTCCCCTCAGGGAGAGAATATGGGCTGCCCAAGTAGATGCACCTGCTGAGATTCCTTCTGGGTGCTGTTTCGTAACTAGTAACCTCCGTACCAAGGTACTTTGCACATACCATAATATGAAGTCAGCAGGGCATCCCGGTAAGAACCAGATGGTCAGATTCCCATCTTTTCTGGTGGCCAGAACTTAACAAAGATATTGCTGCCTCTGTCGCTTCCTGTCCAGTCTGTGCTCAGACCAAATCACCCCGTCACCTTCCAGTGGGCCTTCTCCAACCCATATACAATTGCTGACCGATTTTCTAAAATGATTCACTGCATACCTTTCAAAAAACTCCCATCCGCTAAAGAATTGTCAAAGAGGTCTATTGGCTACACAGGGTTCCCAAAGTCATAGTTTCCAACCGGGGTAGCCAGTTTGTCTCAAGATTATGGAGGGCCTACTGTGTGCAACTAGGTATCCAACTCTCTTTCTCCTCTGCCTATAAGCCGCAATCGAATGGGGCCATGGAAAGGGCTAATCAGGCCTTGAAGCAATTCCTGCAGTGCTACATTGCAGACCATCAGAATAATTGGTCAGACCCGCTTCCTTGGGTGGAGTTTGTTCATAACAGTGCTGTCTCGGCTTCTACCCGGCTCTCCCCCTTCATGGTGAATTATGGGTATCAACCCTCTGTGAGGATGATCTCCAGCGAATCTGTACCACATGGGTGCAGGTCCATGAGTCATTGCGATGCTCACAACAATCCCAGGAGCTCCAGGCTAATCGTAAATGCTTACCCGTATCCTCCTACCCTCCAACCAGAGGGTCTGGTTGTCCTCCAGAAATCTCCACCTCCAAAACTGCCTCCACACTTTGTGGGTCCTTTCTGTATCCTCCGACGTGTGAACCCTGTGGCCTGTGCCCTAGATCTCCCTTCCAATATGCAGATACACAATGTGTTCCATGTCTTGCTGCAGAAATCCCTGGTATGCAATAATTTCACTACGGTTACTCCTCAACCCCATACGACCACGAGGAGTTCGAGGTGCGCTCCGTAATCGACTCTCTTAGGTTCCGAGGGAGGTTTCAATATTTGGTCCATTGGAAGGGGTTCGGTCATGGGCTCCAGCTGCAGACATGCATGCCCCTGCCCTCCTCCATGCTTCTCATGCCCGCTTTCCCCATAAACCTGGTCCTGCTCTGTGGGGGGGGCATTGAGGGGGGTACTGTAAATGTTTGTCTGAGCTAATCTAGTGCTCTGCTCTCTATTGCTACTGCCTTCCCTGTTCGGAGTCTGGCTGAATCAGCTGACCTCTCTATGATTGCTCACCTGACAGCTCTCAGCCAACCCTACCAGGGTATTTAAAGCAGCTCGATTCCTAGTTTTCCCTTGTGTTTGCTTCTGGCTGCAATAGCGTTCTACTGCATTCCTGGTTTCCTGTGCATGACCTGGCTTCCTCTGACATCCCTTCTGGTTCCTGACTCCCTTGCTTGTTCCTGCCATCGCTGATCTCCGTATTCCTGACCGCGGCTTGTTTGAGTACCTGTCTTGGTTCCTGCCCCCGGCTTGCCTTTTGGTTTATGCTTTTGGATCATGATTTTGCTTTGTTTGCTTTTGTATTTTAATAAAGGTGTTTTGCACTTTACGTTTTTGTGTCTGTATGGTTCCGGGTCCCTAACACGTTGATATTAATCTGTATAGGGCACACTCCTCTAGAGGAGCTATGGCTTCCAAGTCCTACCTTACTGGTGGCAGACTTAGAGGATATTCTCAAAGTGGCTGACTGGTCCAGAGAATCCACCTTTAAGACTTTTTATTTTAAACCTATTACTCATGCAACTGTTATTCAACAGCTTTGAACTTGCATAATAGGAGCCTCCGTGTCTTGCATTAAAATTTCTGGATTTTCCTAACTTCGTGAAGGAAAGTCAGGATTTTATTAAGGCGAGTATTATCCCTCCCTGTACTAACCCTCCCCATTTTCTGTTTTTTTATATTTTCTTCAGGATAATTGATTTTGTGGTTTGAAGAACTGTCAAAGAGTTCCCAGACATCTGTCCTCATGATTTGGTTTTAAATAATTTCAGTTTGTGTTGTTGTATCTGCACCAAAGAAAGAGGAAATAAAAAACTTTACAGCACAGTTATACAGTTTATGGGAATATGATTGGCTAGTAATGTATAAGGAGCATTGTACATTTGTACATTTTTCTTTCGGTATTGAAATATTCATATTTGCTGCTGGAGTAGTAAAGAAAAACTTGAATTCATAATAATTGCCTGATTTTCCAGATTTTCCTTCTAGAAGTTAGGAAAATCCACAAATTATGATGTGCTCTTCCATTTGTCACCCAGTGACCTCAAGACAGGAGGGGTCCTTCACTTTTACCTTGTTGTCTAGTGCAGAGATCTCCTGCTGATTGGCTGTGGATAACAAGAAGCTGCTCATTTGTCCCTTCAGTGGATCCTCAACCTCCACATCGATATCATAGCAGGCTGTCTTCTTCTGGTCAGTTGGGTCTACGCTACAGAGAGAGTTAGGGCAGAAAAACTCGGTTAGAGCAGACTGAGTTCAGGCAATATTTGGGGAGTGGAACTCATGGTGAGATCAGGGTAGTATTTGAGGGTTGGGGCTCATGGTGAGATCAGGGCAGTATTTGGTCGGAGGAGCTGATGGTGAGATCAGGGCAGTATTTGGGGGTTGGAGCTCATGGTGAGATCAGGGCAGTATTTGGGGGGAGGAGCTCATGGTGAGATCAGGGCAGTCTCGTGGGTGGGTGGGGGAGCTCATGGTGAGACCAGGGCAGTATTTTGGGTGGGGAGCTCATGGTGAGACCAGTGCAATATTTTGGGCTGTGAGAACTAATGGTCAGATCAGGAAAGTATTTGGGTGAGGTGCTCATGGTGAGATCAGTGAAGTATTTGGTGGGAGGAGCTCATGGTGAGATCAGGGAAGTATTTGGGGGCAGGACTTCATGACAAGATTAGGGCAGTATTTGGGGGGGGGGAGTTCATGGCAAGATCATGGCAGTATTTGGTGGGAGGAGTTCATGGTGAGATCAGGGCAGTATTTGGTGGGAATAGTTCATGGTGAGATCAGGGCAGTATTTGGTAGGAGGAGCACACTATGAGATTAGGACAGCATTTGGTGAGGGAGCTCAATGTGAGATCAGGGCAGTATTTGGGAAGAGGAGTTCATGGTGAGATCAGACCAGTATTTGGAGGGAGGAGTTCATGGTGAGATCAGGGCAGTATTTGGTAGGAAGAGTCCATGGTGAGATCAGGGCAGTATTTGCTAGAAGGAGCTCATGGCGAGATTAGGACAGCATTTGGTGGGGGAGCTCAATGTGAGATCACAGCAGTATTTGGAGGAAGGAGCTCATAGTGAGATCAGGGCAGTATTTGATAGGATGAGCTGAAGGTGAGATCAGGGAAGTATTTGATAGGAGGAGCTCAAGGTGAGATCCGGGCAGTATTTGGGGGGGAGCTCATGGTAAGATCAGGGCAGTATTTGGAGGAAGGAGCTCAATGTGAGATCTGGGCAGTGTTTGGGGGGGAGCTCATGGTAAGATCAGGGCAGTATTTGGTAGGTGGAGTTCATGGTGAGATCGGGGCAGTATTTGGTGTGAGGCGTTCATGGTGAGATCAGGGCAGTATTTGGTGGGAGAAGTTCATGGTGAGATCAGGGCAGTATTTGGTGAGAGAAGGTCATGGTGAGATCAGGGCAGTATTTGGTAGGAGGAAATCATGGTGATATCAGGGCAGTATTTGGTAGGAGGAGCTCATGGTGGTATCAGGGCAGTATTTGATAGGAGGAGTTCATGGTGATATCAGAGCAGTATTTGTGGGGGAAGGAGCTCATGGTGTGATCAGGGCAGTATTTGGTGGGAGATCATGGTGAGATCAATGCAGTATTTGGTAGTAGGAGTTCATGGTGAGATCAGGACAGTATTTGGTGGGAGATAATGGCGAGATCAGGGCAGTATTTGGTAGGAGGATTTCATGGTGAGATCAGGGTAGTATTTGGTAGGAGGGGTTCATGGTGAGATCAGGGCATTATTTGGTGGGAGATCATGGTGTGATCAGGGCAGTATTTGGAGGGAGGAGTTCATGGTGAGATGGTGAGATCAGGGCAGTATTTGGTAGGAGGAGTTCATGGTGAGATTAGGGCAGTATTTGGTGGGTGGAGTTCATGGTGAAATCAGGGCAGTATTTGGTAGGAGGAGTTTATGGTGAAATCAGGGTATAATTTGCTGGGAGGAGTTCATGGTGAGATCAGGGCAGTATTTGGTGGGAGAAGTTCATGGTGAGATCAGGGCAGTATTTGGTAGGAGGAAATCATGGCGACATCAGGGCAGTATTTGGTAGGAGGAAATCATGGTGATATCAGGGCAGTATTTGATAGGAGGAGCTCATGGTGGTATCAGGGCAGTATTTGATAGTAGGAGTTCATTGTGATATCAGAGCAGTATTTGATAGAAGGAGATCATGGTGAGATCAGGTCAGTATTTGTGGGGGGAGGAGCTCATGGTGAGATCAGGGCAGTATTTGGTGGGAGATCATTGCAGTATTTGGTAGGAGTTGTTTATGGTGAGATCAGGGCAGTATTTGGTGGGAGATCATGGTGAGATCAGGGCAGTATTTGGTCGGAGGAGTTCATCGTGAGATCGGATCAGTTTTTTTGGAGGGAGCTCAATGTGAGATCAGGGCAGTATTTGGTGGGAGATAATGGTGATATCAGGGCAGTATTTGGTGGGAGATCATTGCAGTATTTGGTAGGAGTTGTTTATGGTGAGATCAGGGCAGTATTTGGTGGGAGATCATGGTGAGATCAATGCAGTACTTAGTAGGAGAAGTTCATGGTGAGATCATGGCAGTATTTGGATAAGTGGAGCTCATTATGAGTTCAGGTCAGTATTTTTAGGAGGAGTTCATGGTCATATCAGGGCAGAAGTTGATAGGATGAGTTCATGGTGAGATCAGAGCAGTATTTGGTGGGAGGAGCTCATGGTGAGATCAGAGCAGTATTTGGTGAAAGGAACTCATGGTGAGATCAGGGCAGTATTTGGTAGGAGGAGCTCATGGTGGTATCAGGGCAGTTTTTGGTAGGAGGAGCTCATGGTGAGATCGGGGCAGTATTTCATAGGAGGAGTTCATGGTGAGATCAGAGCAGTATTTCATAGGAGGTGTTCATGGTGATATCAGGGCAGTAGTTGATAGGAGCTCATGGTGAAATCAGGGCAGTATTTGGTAGGAGGAGCTCATGGTGAGATTAGGGCAGTATTTGATAAGAGGAGTTCATGGTGAGATCAGAGCAGTATTTGGTAGGAGGAGTTCATGGTGAGATCAGGGCAGTATTTGGTAGGAGGAGTTCATGGTGAGATCAGGGCAGTATTTGGTGGAAGGAACTCATCGTGAGATCAGGGCAGTATTTGATAAGAGGAGTTCATGGTGAGATCAGAGCAGTATTTGGTAGGAGGAGCTCATGGTGGTATCAGGGCAGTATTTGGTAGGAGGAGCTCATGGTGAGATTAGGGCAGTATTTGATAGGAGGAGTTCATGGTGAGACCAGGGCAGTATTTCATAGGAGGAGATCATGGTGAGATCAGGGCAGTATTTGGTAGGAAGAGTTCATGGTGAGATCAGGGTAGTATTTGGTAGGAGGAGTTCATGGTGAGATCAGGGCAGTATTTGGTTTGAGATCATGGTGAGATAAGGGCAGTATTTGGTGGGAGATCATGGTGAGATCAATGCAGTATTTGGTAGGAGGAGTTTATGGTGGGATCAGGGCAGTATTTGGTGGGAGATCATGGTGAGATAAGGGCAGTATTTGGAGGGAGGAGTTTATGGTGAGATCAGGGCAGTATTTGGTGGGAGATCACGGTGAGATAAGGGCAGTATTTGGTAAGTGGAGCTCATGGTGAGATCAGAGCAGTATTTGATAGAAGGAGATCATGGTGAGATCAGGTCAGTATTTGGGGGAAGGAGCTCATAGTGAGATCAATGCAGTATTTGGTAGGAGGAGTTCATGGTGAGATCAGGACAGTATTTAGTGGGAGATAATGGTGAGATCAGGGCAGTATTTGGTAGGAGGAGTTTATGGTGAGATCAGGGCAGTATTTGGTGGGAGATCATTGCAGTATTTTGTAGGAGTTGTTTATGGTGAGATCAGGGCAGTATTTGGTGGGAGATCATTGCAGTATTTTGTAGGAGTTGTTTATGGTGAGATCAGGGCAGTATTTGGTGGGAGATCATGGTGAGATATGGGCAGTATTTGGTAGGAGGAGTTTATGGTGAGATCAGGGCAGTATTTGGTGGGAGATCATTGCAGTATTTGGTAGGAGTTGTTTATGGTGAGATCAGGGCAGTATTTGGTGGGAGATCATGGTGAGATAAGGGCAGTATTTGGTGGGAGAAGTTCATGGTGAGATCAGGTCAGTATTTTTAGGAGGAGTTCATGGTGAAATCAGGGCAGTAGTTGATAGGAGGAGCTCATGGTGAGATCAGGGCAGTATTTGGTGGGAGGAGCTCATGGTGAGATCAGGGCAGTATTTGATAGGAGGAGTTCATGGTGAGATCAGAGCAGTATTTGGTGGAAGGAACTCATGGTGAGATCAGGGCAGTATTTGGTAGGAGGAGCTCATGGTGGTATCAGGGTAGTATTTGAGAAGGGGAGTTCATGGTGATATCAGAGCAGTATTTCATAGGAGGTGTTCATGGTGAAATCAGGGCAGTATTTGGCAGGAGGAGCTCATGGTGGTATCAGGGTAGTATTTGAGAGGGGGACTTCATGGTGATATCAGAGCAGTATTTGATAGAAGGAGATCATGGTGAGATCAGGTCAGTATTTGGGGGAAGGAGCTCATAGTGAGATCAGGGCAGTATTTGGTGGGAAGAGATCAAGGTGAGATCAGGGCAGTATTTGGTAGAAGGAGATCATGGTGAGATCAGGTCAGTATTTGTGGGGGAAGGAGCTCATGGTGAAATCAAGGCAGTATTTGGTGGGAGATCATGGTGAGATCAATGCAGTATTTGGTAGGAGGAGTTCATGGTGAGGTCAGGACAGTATTTGGTGGGAGATAATGGTGAGATCAGGGCAGTTTTTGGAGGGAGGAGTTTATGGTGAGATCAAGGTAGTATTTGGTAGGAGGAGTTCATGGTGAGATCAGGGCATTATTTGGTGGGAGATCATGGTGAGATCAGGGCAGTATTTGGAGGGAGGAGTTCATGGTGAGATCAGGGCAGTATTTGGTAGGAGGATTTCATGGTGAGATCAGGGCAGTATTTGGTAGAAAGGAGTTCATGGTGATATCAGGGTAGAATTTGGTGGGAGGAGTTCATGGGGAGATCAGTGCAGTATTTGGTGAGAGAAGATCATGGTGAGATCAGGGCAGTATTTGGTAGGAGGAAATCATGGTGATATCAGGGCAGTATTTGATAGGAGGAGCTCATGGAGGTATCACGGCAGTATTTGATAGGAGGAGTTCATGGTTATATCAGAGCAGTATTTGGTAGAAGGAGATCATGGTGAGATCAGGTCAGTATTTGTGGGGGAAGGAGCTCATGGTGAGATCAGGGCAGTATTTGGTGGGAGATCATGGTGAGATCAATGCAGTATTTAGTAGGAGGAATTCATGGTGAGATCAGGACAGTATTTGTGGGAGATAATGGCAAGATCAGGGCAGTATTTGGTAAGAGGAGTTCATGGTGAGATCAGGGTAGTATTTGGTAGGAGGGGTTAATGATGAGATCAGGGCATTATTTGGTGGGAGATAATGGTGTGATCAGGGCAGTATTTGGAGGGAGGAGTTCATGGTGAGATCAGGGCAGTATTTGGTGGGAGGAGTTTATGGTGAAATCAGGGTAGAATTTGGTGGGAGGAGTTCATGGTGAGATCAGGGCAGTATTTGGTGGGAGAAGTTAATGGTGAGATCAGGGCAGTATTTGGTAGGAGGAAATCATGGTGAGATCAGGTCAGTATTTGTGGGGGGAGGAGCTCATGGTGAGATCAGGGCAGTATTTGGTGGGAGATCATTGCAGTATTTGGTAGGAGTTGTTTATGGTGAGATCAGGGCAGTATTTGGTGGGAGATCATGGTGAGATCAGGGCATTATTTGGTAGGAGGAGATCATGGTGAGATCAATGCAGTATTTAGTAGGAGAAATTCATGGTGAGATCATGGCAGTATTTGGTAAGTGGAGCTCATGGTGAGATCAGGTCAGTATTTTTAGGAGGAATTCATGGTGATATCAGGGCAGTATTTGGTATGAGGAGCTCATGGAGAGACAAGGGCAGTATTTGGTGGGAGGAGCTCATGGTGAGATCAGGGCAGTATTTGATAAGAGGAGTTCATGGTGAGACCAGGGCAGTATTTGGTAGAAGGAGTTCATGGTGATATCAGAGCAGTTATTGATAGGAGGAGTTCATTGTGAGATCAGGGCAGTATTTGCTAGGAGGAGCTCATGGTGAGATTAGGGCAGTATTTCATAGGAGGAGTTCATGGTGAGATCAGGGCAGTATTTGGTAGGAGGAGTTCATGGTGATATCAGGGCAGTATTTGATAGGAGGAGTTCATGGGAAATCAGGGCAGTATTTGATAGGAGGAGCTCATGGTGGTATCAGGGTAGTATTTGAGAGGAGGAGTTCATGGTGATATCAGAGCAGTATTTGATAGAAGGAGATCATGGTGAGATCAGGTCAGTATTTGAGGGAAGGAGCTCATAGTGTGATCAGTATTTGGTGGGAGATCATGGTGAGATCAATGCAGTATTTGGTAGGAGGAGTTCATGATGAGATCAGGACAGTATTTGGTGGGAGATAATGGTGAGATCAGGGCAGCATTTGGTAGGAGGAGTTTATGGTGAGATCAAGGTAGTATTTGGTAGGAGGAGTTCATGGTGAGATCAGGGCATTATTTGGTAGGAGGAGTTCATGGTGAGATCAGGGCAGTATTTGGTGGGTGGAGTTCATGGTGAGATCAGGGCAGTATTTGGAAGGAGGAGTTTATAGTGAAATCAGGGTAGAATTTGGTGGGAGGAGTTCATGGGGAGATCAGGGCAGTATTTGGTGAGAGAAGATCATGGTGAGATCAGGGCAGTATTTGGTAGGAGGAAATCATGGTGATATCAGGGCAGTATTTGATAGGAGGAGCTCATGGTGGTATCAGGGCAGTATTTGATAGGAGGAGTTCATGGTGATATCAGAGCAGTATTTGGTAGAAGGAGATCATGGTGAGATCAGGTCAGTATTTGTGGGGGGAGGAGCTCATGGTGAGATCAGGGTAGTATTTGGTGGGAAGACAGCATGGTGAGTTCAGGGTAGTATTTGGTGGGAGGAGTTCATGGTGAGATCAGATCAGTATTTGGTGGGAGGGGTTCATGGTGAGATTAGGATAGTATTTGGAGGGAGGAGTCCTTGGTGAGATCAGGGCAGTATTTGGTAGAAAGAGTTCATGGTGAGATCAGGGCAGTATTTGGAGGGAGGAGTTCATGGTGAGTTCAGGGCAGTATTTGGTAGGAGGAGTTCATGGTGAGATCAGGGCAGTATTTAGTAGGAGGAGTTCATGGTGATATCAGGGTAGTATTTGGGGAGGAGGAGCTTAAGATGAGATCAGGGCAGTATTTGGTAGGAAGAGTTTATGGTGAGATCATGGTAGTATTTAGTAGGAAGAGTTCATGGTGAGATCATGGCAGTATTTGGAGGGAGGAGTTCATGGTGAGATCAGGGCAGTATTTGGTGGGAATAGTTCATGGTGAGATCAGTGCAGTATTTGGTAGGAGGAGCTTGTGGCGAGATTAGGACAGCATTTGGTGAGGGAGCTCAATTTGAGATCAGGGCAGTATTTGGAGGAAGGAGCTCATAGTGAGATCAGGGCAGTATTTGATAGGAGGAGCTCAAGGTGAGATCAGAGCAGTATTTGGAGGAAGGAGCTCAATGTGAGATCAGGGGAGTATTTACGGGGGAAGCTTATGGTGAGATCAGGGCAGTATTTGGTAGGTGGAGGTCATGGTGAGATTAGGGCAGTATTTGGTAGGTGGAGGACATGGTGAGATTAGGGCAGTATTTGGTAGGAGGAGGACATGGTGAGATCAGGGCAGTATTTGGTAGGAGCAGTTGAGGGCAGTATTTGGGGGAGGAGCTGATGTGAGATCAGGGCAGTATTTGGGGGGGTGCTCATGGTGAGATCAGGACATTACTTGGTCGGAGGAGGTGATGGTGAGATCAGGGCAGTATTTGGGGGGAGGAGCTGATGGTGAGATCAGGACAGTATTGGTGGGTTGAGTTCATGGCAAGATCAGGGCAGCATTTGGGGGAGGAGCTGATTGTGAGATTAGAGCAGTATTGGGAGCAGGAGCTACCGGTGAGATCAGGGCAGTATCTGGAGGGAGGAAATCAGGGCAATATTTTGGTAGGAGGAGATCATGGCCATATCAGGGCACTATTTGGTAGGTGCTGATGGTGATATTAGGGCTGTATTTGGATGGAGGAGCTTAAGGTGAGATCAGGGCAGTATTTGGTGGGAGGAGTTTATGGTTACATCAGATCATATTTGGTAGGAGGAGATCATGTAAGATCAGGCAGTATTTGGTAGGAGGAGCTCATGGTGAGATCAGGGCAGTATTTGGTGGGAGGAGTTTATGGTTAGAACAGGTCAGTATTTGGGAGGGAAGTGCTCTTTGAGAGATCAGTGTAGCATTTGGAGGAGGAAGAGAGATTTGAAGGGCAGTATTTGGTGTGTGTGTGTGTTTGTGTGTGAGTATGTGTGTGTGTGTTTGTATGTGTGTATGGCGGGGGTGGGAGGTCAGGGTCATGGTTCTAACATTTTCCTCACCTGATTATATGGTTGATGACAATGGGATCCGGGGGCAGGAGCAGGTTCGTCAGTCTCTGTGGAATCTCAGAGAACTTTAATCGAGGGCAGTCAAATATCTGAATCCAGGAGATTGAGAAAGACAGAAAGAGAACATCAGTATGAAAGAGAGTGAGAAAGAACATCAGGGTGAGGGACAGACACACACACACAGAAAGCGAGAGAGGCAGAAGGAGAACATCAGGTGAGTGAGAGGCAGTAAGAGAACATCAGGTGATTAAGAGACAGAAGGGGAACAACAGGTGAGTGAGAGACAGAAGGGGAACAACAGGTGAGTGAGAGGCAGAAGGAGAACATCAGGTGTGTGAGAGGCAGAAAGTGTCAGATGAGTAAGGCAGAAGGCGAATATCGGGTGAATAAGAGGTAGAAGGAAAAGGTTGGGCGAGTGACAAGCAGAATGCGAATGTCAGGTGAGTGAGAACTTAGGAACTGAATAAAGAGACATGGTGAAAGACTGCAGGTCAACAGCTACATTAGGAAGTAAGTGTCAAGTAAAGTGGTTCAGCAGGAGGACTGACCTGCTGAAAGTACTTATCTCCACTGATATACTCCTTGTCATGACAATCCTGCAGCTTGTTGGTCTTTATGTACTGCCAGAGGGCCTGTATAATGACTGCCCGGGTCTGAGTGTGGATTCCCAGGAGACGCGCCAGACGGGGGTCAAGCTTGAACTGTGGGGGCTGGGGGAAAGGAGGGAGAATAATATAGATGAGTACCTGAATACATTATATTCTACACTACTACACCAGTACATGAAAGTCCCACACTACTACTACTAATACAATAAAAGAGCAGTCTAATATAGTACAACAGAGTAATACCATTAGACTTACATTCGTACTAATGTAACCTCAGTATAATGCAGTAATATGGAGTAAAACCCAGCAGTCCGATATTAGTACTACTGTAAGTGCAGCATAATACAGTAGTACAAAGGAGTACCCAATAGTCCTATATTAGTTCTACATGTTTAATACTATAAGTGCAGTATAATACACTAGTACAGTGGAGTACCAGTCAGTCCTACATGATTACTACTATAAGTACAGTATAATACAGTAATACAGAGGAGTACCAGTCAGTCCTACATGATTACTACTATAAGTACAGTATAATACAGTAATACAGAGGAGTACCAGTCAGTCCTACATGATTACTACTATAAGTACAGTATAATACAGTAATACAGAGGAGTACCAGTCAGTCCTACATTATGACTACTACAAGTGCAGTCTAATACAGTAGTACAGAGGAGTACCAGTCAGTCCTACATGATTACTACTATAAGTGCAGTATAATACAGTAATACAGTGGAGTACCAGTCAGTCCTACATGATTACTACTATAAGTACAGTATAATACAGTAGTTCAGAGGAGTACCAGTCAGTCCTACATTATGACTACTACAAGTGCAGTCTAATACAGTAGTACAGAGGAGTACCAGTCAGTCCTACATGATTACTACTATAAGTGCAGTATAACACAGTAGTACAGAGGAGTACCAGTCAGTCCTACATGATTACTACTATAAGTGCAGTATAACACAGTAGTACAGAGGAGTACCAGTCAGTCCTACATGATTACTACTATAAGTGCAGTATAATACAGTACTACAGAGGAGTACCAGTCAGTCCTACATGATTACTACTATACGTGCAGTATAATACAGTAGTACAGAGGAGTACCAGTCAGTCCTACATGATTACTACTATAAGTGCGGTATAATACAGTAGTACAGAGGAGTACTAGTCCGTCCTACATGATTACTACTATAAGTGCAGTCTAATACAGTAGTACAGAGGAGTACCAGTCAGTCCTACATGATTACTACTATAAGTGCAGTCTATTACAGTAGTACAGAGGAGTACTAGTCAGTCCTACATGATTACTACTATAAGTGCAGTATAATACAGTAGTACAGGGGAGTACCAGTCAGTCCTACATGATTACTACTACAAGTACAGTATAATACAGTAATACAGAGGAGTACCAGTCAGTCCTACATTATGACTACTACAAGTGCAGTCTAATACAGTAGTACAGAGGAGTACCAGTCAGTCCTACATGATTACTACTATAAGTGCAGTATAATACAGTAATACAGTGGAGTACCAGTCAGTCCTACATGATTACTACTATAAGTACAGTATAATACAGTAGTTCAGAGGAGTACCAGTCAGTCCTACATTATGACTACTACAAGTGCAGTCTAATACAGTAGTACAGAGGAGTACCAGTCAGTCCTACATGATTACTACTATAAGTGCAGTATAACACAGTAGTACAGAGGAGCACCAGTCAGTCCTACATGATTACTACTATAAGTGCAGTATAACACAGTAGTACAGAGGAGTACCAGTCAGTCCTACATGATTACTACTATAAGTGCAGTATAATACAGTACTACAGAGGAGTACCAGTCAGTCCTACATGACTACTACTATACGTGCAGTATAATACAGTAGTACAGAGGAGTACCAGTCAGTCCTACATGATTACTACTATAAGTGCGGTATAATACAGTAGTACAGAGGAGTACCAGTCCGTCCTACATGATTACTACTATAAGTGCAGTCTAATACAGTAGTACAGAGGAGTACCAGTCAGTCCTACATGATTACTACTATAAGTGCAGTATAATACAGTAGTACAGGGGAGTACCAGTCAGTCCTACATGATTACTACTATAAGTGCAGTCTATTACAGTAGTACAGAGGAGTACCAGTCAGTCCTACATGATTACTACTATAAGTGCAGTATAATACAGTAGTACAGGGGAGTACCAGTCAGTCCTACATGATTACTACTACAAGTGCAGTCTAATAGAGTAGTACAGAGGAGTGCCAGTCAGTCCTACATGATTACTACTATAAGTGCAGTATAATACAGTAGTACAGAGGAGTACCAGTCTCTCCTACATGATTACTACTATAAGTGCAGTATAATACAGTAGTACAGAGGAGTACCAGTCAGTCCTACATGATTACTACTATACGTGCAGTATAATACAGTAGTACAGGGGAATACCAGTCAGTCCTACATGATTACTAATATAAGTGCAGTATAATACAGTAGTACAGAGGAGTACCAGTCAGTCCTACGTGATTACTACTATATGTACAGTCTAATACAGTAGTACAGGGGAGTACCAGTCAGTCCTACATGATTACTACTATAAGTGCAGTATAATACAGTAGTGCAGGGGAATACCAGTCAGTCCTACATGATCACTACTGTAAGTGCAGTCTAATACAGTAGTACAGGGGAGTACCAGTCAGTCCTACATGATTACTACTATAAGTGCAGTATAATACAGTAGTACAGGGGAGTACCAGTCAGTCCTACATGATTACTACTATAAGTGCAGTATAATACAGTAGTGCAGGGGAATACCAGTCAGCCCTACATGATTACTACTGTAAGTACAGTATAATACAGTAGTACAGGGGAGTACCAGTCAGTCCTACGTGATTACTACTATAAGTACAGTCTAATACAGTAGTACAGGGGGGTACCTGTCAGTCCTACATGATTACTACTACAAGTGCAGTATAATACAGTAGTACAGAGGAGTACCAGTCAGTCCTACATGATTACTACTATAAGTGCAGTATAATACAGTAGTACAGAGGAGTACCAGTCAGTCCTACATGATTACTACTATAAGTGCAGTCTAATACAGTAGTACAGGGGAGTACCAGTCAGTTCTACATGATTACTACTATAAGTGCAGTATAATACAGTAGTACAGGGGAGTACCAGTCAGTCCTACGTGATTACTACTATAAGTGCGTCTAACACAGTAGTACTGGGGGGTACCTGTCAGTCCTACATGATTACTACTATAAGTGCAGTCTAATACAGTAGTACAGGGGAGTACCAGTCGGTTCTACATGATTACTACTATAAGTGCAGTATAATACAGTAGTACAGGGGAGTACCAGTCAGTCCTACATGATTACTACTATAAGTGCAGTCTAATACAGTAGTACAGAGGAGTACCAGTCAGTTCTACATGATTACTACTATAAGTGCAGTATAATACAGTAGTACAGAGGAGTACCAGTCAGTCCTACATGATTACTACTATAAGTGCAGTCTAATACAGTAGTACAGGGGAGTACCAGTCAGTTCTACATGATTACTACTATAAGTGCAGTATAATACAGTAGTACAGAGGAGTACCAGTCAGTTCTACATGATTACTACTATAAGTGCAGTATAATACAGTAGTACAGGGGAGTACCAGTCAGTCCTACGTGATTACTACTATAAGTGCGTCTAACACAGTAGTACTGGGGGGTACCTGTCAGTCCTACATGATTACTACTATAAGTGCAGTCTAATACAGTAGTACAGGGGAGTACCAGTCGGTTCTACATGATTACTACTATAAGTGCAGTATAATACAGTAGTACAGGGGAGTACCAGTCAGTCCTACATGATTACTACTATAAGTGCAGTCTAATACAGTAGTACAGAGGAGTACCAGTCAGTTCTACATGATTACTACTATAAGTGCAGTATAATACAGTAGTACATGGGAGTACCAGTCAGTCCTACATGATTACTACTATAAGTGCAGTCTAATACAGTAGTACAGGGGAGTACCAGTTAGTCCTACATGATTACTACTATATGTACAGTCTAATACAGTAGTACAGGGGAGTACCAGTCAGTCCTACATGATTACTACTATAAGTGCAGTATAATACAGTACTACAGAGGAGTACCAGTCAGTCCTACATGATTACTACTATAAGTGCAGTATAATACAGTAGTACAGAGGAGTACCAGTCAGTCCTACATGATTACTACTATAAGTGCAGTCTAATACAGTAGTACTGGGGGGTACCTGTCAGTCCTACATTATGACTACTATAAGTGCAGTATAATACAGTAGTACAGAGGAGTACCAGTCAGTCCTACATGATTACTACTATAAGTACAGTCTAATACAGTAGTACAGGGGAGTACCAGTCATTCCTACGTGATTACTACTATAAGTGCGTCTAACACAGTAGTACTGGGGGGTACCTGTCAGTCCTACATGATTACTACTATAAGTGCAGTCTAATACAGTAGTACAGGGGAGTACCAGTCGGTTCTACATGATTAGTACTATAAGTGCAGTCTAATACAGTAGTACAGAGGAGTACCAGTCAGTCCTACATGATTACTACTATAAGTGCAGTATAATACAGTAGTACAGAGGAGTACCAGTCAGTCCTACATGATTACTACTATAAGTGCAGTCTAATACAGTAGTACAGAGGAGTACCAGTCAGTCCTACATGATTACTACTATAAGTACAGTCTAATACAGTAGTACAGGGGAGTACCAGTCAGTCCTACGTGATTACTACTATAAGTGCGTCTAACACAGTAGTACTGGGGGGTACCTGTCAGTCCTACATTATGACTACTATAAGTGCAGTATAATACAGTAGTACAGAGGAGTACCAGTCAGTCCTACATGATTACTACTATAAGTACAGTCTAATACAGTAGTACAGGGGAGTACCAGTCATTCCTACGTGATTACTACTATAAGTGCGTCTAACACAGTAGTACTGGGGGGTACCTGTCAGTCCTACATGATTACTACTATAAGTGCAGTCTAATACAGTAGTACAGGGGAGTACCAGTCGGTTCTACATGATTAGTACTATAAGTGCAGTCTAATACAGTAGTACAGAGGAGTACCAGTCAGTCCTACATGATTACTACTATAAGTGCAGTATAATACAGTAGTACAGAGGAGTACCAGTCAGTCCTACATGATTACTACTATAAGTGCAGTCTAATACAGTAGTACAGAGGAGTACCAGTCAGTCCTACATGATTACTACTATAAGTACAGTCTAATACAGTAGTACAGGGGAGTACCAGTCAGTCCTACGTGATTACTACTATAAGTGCGTCTAACACAGTAGTACTGGGGGGTACCTGTCAGTCCTACATTATGACTACTATAAGTGCAGTATAATACAGTAGTACAGAGGAGTACCAGTCAGTCCTACATGATTACTACTATAAGTACAGTCTAATACAGTAGTACAGGGGAGTACCAGTCAGTCCTACGTGATTACTACTATAAGTGCGTCTAACACAGTAGTACTGGGGGGTACCTGTCAGTCCTACATTATGACTATTATAAGTACAGTCTAATACAGTAGTACCGGGGGGTACCTGTCAGTCCTTCATTATGACTACTATAACTGCAGTCTAACACAGTAGTACTGGGGAGTACTCATCAGTCGGTCCAACATTATTAATACTATAAATGCAGTCTAACACAGTAGTACAAAAAGGTACCCGTCAGTCCTACATTGGTACTACTATAAGTACAGTATAGTACAGTATTACAGAGGTGTAAGTGCAGTATTAGTAGGACTATGAAGTATAATATAGGGGTGCAGTAGTATAGACGAATACCTGGTAGTCCAGCATCAGTAGTAATACACAGTATAGTACAGATGACAGTAGTTTGGTAGAGTACCTGGTAGTCCAGTATTAGCAGTAATAAAGTATAGAGGAGAGGTACAGTATTACAGAGGCGTACCAGGTAGTCCAGCATTAGTGGTAATATACAGTATAGTACATAGTTACAGTAGTAAGAAGAAGTACCTGGTAGTCCAGTATTAGTAGTAATATACATTATAGGACAGAGGTACAGTAGTACAGAGGAGTACCTGGTAGTCCATCATTAGTAGTAATACATGGTATAGTACAGATAATAGTAGTTTGGTCGAGTACCTTGTAGTCCAGTATTAGCAGTAATATAAAGTATAGAGGAGAGGTACAGTATTACAGAGGCGTACCTGGTAGCCCAGTATTAGTAGTAATATACAGTATAGAGCAGAGGTACAGTAGTACAGAGAAGTACCTGGTAGTCAAGTATTAGTAGTAATATACATTATAGGACAGAGGTACAGTAGTACGGAGGAGTACCTGGTAGTCCAGCATTAGTAGCAATACATGGTATAGTACAGATAATAGTAGTTTGGTGGAGTACCTTGTAGTCCAGTTTTAACAGTAATATACAGTATAGAGCAGAGGTACAGTATTACAGAGGCGTACCTGGTAGTCCAGCATTAGTGGTAAAATACAGTATAGTACAGTAGTACGGAGGAGCACCTGGTAGTCCAGTATTAGTAGTAATAAACAGTATAGTGTAACGGAGCATAGTCCGTTACTGGAGCCCTTGTCTGGGTCTGGAACTATTATCCCAAGAACCCCAGAGACTGTGGACATTCCTGAGCCCAAAGAGACTGACAACCATAGACTGCTGGATTGCTTCCAAGTAAATGGGCAGTAAGGGTTAATTATTTGAGTTTGGGCAAAGTTACCTCCAATGTGTACTCTAGCCACTCAAGCCAGTGTATTGTGAACTGTATTAAGACCTCCTGCCGTGTGTTAATTCATTCAAGCCCCTCAAGTCTTTGTGTCCATTGTCTGAGTTCAGCAACCCTTTTGTGTGTGAAATGTAATCATGTCTGAGTCATTGTATTTGGTAGACCATCTGCTGCTGGTCCTTTGTCTTAAATGTTGTGATTGAATTATGTCCCTATTGTATCTGGTTGGCCCATGTATCCCAGTGTAGCTGTATAAATATGTGTGGTTTGTTCCAATAAAGCTGAGAGTTATTCCGAGTGAACAAGGAGTCCTGGTGTGTTATGTTCCTATGGTATAAAGCGACCACATTGACGGCCATCTGAGCTGAGTATCCTGCATCGTTGACCACCTGCTGCCAGCTTCCTGCGACTCAATGTATGCTGTCAGGCGGCAACGTGGACTCCGATTTTTGACCTTCCGTTGGTTCCTGCGACACTTTACTGTTATCCGTTCAACCGGGAGTAGAGGCCTCACTCTCTACGGTCCATGGTACCAGTTTGCGACCCAGATCTGGCTGTGCGTCCCTTCGACCCTTTCACTGTTTGCCTGGCTGTCCTTCGACTCCGACACAAAGTCGACGCCACTACCACTTTGTCGACTTCGACACAGAGTTTGCGACACCACAGTGTTTGATCAGTCCGTCCATTTCTTCAACAGGTGCATCCGATGGCGCCAGTCCGGCATCAAGAGGGAGAAACCCGGGAACGACGGTGGAAGGCAACATGGTCCCTTCTTTCTTCTCTACTGTACTATGGAGGAGAACCTGGTAGTCCACTATTAGTAGTAATACACGGTATAGTGCAGAGGTACAGTAGTACAGAGAAGTACCTGGTAGTCCAGCATTAGTAGTAATACATGGTATAGTACAGAGGTACAGTAGTACGGAGGAGTACCTGATAGTCCATTAGTAGTTGTAATACACAGTATAGTACAGAGGTACTGTAGTATGGAGGAGAACCTGGCAGTCCACTATTAGTAGTAATATTCACTATAGAACAGAGGTACAGTAGTACGGAGGTGTACCTGGTAGTCCAGCATTAGTAGTAATACACAGTTATCACGGTTTTCAGACAAAGAAGGACAGACACGAATATAAAATAATGCATATACTGGTATTAGTCCACACAACCCAGGGTCACAGGATAATCGGCCCGACTCCTACCCGGAGCTGCACACTGTGCTGTGCACTGCATTACTGCAAGATACCGGCGACTAAGACAGAGGTGCGGATTGAGCACCAGTGAGTACAAAGGAGGATGCACCAGTCTGCACCTCGGGTCATGTGACCGGAGGCAACAGGGAGCGAGAGCAGGCCGGAGCTACAGATAACAGAGACTAGTAGTAGGCACGCAAGGAGTGTACTGAGCCAGTAGTCAGCCAGAGCCACAGGTCAGACAAGCTGGGGACTAGATGGAGCAGTTTGTCAGAAAGGAGCCAGCGGTCAGACAAACCGGAACCTACACGGAGTGAGTTAGTCAGCAAGATCCACAGGTCAGAACCGATGTGGGTAGTCAGACAAACCGGGGTCATACACGGAGTGAGTTAGTCAGCCAGAGCAACAGGTCAGAACCAGTGTGGGTAGTCAGACAAACCGCGGTCATAAACGGAGCGAGTTAGTCAGCTAGAGCCACAGGTCAGAACCGATGAGGGTAGTCAGGCAAGCCGGGTCATACACGGAGCGAGTAACTCAGTCAGAGCCACAGGACAGAACCGATGTGGGTAGTCAGACAAGCCGGGGTCATAAATGGAGCGGATTCTCAGGAGAACACGGGTCACAACAGACCGCAGGAGACAATAACAGAAACACCACGTAAGGGCAATCACTCCCAGGCCCAGGGAGGTTTATAAAGGAGCAGAAGAAGGCAGGATCCAATTAGGCACACAGAATAGGCCCATGAACAGGCGTCCTTGCCAGTGCCTGTTTCATGATGTAAGTAATGCAGAAGTGACCGCAAATATGCCGGCCGACACACCACAGAGGAAGGAAACACAGGAATCCAAGGGAGACTGTGATAACAGTATAGTACAGAGGTACAGTAGTACGGAGGAGTACCTGGTAGTCCAGTATTATTAGTAATACACGATATAGTACAGAGGTGCAGCAGTACGGAGGAGTACCTGGTAATCCAGCATTAGTAGTAATACACGGTATAGTACAGAGGCACAGTAGCACGGAGGAGTACCTGGTAGTACAGCATTAGTAGTAATACATGGTATAGTACAAAGGTACAGTAGTACGGAGGAGTACCTGGTAGTCCAGCATTAGTAGTAATACACGGTATAGTACAGGGGTACAGTAGTACGGAGGAGTACCTGGTAGTCTAGCATTGGTAGTAATACACAATATAGTACAGGGGAACAGTAGTAAGGAGGAGTACCTGGTAGTCCACTATTAGTAGTAATACACGGTATAGCACAGGGGTGCAGTAGTACGGAGGAGTACCTGGTAGTCCAGCATCAGTAGTAATGCACAGTATAGTACAGCGGTACAGTAGTACAGAGGAGCACCTGGTAGTCCAGTATTAGTAGTAATACACAGTATAGTACAGAGGTACAGTAGTACGGAGGAGTACCTGGTAGTCCAGTATTAGTAGTAATACACAGTATAGTACAGGGGTGCAGTAGTACGGAGGAGTACCTGGTAGTCCAGTATTAGTAGTAATACACAATATAGTACTGAGGTACAGTAGTATGGAGGAGTACCTGGTAGTCCAGTATTAGTAGTAATACACGATATAGTACAGAGATGCAGTAGTACGGAGGAGTACCTGGTAGTACAGCATTAGTAGTAATACATGGTATAGTACAAAGGTACAGTAGTACGGAGGAGTACCTGGTAGTCCAGCATTAGTAGTAATACACGGTATAGTACAGGGGAACAGTAGTAAGGAGGAGTACCTGGTAGTCCACTATTAGTAGTAATACACGGTATAGCACTGGGGTGCAGTAGTACGGAGGAGTACCTGGTAGTCCAGTATTAGTAGTAATACACAATATAGTACAGAGGTACAGTAGTATGGAGGAGTACCTGGTAGTCCAGTATTAGTAGTAATACACGATATAGTACAGACGTACAGTAGTACAGAGGAGCACCTGGTAGTCCAGTATTAGTAGTAATACACAGTATAGTACAGGGGTACAGTAGTACGGAGGAGTACCTGGTAGTCCAGTATTAGTAGTAATACACAGTATAGTACAGCGGTACAGTAGTACGGAGGAGTACCTGGTAGTCCAGTATTAGTAGTAATACACGGTATAGTACAGAAGTACAGTGGTACGGAGGAGTACCCGGTAGTCTAGTATTAGTAGTAATACACAATATAGTACAGGGGTACAGTAGTACGGAGGAGTACCTGGTAGTCCAGTATTAGTAGTAATACACGATATAGTACAGAGGTACAGTAGTACGGAGGAGTACCTGGTAGTCCAGTATTAGTAGTAATACACGGTATAGTACAGAAGTACAGTAGTACGGAGGAGTACCTGGTAGTCCAGTATTAGTAGTAATACACGGTATAGTACAGAAGTACAGTAGTACGGAGGAGTACCTGGTAGTCCAGTATTAGTAGTAATACAAGATATAGTACAGACATACAGTACTATGGAGGAGTACCTGTTAGTCCAGTATTAGTAGTAATGCACAGTATAGTGCAGGGGTGCAGTAGTACGGAGGAGTACCTGTTAGTCCAGTATTAGTAGTAATACACTATATAGTACAGAGGTACAGTGGTACGGAGGAGTACCTGTTAGTCCAGTATTAGTAGTAATACACAGTATAGTACAGAGGTACAGTAGTACGGAGGAGTACCTGGTAGTCCAGTACTAGTAGTAATACACGATATAGTACAGAAGTACAGTAGTACGGAGGAGTACCTGGTAGTCCAGTATTAGTAGTAATACACAATATAGTACAGAGGTACAGTGGTACGGAGGAGTACCTGGTAGTCCAGTATTAGTAGTAATACACAGTATAGTACAGGGGTACAGTGTTACGGAGGAGTACCTGGTAGTCCAGTATTAGTAGTAATACACGATATAGTACAGAGGTACAGTGGTACGGAGGAGTACCTGGTAGTCCAGTATTAGTAGTAATACACAGTATAGTACAGGGGTACAGTAGTACGGAGGAGTACCTGGTAGTCCAGTATTAGTAGTAATACACAATATAGTACAGGGGTACAGTAGTACGGAGGAGTACCTGGTAGTCCAATATTAGTAGTAATACACGATATAGTACAGGGGTACAGTAGTACGGAGGAGTACCTGGTAGTCCAGTATTAGTACACAGTATAGTACAGGGGTACAGTAGTACGGAGGAGTACCTGGTAGTCCAGTATTAGTAGTATTACACGGTATAGTACAGGAGTACAGTAGTACGGAGGAGTACCTGGTAGTCCAGTATTAGTAGTAATACACAGTATAGTACAGGGGTACAGTAGTACGGAGGAGTACCTGGTAGTCCAGTATTAGTAGTAATACACAGTATAGTACAGGGGTACAGTAGTACGGAGGAGTACCTGGTAGTCCAGTATTAGTAGTAATACACAGTATAGTACAGGGGTACAGTAGTACGGAGGAGTACCTGGTAGTCCAGTACTAGTAGTAATACACAGTATAGTACAGAGGTGCAGTAGTACGGAGGAGTACCTGGTAGTCCAGTATTAGTAGTAATACACAATATAGTACAGAGGTACAGTAGTATGGAGGAGTACCTGGTAGTCCAGTATTAGTAGTAATACACGATATAGTACAGACGTACAGTAGTACAGAGGAGCACCTGGTAGTCCAGTATTAGTAGTAATACACAGTATAGTACAGGGGTACAGTAGTACGGAGGAGTACCTGGTAGTCCAGTATTAGTAGTAATACACAGTATAGTACAGCGGTACAGTAGTACGGAGGAGTACCTGGTAGTCCAGTATTAGTAGTAATACACGGTATAGTACAGAAGTACAGTAGTACGGAGGAGTACCCGGTAGTCTAGTATTAGTAGTAATACACAATATAGTACAGGGGTACAGTAGTACGGAGGAGTACCTGGTAGTCCAGTATTAGTAGTAATACACGATATAGTACAGAGGTACAGTAGTACGGAGGAGTACCTGGTAGTCCAGTATTAGTAGTAATACACGGTATAGTACAGAAGTACAGTAGTACGGAGGAGTACCTGGTAGTCCAGTATTAGTAGTAATACACGGTATAGTACAGAAGTACAGTAGTACGGAGGAGTACCTGGTAGTCCAGTATTAGTAGTAATACAAGATATAGTACAGACATACAGTACTATGGAGGAGTACCTGTTAGTCCAGTATTAGTAGTAATGCACAGTATAGTGCAGGGGTGCAGTAGTACGGAGGAGTACCTGTTAGTCCAGTATTAGTAGTAATACACGATATAGTACAGAGGTACAGTGGTACGGAGGAGTACCTGTTAGTCCAGTATTAGTAGTAATACACAGTATAGTACAGAGGTACAGTAGTACGGAGGAGTACCTGGTAGTCCAGTACTAGTAGTAATACACGATATAGTACAGAAGTACAGTAGTACGGAGGAGTACCTGGTAGTCCAGTATTAGTAGTAATACACAATATAGTACAGAGGTACAGTGGTACGGAGGAGTACCTGGTAGTCCAGTATTAGTAGTAATACACAGTATAGTACAGGGGTACAGTGTTACGGAGGAGTACCTGGTAGTCCAGTATTAGTAGTAATACACGATATAGTACAGAGGTACAGTGGTACGGAGGAGTACCTGGTAGTCCAGTATTAGTAGTAATACACAGTATAGTACAGGGGTACAGTAGTACGGAGGAGTACCTGGTAGTCCAGTATTAGTAGTAATACACAATATAGTACAGGGATACAGTAGTACGGAGGAGTACCTGGTAGTCCAATATTAGTAGTAATACACGATATAGTACAGGGGTACAGTAGTACGGAGGAGTACCTGGTAGTCCAGTATTAGTACACAGTATAGTACAGGGGTACAGTAGTACGGAGGAGTACCTGGTAGTCCAGTATTAGTAGTAATACACGGTATAGTACAGGAGTACAGTAGTACGGAGGAGTACCTGGTAGTCCAGTATTAGTAGTAATACACAGTATAGTACAGGGGTACAGTAGTACGGAGGAGTACCTGGTAGTCCAGTATTAGTAGTAATACACAGTATAGTACAGGGGTACAGTAGTACGGAGGAGTACCTGGTAGTCCAGTATTAGTAGTAATACACAGTATAGTACAGGGGTACAGTAGTACGGAGGAGTACCTGGTAGTCCAGTACTAGTAGTAATACACAGTATAGTACAGAGGTGCAGTAGTACGGAGGAGTACCTGGTAGTCCAGTATTAGTAGTAATACACAGTATAGTACTGGGGTACAGTAGTACGGAGGAGTACCTGGTAGTCCAGTATTAGTAGTAATACACAGTATAGTACAGAAGTACAGCAGTACGGAGGAGTACCTGGTAGTCCAGTATTAGTAGTAATACACGATATAGTACAGGGGTGCAGTAGTACGGAGGAGTACCTGGTAGTCCAATATTAGTAGTAATACACAATATAGTACAGGGGTACAGTAGTATGGAGGAGTACCTGGTAGTCCAGTATTAGTAGTAATACACAATATAGTACAGGGGTACAGTAGTACGGAGGAGTACCTGGTAGTCCAGTATTAGTAGTAATACACAGTATAGTACAGGGGTGCAGTAGTATGGAGGAGTACCTGGTAGTCCAGTATTAGTAGTAATACACAATATAGTACAGGGGTGCAGTAGTACGGAGGAGTACCTGGTAGTCCAGTATTAGTAGTAATACACGATATAGTACAGAGGTACAGTAGTACGGAGGAGTACCTGGTAGTCCAGTATTAATAGTAATACACGATATAGTACAGGGGTACAGTAGTACGGAGGAGTACCTGGTAGTCCAGTACTAGTAGTAATACACAATATAGTACAGGGGTACAGTAGTACGGAGGAGTACCTGGTAGTCCAGTACTAGTAGTAATACACAATATAGTACAGGGGTACAGTAGTATGGAGGAGTACCTGGTAGTCCAATACTAGTAGTAATACACAGTATAGTACAGAGGTGCAGTAGTATGGAGGAGTACCTGGTAGTCCAGCATTAGGAGTAATACACGGTATAGTACAGAGGTGCAGTAGTACGGAGGAGTACCTGGTAGTCCAGTATTAGTAGTAATACACGATATAGTACAGAGGTACAGTAGTACGGAGGAGTACCTGGTAGTCCAGTACTAGTAGTAATACACAATATAGTACAGGGGTACAGTAGTACGGAGGAGTACCTGGTAGTCCAGTACTAGTAGTAATACACAATATAGTACAGGGGTACAGTAGTACGGAGGAGTACCTGGTAGTCCAGTACTAGTAGTAATACACAATATAGTACAGGGGTACAGTAGTATGGAGGAGTACCTGGTAGTCCAATACTAGTAGTAATACACAGTATAGTACAGAGGTGCAGTAGTATGGAGGAGTACCTGGTAGTCCAATACTAGTAGTAATACACAGTATAGTACAGAGGTGCAGTAGTATGGAGGAGTACCTGGTAGTCCAGCATTAGGAGTAATACACGGTATAGTACAGAGGTACAGCAGTACGGAGGAGTACCTGGTAGTCCAGTATTAGTAGTAATACACGGTATAGTACAGAGGTAAAGTAGTACGGAGGAGTACCTGGTAGTCCAGTATTAGTAGTAATACATGGTATAGTACAGAGGTACAGTAGTACGGAGGAGTACCTGGTAGTCCAGTATTAGTAGTAATACACAAAATAGTACAGAAGTACAGTAGTACGGATGAGTACCTGGTAGTCCAATACTAGTAGTAATACACAGTATAGTACAGAGGTGCAGTAGTACGGAGGAGTACCTGGTAGTCCAGCATTAGGAGTAATGTACAGCGAACGCTCACATCTCCAGGCCTCTTCACCTGGAATCCATCTGTCTCCTGGGTGCTTGGAGTCCGGTGCCACTGCAAGGACAGAGTAGTAAATTGGGATTGTTGGATTGTTAATCACACTGTGAGAGACTGACTGACAAGTACACAGACAAGCTTAAGGGTTCAAAGCCAGTCAGACAGACAGACTGATATGCAAAAAGACAGACTGGAAGACAAGCAGATAGACAACTGAACTGTAGGATAAACAGTCAGGCAGATACGTAAGGAGACAGACAGACAGACTCACCTCCACCAGATGATTGTCAGGTCCATACAAATCTTTGTCCAGCTCAATGACCAAACTCTTAAAGAACGAGGAGAATTTTCTCTTCATTTTACTGGGCTGAGAGCAAATGATCATATGTGATAAATACAGGAACAATGGTAGTATAAGATACTGATTGCAAGCTCTGCAGCCAAACAATGCATCCCTGTGTGGGTGTGTGTGTGAGAAAAACAATCAGTGTATTACAGTCCTATTACTGTATCACTAGGTGTGACAATCAGTGTATTAATGTCCTATTACTGTATCAGTAGGTGTGACAATCAGTGTATTACTGTCCTATTACTGTATCACTAGGTGTGACAATCAGTGTATTACAGTCCTATTACTGTATCACTAGGTGTGACAATCAGTGTATTAATGTCCTATTACTGTATCACTAGGTGTGACAATCAGTGTATTAATGTCCTATTACTGTATCACTAGGTGTGACAATCAGTGTATTAATGTCCTATTACTGTATCACTAGGTGTGACAATCAGTGTATTACAGTCCTATTACTGTATCACTAGGTGTGACAATCAGTGTATTAATGTCCTATTACTGTATCACTAGGTGTGACAATCAGTGTATTACAGTCTTATTACTGTATCACTAGGTGTGACAATCAGTGTATTACTGTCCTATTACTGTATCACTAGGTGTGACAATCAGTGTATTAATGTCCTATTACTGTATCACTAGGTGTGACAATCAGTGTATTACAGTCCTATTACTGTATCACTAGGTGTGACAATCAGTGTATTACAGTCCTATTACTGTATCACTAGGTGTGACAATCAGTGTATTACAGTCTTATTACTGTATCACTAGGTGTGACAATCAGTGTATTACTGTCCTATTACTGTATCACTAGGTGTGACAATCAGTGTATTAATGTCCTATTACTGTATCACTAGGTGTGACAATCAGTGTATTACAGTCCTATTACTGTATCACTAGGTGTGACAATCAGTGTATTACAGTCCTATTACTGTATCACTAGGTGTGACAATCAGTATTAATGTCCTATTACTGTATCACTAGGTGTGACAATCAGTGTATTACAGTCCTATTACTGTATCACTAGGTGTGACAATCAGTGTATTACAGTCCTATTACTGTATCACTAGGTGTGACAATCAGTGTATTAATGTCCTATTACTGTATCACTAGGTGTGACAATCAGTGTATTAATGTCCTATTACTGTATCACTAGGTGTGACAATCAGTGTATTACTGTCCTATTACTGTATCACTAGGTGTGACAATCAGTGTATTACAGTCCTATTACTGTATCACTAGGTGTGACAATCAGTGTATTACAGTCCTATTACTGTATCACTAGGTGTGACAATCAGTGTATTACTGTCCTATTACTGTATCACTAGGTGTGACAATCAGTGTATTACAGTCCTATTACTGTATCACTAGGTGTGACAATCAGTGTATTACTGTCCTATTACTGTATCACTAGGTGTGACAATCAGTGTATTACAGTCCTATTACTGTATCACTAGGTGTGACAATCAGTGTATTACTGTCCTATTACTGTATCACTAGGTGTGACAATCAGTGTATTACAGTCCTATTACTGTATCACTAGGTGTGACAATCAGTGTATTACTGTCCTATTACTGTATCACTAGGTGTGACAATCAGTGTATTACAGTCCTATTACTGTATCACTAGGTGTGACAATCAGTGTATTACAGTCCTATTACTGTATCACTAGGTGTGACAATCAGTGTATTACAGTCCTATTACTGTATCACTAGGTGTGACAATCAGTGTATTAATGTCCTATTACTGTATCACTAGGTGTGACAATCAGTGTATTACTGTCCTATTACTGTATCACTAGGTGTGACAATCAGTATTAATGTCCTATTACTGTATCACTAGGTGTGACAATCAGTGTATTACAGTCCTATTACTGTATCACTAGGTGTGACAATCAGTGTATTACAGTCCTATTACTGTATCACTAGGTGTGACAATCAGTGTATTAATGTCCTATTACTGTATCACTAGGTGTGACAATCAGTGTATTACAGTCCTATTACTGTATCACTAGGTGTGACAATCAGTGTATTACTGTCCTATTACTGTATCACTAGGTGTGACAATCAGTGTATTACTGTCCTATTACTGTATCACTAGGTGTGACAATCAGTGTATTACAGTCCTATTACTGTATCACTAGGTGTGACAATCAGTGTATTACAGTCCTATTACTGTATCACTAGGTGTGACAATCAGTGTATTACAGTCCTATTACTGTATCACTAGGTGTGACGATCAGTGTATTAATGTCCTATTACTGTATCACTAGGTGTGACAATCAGTGTATTAATGTCCTATTACTGTATCACTAGGTGTGACAATCAGTGTATTACAGTCCTATTACTGTATCACTAGGTGTGACGATCAGTGTATTAATGTCCTATTACTGTATCACTAGGTGTGACAATCAGTATTAATGTCCTATTACTGTATCACTAGGTGTGACAATCAGTGTATTACAGTCCTATTACTGTATCACTAGGTGTGACAATCAGTGTATTACAGTCCTATTACTGTATCACTAGGTGTGACAATCAGTATTAATGTCCTATTACTGTATCACTAGGTGTGACAATCAGTGTATTACAGTCCTATTACTGTATCACTAGGTGTGACAATCAGTGTATTACTGTCCTATTACTGTATCACTAGGTGTGACAATCAGTGTATTACAGTCCTATTACTGTATCACTAGGTGTGACAATCAGTGTATTACAGTCCTATTACTGTATCACTAGGTGTGACAATCAGTGTATTAATGTCCTATTACTGTATCACTAGGTGTGACAATCAGTGTATTACTGTCCTATTACTGTATCACTAGGTGTGACAATCAGTGTATTAATGTCCTATTACTGTATCACTAGGTGTGACAATCAGTGTATTAATGTCCTATTACTGTATCACTAGGTGTGACAATCAGTGTATTACTGTCCTATTACTGTATCACTAGGTGTGACAATCAGTGTATTACAGTCCTATTACTGTATCACTAGGTGTGACAATCAGTGTATTACAGTCCTATTACTGTATCACTAGGTGTGACAATCAGTGTATTACTGTCCTATTACTGTATCACTAGGTGTGACAATCAGTGTATTACAGTCCTATTACTGTATCACTAGGTGTGACAATCAGTGTATTACTGTCCTATTACTGTATCACTAGGTGTGACAATCAGTGTATTACAGTCCTATTACTGTATCACTAGGTGTGACAATCAGTGTATTACTGTCCTATTACTGTATCACTAGGTGTGACAATCAGTGTATTACAGTCCTATTACTGTATCACTAGGTGTGACAATCAGTGTATTACTGTCCTATTACTGTATCACTAGGTGTGACAATCAGTGTATTACTGTCCTATTACTGTATCACTAGGTGTGACAATCAGTGTATTACAGTCCTATTACTGTATCACTAGGTGTGACAATCAGTGTATTACAGTCCTATTACTGTATCACTAGGTGTGACAATCAGTGTATTACTGTCCTATTACTGTATCACTAGGTGTGACAATCAGTGTATTACTGTCCTATTACTGTATCACTAGGTGTGACAATCAGTGTATTAATGTCCTATTACTGTATCACTAGGTGTGACAATCAGTGTATTACAGTCCTATTACTGTATCACTAGGTGTGACAATCAGTGTATTACAGTCCTATTACTGTATCACTAGGTGTGACAATCAGTGTATTACAGTCCTATTACTGTATCACTAGGTGTGACAATCAGTGTATTACAGTCCTATTACTGTATCACTAGGTGTGACAATCAGTGTATTACTGTCCTATTACTGTATCACTAGGTGTGACAATCAGTGTATTACAGTCCTATTACTGTATCACTAGGTGTGACAATCAGTGTATTAATGTCCTATTACTGTATCACTAGGTGTGACAATCAGTGTATTACTGTCCTATTACTGTATCACTAGGTGTGACAATCAGTGTATTACAGTCCTATTACTGTATCACTAGGTGTGACAATCAGTGTATTACAGTCCTATTACTGTATCACTAGGTGTGACAATCAGTGTATTAATGTCCTATTACTGTATCACTAGGTGTGACAATCAGTGTATTACTGTCCTATTACTGTATCACTAGGTGTGACAATCAGTGTATTACAGTCCTATTACTGTATCACTAGGTGTGACAATCAGTGTATTACTGTCCTATTACTGTATCACTAGGTGTGACAATCAGTGTATTACAGTCCTATTACTGTATCACTAGGTGTGACAATCAGTGTATTACAGTCCTATTACTGTATCACTAGGTGTGACAATCAGTGTATTACAGTCCTATTACTGTATCACTAGGTGTGACAATCAGTGTATTAATGTCCTATTACTGTATCACTAGGTGTGACAATCAGTGTATTACTGTCCTATTACTGTATCACTAGGTGTGACAATCAGTGTATTACAGTCCTATTACTGTATCACTAGGTGTGACAATCAGTGTATTACAGTCCTATTACTGTATCACTAGGTGTGACAATCAGTGTATTAATGTCCTATTACTGTATCACTAGGTGTGACAATCAGTGTATTACAGTCCTATTACTGTATCACTAGGTGTGACAATCAGTGTATTAATGTCCTATTACTGTATCACTAGGTGTGACAATCAGTGTATTAATGTCCTATTACTGTATCACTAGGTGTGACAATCAGTGTATTAATGTCCTATTACTGTATCACTAGGTGTGACAATCAGTGTATTACAGTCCTATTACTGTATCACTAGGTGTGACAATCAGTGTATTACAGTCCTATTACTGTATCACTAGGTGTGACAATCAGTGTATTACAGTCCTATTACTGTATCACTAGGTGTGACAATCAGTGTATTAATGTCCTATTACTGTATCACTAGGTGTGACAATCAGTGTATTACAGTCCTATTACTGTATCACTAGGTGTGACAATCAGTGTATTACAGTCCTATTACTGTATCACTAGGTGTGACAATCAGTGTATTACAGTCCTATTACTGTATCACTAGGTGTGACAATCAGTGTATTACTGTCCTATTACTGTATCACTAGGTGTGACAATCAGTGTATTACAGTCCTATTACTGTATCACTAGGTGTGACAATCAGTGTATTACTGTCCTATTACTGTATCACTAGGTGTGACAATCAGTGTATTACAGTCCTATTACTGTATCACTAGGTGTGACAATCAGTGTATTACTGTCCTATTACTGTATCACTAGGTGTGACAATCAGTGTATTACAGTCCTATTACTGTATCACTAGGTGTGACAATCAGTGTATTACAGTCCTATTACTGTATCACTAGGTGTGACAATCAGTGTATTACTGTCCTATTACTGTATCACTAGGTGTGACAATCAGTATTAATGTCCTATTACTGTATCACTAGGTGTGACAATCAGTGTATTACAGTCCTATTACTGTATCACTAGGTGTGACAATCAGTGTATTACAGTCCTATTACTGTATCACTAGGTGTGACAATCAGTGTATTACAGTCCTATTACTGTATCACTAGGTGTGACAATCAGTGTATTACAGTCCTATTACTGTATCACTAGGTGTGACAATCAGTGTATTACAGTCCTATTACTGTATCACTAGGTGTGACAATCAGTGTATTACTGTCCTATTACTGTATCACTAGGTGTGACAATCAGTGTATTACAGTCCTATTACTGTATCACTAGGTGTGACAATCAGTGTATTACAGTCCTATTACTGTATCACTAGGTGTGACAATCAGTGTATTACAGTCCTATTACTGTATCACTAGGTGTGACAATCAGTGTATTACTGTCCTATTACTGTATCACTAGGTGTGACAATCAGTGTATTACAGTCCTATTACTGTATCACTAGGTGTGACAATCAGTGTATTACAGTCCTATTACTGTATCACTAGGTGTGACAATCAGTGTATTACAGTCCTATTACTGTATCACTAGGTGTGACAATCAGTGTATTAATGTCCTATTACTGTATCACTAGGTGTGACAATCAGTGTATTACTGTCCTATTACTGTATCACTAGGTGTGACAATCAGTGTATTAATGTCCTATTACTGTATCACTAGGTGTGACAATCAGTGTATTACTGTCCTATTACTGTATCACTATGTGTGACAATCAGTGTATTAATGTCCTATTACTGTATCACTAGGTGTGACAATCAGTGTATTACAGTCCTATTACTGTATCACTAGGTGTGACAATCAGTGTATTACAGTCCTATTACTGTATCACTAGGTGTGACAATCAGTGTATTACAGTCCTATTACTGTATCACTAGGTGTGACAATCAGTGTATTACAGTCCTATTACTGTATCACTAGGTGTGACAATCAGTGTATTACAGTCCTATTACTGTATCACTAGGTGTGACAATCAGTGTATTACAGTCCTATTACTGTATCACTAGGTGTGACAATCAGTGTATTACTGTCCTATTACTGTATCACTAGGTGTGACAATCAGTGTATTAATGTCCTATTACTGTATCACTAGGTGTGACAATCAGTGTATTACAGTCCTATTACTGTATCACTAGGTGTGACAATCAGTGTATTACAGTCCTATTACTGTATCACTAGGTGTGACAATCAGTGTATTACAGTCCTATTACTGTATCACTAGGTGTGACAATCAGTGTATTAATGTCCTATTACTGTATCACTAGGTGTGACAATCAGTGTATTACAGTCCTATTACTGTATCACTAGGTGTGACAATCAGTGTATTAATGTCCTATTACTGTATCACTAGGTGTGACAATCAGTGTATTACAGTCCTATTACTGTATCACTAGGTGTGACAATCAGTGTATTAATGTCCTATTACTGTATCACTAGGTGTGACAATCAGTGTATTACAGTCCTATTACTGTATCACTAGGTGTGACAATCAGTGTATTACTGTCCTATTACTGTATCACTATGTGTGACAATCAGTGTATTAATGTCCTATTACTGTATCACTAGGTGTGACAATCAGTGTATTACTGTCCTATTACTGTATCACTAGGTGTGACAATCAGTGTATTACAGTCCTATTACTGTATCACTAGGTGTGACAATCAGTGTATTACAGTCCTATTACTGTATCACTAGGTGTGACAATCAGTGTATTACAGTCCTATTACTGTATCACTAGGTGTGACAATCAGTGTATTACAGTCCTATTACTGTATCACTAGGTGTGACAATCAGTGTATTACAGTCCTATTACTGTATCACTAGGTGTGACAATCAGTGTATTACAGTCCTATTACTGTATCACTAGGTGTGACAATCAGTGTATTACTGTCCTATTACTGTATCACTAGGTGTGACAATCAGTGTATTAATGTCCTATTACTGTATCACTAGGTGTGACAATCAGTGTATTACAGTCCTATTACTGTATCACTAGGTGTGACAATCAGTGTATTACAGTCCTATTACTGTATCACTAGGTGTGACAATCAGTGTATTACAGTCCTATTACTGTATCACTAGGTGTGACAATCAGTGTATTACAGTCCTATTACTGTATCACTAGGTGTGACAATCAGTGTATTACAGTCCTATTACTGTATCACTAGGTGTGACAATCAGTGTATTAATGTCCTATTACTGTATCACTAGGTGTGACAATCAGTGTATTACTGTCCTATTACTGTATCACTAGGTGTGACAATCAGTGTATTACAGTCCTATTACTGTATCACTAGGTGTGACAATCAGTGTATTACAGTCCTATTACTGTATCACTAGGTGTGACAATCAGTGTATTACAGTCCTATTACTGTATCA
The DNA here is from genome assembly GCA_037306005.1 of Rhinophrynus dorsalis. Taxonomy (NCBI): domain Eukaryota; kingdom Metazoa; phylum Chordata; class Amphibia; order Anura; family Rhinophrynidae; genus Rhinophrynus; species Rhinophrynus dorsalis. The sequence continues at coordinate 493,643,875 of CM074723.1, read as the reverse complement.
CTAGGTGTGACAATCAGTGTATTACAGTCCTATTACTGTATCACTAGGTGTGACAATCAGTGTATTACTGTCCTATTACTGTATCACTAGGTGTGACAATCAGTGTATTAATGTCCTATTACTGTATCACTAGGTGTGACAATCAGTGTATTACAGTCCTATTACTGTATCACTAGGTGTGACAATCAGTGTATTACAGTCCTATTACTGTATCACTAGGTGTGACAATCAGTGTATTACAGTCCTATTACTGTATCACTAGGTGTGACAATCAGTGTATTAATGTCCTATTACTGTATCACTAGGTGTGACAATCAGTGTATTACAGTCCTATTACTGTATCACTAGGTGTGACAATCAGTGTATTACAGTCCTATTACTGTATCACTAGGTGTGACAATCAGTATTAATGTCCTATTACTGTATCACTAGGTGTGACAATCAGTGTATTACAGTCCTATTACTGTATCACTAGGTGTGACAATCAGTGTATTAATGTCCTATTACTGTATCACTAGGTGTGACAATCAGTGTATTACAGTCCTATTACTGTATCACTAGGTGTGACAATCAGTGTATTACTGTCCTATTACTGTATCACTAGGTGTGACAATCAGTGTATTAATGTCCTATTACTGTATCACTAGGTGTGACAATCAGTGTATTAATGTCCTATTACTGTATCACTAGGTGTGACAATCAGTGTATTACTGTCCTATTACTGTATCACTAGGTGTGACAATTCCAGGATTTTCCTAACTTTGTGAAGGAAAGTCAGGATTTTATTAAAGACACGGAGGTGAACCTTATGCTTTCTTTACTTTTTCCAATAGCAGCAAATAAATGTTATACGAAAAGAAAAACCTTCAGCGTTCAAACAAGGTAACCCCACCCCTTAGGATGCTGTCCACCAGTCCCCTTACAGTATTCCTAATAAACTGTCCAACTGTTGTACTTCCTTCCTCTTTCTTTGATGTGATCTCTATGACTGGAACTCAGTCGAAAATTCAATTTGTATATGTAACCAATGAGACTATTTCTTTATTATTATTATTATTATTACAACCAAAACTTCAACTTTTCTTTAACATAGTCTTCCTCTTAGTTGATAAGAATCTTCCTAAAATAAAATAGAAAATAAGTGATAGGGCGGGTATATTAGGGAGGGATAATATTCGCCTCCTTGTCTTTAAGAAAATCCTGACTTTCCATCACGAAGTTAGGAAAATCCTCAAATTTTATTGCAAAACAGGAGATTCATATTATGCTACTTTAAAGCTGATCAATAACATTATGAGCAATATGAGAAATTGGATTAAAATAAAAAGACTTAAAGGTAGATTCCCTAGACCAGTTTGCCAGTTTGAGGATATCTGGTACACTACCTCCCGCAAGAAAACATTCTGAGTCCATAGCGCCTCTAGATGAATGTGCCCGAAAAAGAGAGAATTGATACCTGACAACCGCATGATCCATCTAATCATATATTACATATGTTGTGCACTACACGGGGAAGAAAGACTGGGGGTCATGCAGCATCTATGGGGAGTTCTAAGCGGTGATAAAGTGTAGATGACTTCTCCAGTTGATCTCTTCTCCAATCCCTGTGTTATTCTATGGAGCCTATTCACTAACATGTCTTCAACTTTGGAGATCTTAGTGAATAGGCTCTATACAATAACATAGGGACTGGAGAAGTAATATCACTTTATCAGTTATCTCCACTTTATCACCTCTTTATCACCGCTTAGTGAATATCTGCCCTGTTCTTATAATACGACATTATCTCCAGATTTCCCCAGCAAGTAAAAATAATTTAAATAAATGAATATAATTGAATATAAATAAAAATCACAGAAAGAAAATACATTGTATAGGATATAAATGGAAAAGAAATACTAAAATGAAGAATTGAATAAATAAGCTGGTAACCCTCTGTGTGAACCGTTCTCCTCACACACTGAAGATGAAAGGGGCACCGACTTTCCGCCCATGTTCAGCGTGCAGAAGCAGTGTAAAGCCTTCAACAAGATGGCCACAGCAGTACTTCCGGCCCAGGACACACCGACAGAGGATCCAGCTCCTGAGTCAGACCCAAGCCCCAAATGATTGGGAAAGAATGGAAATTTAATATGGAACAAAAAAGGGGGTACAAAACAAGGGGCAAAAAAAACACCAACACAGTAGATAAACTAGATTCCCAAAATAGTGAGAAAGGTAATTAAGGGTTAACCTCAATAACTTAACAGATGAAGTTAATTAAACTGTGAATAACAGTACTTATGCTTTATCGGAGCAGCAAAGAAAGAGGAAGAAAGTACATCAGTTGTAAAGTTTATAAGGAATACTGTAAGGGGATTGGTGGACATCGTCCTAAGGGGTGGGGTTATCTTCTTTGAATTCTGAAGGTTTTTCTCTTCATTTAGTACATTTATTTGCTGCTATTGGAGAAAGTAAAGAAAGATAAAGCATAATAGGAGCCTCCTGTCTTGCAATAAAATCAGTGTATTACAGTCCTATTACTGTATCACTAGGTGTGACAATCAGTGTATTAATGTCCTATTACTGTATCACTAGGTGTGACGATCAGTGTATTACAGTCCTATTACTGTATCACTAGGTGTGACAATCAGTGTATTAATGTCCTAATACTGTATCAATATGTGACCATAGGATAATCCGCTTTAGTTCTGTGTTTTCTACTCACGTCATCCAGCAGTTTTCCCTCCACCCGCAGCTCCCATGATGCAATGCTCCCATCTGAATCCTCAGCGTCAGGCTTTGCAGGGTTAAACGTGTTTGAGATGTAAAGTCTTAGTTTCCTCTTTTGCTGTTGGAAATAAAAATGTATTGTCTGTTTACCCCATAATGTCTTCAGTATGTCGTATTCAACCTCTTCGTTGGCACATTTTGATTAAATTGCTTCAAAATGTGTTTTTATTTAAATTTCCATTTCTATAGCCATTTTCTCCGAGGCTCAGAACGTTTATCGTCTGCCTGTAACTGAACAAGTGTTTATAGACAAGTGGTCCTCAACCAGGGTGCGTGGCACTGCGATGCGCCACCAGCTTAGGGTGCCCCCTATTTTCTGTGAAGATTGACAAAAATTAGAATATTACGTTTTAAATGTTTATCTAAACAATATGCACAATACGTTTGTGTTTGTTAATATGATTGTGAGTCCTAATAATAACTATATATTATGTATCATACCCTTCATTAACACTTGATAAATTACATTAATTGTGCTAGGGCTGCCTCAAAAGTCCAAGATTGCATGGTACGGGTGTTTTGAGCCAAAGAAGATTGACAACAAAAATAAAACAGAACAAATGGTGAATACTTCAGATAAATATACACAATATATTATATAGAGTGTCTGTGTTTGTGTCTGTGTATATATTGCCTTAAAACTTGAAGTCCTTTGCTACCAGCCAGACCTGAAAAGTTACTCACCACTGCAACACATAACATACCCACCAGGGCTGAATTTCTACTTGCCAGGGCTAAATTTTCACTCGCTATTCATCTTTCATTCTATAACATGACTGATGAGACCCAAATGGTCTGAAAAGCTTGCACTATAAGCTACTCAGCCATTAAAGGTGTAACATTCACTCTATCAGCACTAGGGCTAGTGGCAAGTGGAATCAACGCTGTATCACTGCCTGTCTCATGTCACTACTGATGATCCCTGTCCCATCCAGCAGCCTAATCCTCCTGCTGCTCATACAACTCCACAGCAGGAATTTCATCAGTAGCACATGCCAGAATGTCATTAGTGGCATTTGCAACCACCAGGCATCTAGCACTGCTGGCACTAGGCTAGTAGGGCATACAATTTTTTTTTCAGGGTTGTTGTTTTTTTTGTAAGTGTGAGGCCTGCATACAAATTGTTGCAGCGCTAGACTTGTTGTAAGTGTGAGGCCTGCATACAAATTGTTGCAGCGCTAGACTTGTTGTAAGTGTGAGGCCTGCATACAAATTGTTGCAGCGCTAGACTTGTTGTAAGTGTGAGGCCTGCATACAAATTGTTGCAGCGCTAGACTTGTTGTAAGAGGGAGGCCTGAATACATATTTATATCAATAAAATAAAGTTAAACTGAATGTCGCAGATGCGTGCGGTAATGTGATTAATGTAAATATATCATCATGATGTATAGGATTGAATGCAAGACAAAATATTTTTTGAACCAACATCTAGTACCATTTGAGTATCAGGTAACAGAAGTGGACAAAGCCTCACAAGGCGGTGACGTCCAGGGCACATGTACTATAAACAGCAGAACGGAGGAGGAGGGGACAGGATGTGAAGGGTTACTACCATCTACCACTGATTAGTGTTGACAATAATCTGATGATAATGCAAGGTAAAATTGGATATATCATCTTTGAATCCAATTTTACCTTGCATTATCATCAGATTATTGTCAACACTAATCGAGCGATAATCGGTTTATAGAGGCTAATCTACTACGCTAATAGAACTACAGCGTGTGCCATTTATTTATTAAACTATAAAGAAACTACAGATATGTATGGTGGAGATACAACAGGGGAGCACTCAGTCCTCGCTTCTGTTGGAGCAGCACACAGAACCCATGTAATGTCTCAACCTGTTCCAATACAACATTGTGTTGAATGGGAACTGGACAGAGATATAAACGTTATGAAGAGTCAGACATCGGTCCCCAGAATAAGACATCATGGGGACATCCCCCACATAGAAAGGATATCACACAATATTCATTGGAACAGGTATTTTTAATCTTTCACACCTTTGTTTAAATGAATGTGAGATTTCTCATCAGTAAGGAACAGAAATTTGCCCCATCACCTGGTCCAGATGAATTTAGTCTGTTTCTTAATCTCAACAGTTTAATTAGCTCTATTACCTTAAAAAGACATTTTGCAAAAGGGATAAAGAAATATATATATATGTATCTAGAGACTCCTCTCTGGAATACCATAGAACCTTTTCTTTTAGAGTGCAAGGAGGGGGTGAGATGCTGCCGCTGGGGGATATAAATGGAGCTATCTGGGGGAGATGCACTAAGGCGTGACAGAGGTGAGAAAGCGGAGATAAGTTCCTATGTTATTCTATGGAGCCAATTCACTGAATTTTCTAGAACTTTGGCGATCTTAGTGCATAGGCTCCATAGAATAACATGGGACTTGAAGTGATATCACTGGAGAAGTCATCTCTGCTTTCTCTGTATCACTCCTTAGTGCATCTCCCTCTCTATGTCAGAAGGGGGTGGGGATTAATGTTCACTGCGCAAAGAGCAGGAAGTTAGACATGGGGGGGGCAAGGGAACAGGGAGGGCACTCCTGTATTTACTAACCTTAACAGATTTGCTACATTGAGTGATGCAGGCACAGGAATGCCTTTGCTGGAGAGGACTGTTCTCTCTAAGAGCTGGGAGAACAGCCCCTCTAGCACTGATGGGTTCTAGGACTAGACCTAGACAGATGGTGGTGGTGGTGGTGGTGGTGGTGGTAGGCATTTCTATTCTTAGAAAGACAGGGTAATCTGTCGCCAGGATTGCTACAATAAGAGGATTTTAGTCTTGTTTGTTAAATCCTTTCCTCTTAGTCCATATGACATAAAGTACCATGGGAAGGCGACAGCTCCTCCCTGTAGGCTGGAACATTTCTAGAATAAAAAGTTGTGGGTGGAGCTTCCCCTCCTCCTTATCAGGCTATCCTACTAGCCTACTAAGAAGGACAGTCAGAAAGAAGAGAGGGAAAACACCTGTGAGTAACAGACCCAAGAGGACTCCCACGTCCAGCTAAGTGAGACCAGCTTGGTCCCTTTCACTGGGTGGGAGACCTGTATGTCATTTGGACTGAGAGAAAATAATTTAACAGGTAAGACTAAAATCTTATTTTGTCTGTCATTCAATATGACATACAGGATGGGGATATACCAACATTAAGCTCCCAGGGTGGGAGGAAAAATGAGGACCAAGTGCCAATCCCCATGATACCGGAAATCCCTGGGATTATCCAGGACAGAACAGCCCAAAGTGTCAACGGACACTGAATAATAGCACAGCACACAAGAAGTGTCAACCGGGCTCAAACAGTTAAATAACAGTAAGGCACAGGAATGTAAAGGTCCTAAACAGGCAGAACTGCCTGCAAGACCTTCCTGCCAATATTGGCTTCTGACAAAGCCAGAACATCAACACGATAGTGTTTGGAAAAGGTGTGCATGGAGGACTAAGTGGCCTCCTTGTACAGTTTGGTAGAGGCCTGATTCTTGTAGGCCCAGGAGGCCCCAACAACCTGGTAGAGTGTGCTGTAATGTGGAAAGGAACTGGTTTCTTTCTGATTTCATAAGCCTTGCAAATGGTAGACTTAATCCAAGACGCAACAGTGACCTTGGACACAGCCATACCTGCCCTAGAACCCTCATGGATGACAAACAAGGCATCAGTCTTACCTACAGACTCAGTACGGTGCGTATAGAACTTGAGGCAGTGCACCACATCCAACAAGTGGAGATCCCTCTCCTTGGCAGATCTGTGGTCAGGACAAAACCAAGGCAGAACAATCTCCTGATTGATGTGAAAATCAGAGACCACCTTAGGAAGGAATTTCTGGGAGGTACGGAGTATAGCCTTAATCTTGTGAAACACCAGGAAAGGCGGTTTGCAGGACAAGGCCTACAATTCAGCCACTCTTCGGACAGAGAATGCAGCTAAAAGAAAGGCCATCTTCCACGTCAGAAGGTGCAGAGGACTGGTAGCCAAGGACTCAAAGGGAAGTCACTGCAAGACTCCCAAAACCAGATTAAGGTCCCACTGTGGAGTGGAAGGCTTATAGGCAGGGAAGGCATGAGCAACACCCTGAAAGAAGACCTTGACATCTAGCAAGTTGGTGATGCATCTCTGGAAAAATATAAAAGGAGCCGTGAGCTGAACCTTCAAGGAGCTAAGACTGAGCCCTTTGTTCACACCATCCTGTAAAAAAGACAGGACCACCCGGAGATCAAACTCTTGTGAAGACAGGTGTCTGTCAACAGACCAAGACTGGAAAATGGACCAGACCTTGTGGTAAGCTTTGGAAGAGACCAGTTTCCTAGTCTGGATCATAGTGGAGAGCACCTCAGGAGAAAAATGTTTTCTTCTTAGAATGGAGGCTTCAACAGCCAGCCATGCACTCCACTTCCTCCTTCCACAGGTAACCCTGAAGGAAGAGATCCGGTCTGAGTGGCAGTGGAAACGGATCCCGAATGGAGAGGGTCACTAGTTCAATAGGTGGCAATCATAATGACTGCCGGACCGTCCATCCGAATCTTCCTCCTCACCCTGGGGATGAGTGATTGGAGGGAAGATGTAGGCCAGATGAAAGTGCCACAGAATTACCAGAGCATCCTCAGCAAAGGCCAGAGGATCCCTCCAACAGGAATAATACAAGTGAACCTTCCTGCTGTCCCTGGTGGCCATCAGGTCTATTTGAGGAAGACTACAACCTCTGCATCAACAGGTTGAAAACATCTGGGTGGAGATCCCACTCTGCAGGGTCCACCTGACGTCAGCTGAGAAAGTCAGCCAGAATGATATCTACCCCTGGAATGTGCTCGGTGAAAATGGCCAGAATGTGATCTTCTACCCAGGTCAAAATAGACTTGACCTCTGACCAAGTGGGATTGCTTCTTGTGTCTCCTTGCTTGTTAATGTATGCCACAGCCATGGCATTGTCTGACTGGATAGCCCCTCAGTTGAACGTACCAGTACGCCAGAGAATGCTGAATTGACCTGAATTCCAGAAAAATTATGGACTTTAGGGACTTCTCCGCAGTCCATCTATCCTGAACCCCCAAGTGACCCAGGACTGCTCCCCAGTGTGACGGAACCCTCCATCACTGGGGTTCCTGGAGGGGGCTGAAGGCCAGCCTCCTGCTTACAGACTATGGCCCTGGCCCTGGAATGGGTTATAGCCTCTCCCTATATGAATATTTCTTAGAAAAATGAGTGAGAATTTGGTATTGACAAATTAGCCAAGTCGTGGGTAAACTTGACACCACACAACGGTATATCACTTTTGGCAAGTCCTACTACAACTTAAAAAGCCCTATTTAAATGTAAAATCTCTGAAGAGATGTTATAGGAAACGCATTGGAGGGGGACCCTTTACATACTTTCTTTGCAGTGCTTGTGGGTCCCAGTGTGGTGCAATTAAAAACAGACAACATACAACATAAAAACACAGAAAATGGACTTACCTGGTGCAAAAACCTCAACAGGTATGAAAAGTGAGTGAAAAAGAAAATGAGATATAGTGCAATAATATTAGTGACATAAGTGATATAAGTGGCGTGGTGGAAAGCTTATCCATGACTTGGCCAAGATATGAATACCAAATTCTCACTCATTTTTCTAAGAAATTTTCATATATACATATTATAGGTGACATATTTGCTAAGAAACATTAGATATGCACATTACAGGGCACACATTTTAATAGACGAGTGCAGGTGTGTCTTTTTGTCTGTCAGAAGTCCCAAAAAAGTCTGTCCCATAGAAGTCAATAGTGCAAGTGCTGCTGAGCAGTAAGTGCGCCTTAAAGGCGCGGAACTCAAATTACAAATTTTCCAAAATTGAGTGAATTTAGCTAAATACCCAAGAGAACATGTAGGGATAAATAAAACCAGATAAATCTAAAAGGAAATGTTCAAATAAGCCCCAGAACCCGGAGAAACTAGTGGGGAAGGGCTTAATTGCATAAATGCAGCCATCAAAGCTACAAAAACCCTGGGATTAAACTAAATAAAATCCCCAACATAAGTGCAGGTGTTCTAGACTCCAAGAAGACCCCTGTATGGAGGGGAACACTGGGACAAGTGGACCGTGGCACTAAACTTGCCTTCTGTCTTCAGATTACCATTGAGAGGACAGAGCCTCAGGAAAGAGACATGGACTGCGTGATTATCTCCACAGGACTATGTGATTATCTCCACAGGACTGTGTGATTATCTCCACAGGACTGCATGATTATCTCCACAGGACTGTGTGATTATCTCCACAGGACTATGTGATTATCTCCACAGGACTATGTGATTATCTCCACAGGACTGCGTGATTATCTCCACAGGACTATGTGATTATCTCCACAGGACTGCATGATTATCTCCACAGGACTGCATGATTATCTCCACAGGACTATGTGATTATCTCCACAGGACTGCGTGATTATCTCCACAGGACTATGTGATTATCTCCACAGGACTATGTGATTATCTCCACAGGACTGCATGATTATCTCCACAGGACTATGTGATTATCTCCACAGGACTATGTGATTATCTCCACAGGACTGCGTGATTATCTCCACAGGACTGCGTGATTATCTCCACAGGACTGCATGATTATCTCCACAGGACTGTGTGATTATCTCCACAGGACTGTGTGATTATCTCCACAGGACTATGTGATTATCTCCAGAGGACTGCATGATTATCTCCACAGGACTATGTGATTATCTCCACAGGACTGCATGATTATCTCCACAGGACTGCATGGTTATCTCCACAGGACTGTGTGATTATCTCCACAGGACTATGTGATTATCTCCACAGGACTGTGTGATTATCTCCACAGGACTGCGTGATTATCTCCACAGGACTATGTGATTATCTCCACAGGACTATGTGATTATCTCCACAGGACTGTGTGATTATCTCCACAGGACTGCATGATTATCTCCACAGGACTGCGTGATTATCTCCACAGGACTGCATGATTATCTCCACAGGACTGCATGATTATCTCCACAGGACTGCGTGATTATCTCCACAGGACTGCATGATTATCTCCACAGGACTGCATGATTATCTCCACAGGACTGCATGATTATCTCCACAGGACTATGTGATTATCTCCACAGGACTGCATGATTATCTCCACAGGACTGCATGATTATCTCCACAGGACTATGTGATTATCTCCACAGGACTGCGTGATTATCTCCACAGGACTATGTGATTATCTCCACAGGACTGCATGATTATCTCCACAGGACTATGTGATTATCTCCACAGGACTATGTGATTATCTCCACAGGACTGTGTGATTATCTCCACAGGACTGCGTGATTATCTCCACAGGACTATGTGATTATCTCCACAGGACTGCATGATTATCTCCACAGGACTGCATGATTATCTCCACAGGACTATGTGATTATCTCCACAGGACTGCGTGATTATCTCCACAGGACTATGTGATTATCTCCACAGGACTGCGTGATTATCTCCACAGGACTGCGTGATTATCTCCACAGGACTGCGTGATTATCTCCACAGGACTGCATGATTATCTCCACAGGACTATGTGATTACCTCCACAGGACTGCGTGATTATCTCCACAGGACTGCGTGATTATCTCCACAGGACTGCGTGATTATCTCCACAGGACTGCATGATTATCTCCACAGGACTATGTGATTATCTCCACAGGACTGCGTGATTATCTCCACAGGACTGCATGATTATCTCCACAGGACTATGTGATTATCTCCACAGGACTGTGTGATTATCTCCACAGGACTATGTGATTATCTCCACAGGACTATGTGATTATCTCCACAGGACTGTGTGATTATCTCCACAGGACTATGTGATTACCTCCACAGGACTGCGTGATTATCTCCACAGGACTGTGTGATTATCTCCACAGGACTGCGTGATTATCTCCACAGGACTATGTGATTATCTCCACAGGACTGCGTGATTATCTCCACAGGACTGCGTGATTATCTCCACAGGACTGCGTGATTATCTCCACAGGACTGCATGATTATCTCCACAGGACTATGTGATTATCTCCACAGGACTGCATGATTATCTCCACAGGACTATGTGATTATCTCCACAGGACTATGTGATTATCTCCACAGGACTGCGTGATTATCTCCACAGGACTGCGTGATTACCTCCACAGGACTGCGTGATTATCTCCACAGGACTGCGTGATTATCTCCACAGGACTGCATGGTTATCTCCACAGGACTGTGTGATTATCTCCACAGGACTATGTGATTATCTCCACAGGACTGCATGATTATCTCCACAGGACTATGTGATTATCTCCACAGGACTATGTGATTATCTCCACAGGACTGCGTGATTATCTCCACAGGACTGTATGATTATCTCCACAGGACTGCGTGATTATCTCCACAGGACTGCGTGATTATCTCCACAGGACTATGTGATTATCTCCACAGGACTGCATGATTATCTCCACAGGACTATGTGATTATCTCCACAGGACTGCGTGATTATCTCCACAGGACTGCATGATTATCTCCACAGGACTGCGTGATTATCTCCACAGGACTGCATGATTATCTCCACAGGACTGCGTGATTATCTCCACAGGACTGCGTGATTATCTCCACAGGACTATGTGATTATCTCCACAGGACTGCATGATTATCTCCACAGGACTGCGTGATTATCTCCACAGGACTGCATGATTATCTCCACAGGACTGCGTGATTATCTCCACAGGACTGCGTGATTATCTCCACAGGACTGTGTGATTATCTCCACAGGACTGCATGATTATCTCCACAGGACTGTGCGATTATCTCCACAGGACTATGTGATTATCTCCACAGGACTGCGTGATTATCTCCACAGGACTGCGTGATTATCTCCACAGGACTGCATGATTATCTCCACAGGACTGCGTGATTATCTCCACAGGACTGCGTGATTATCTCCACAGGACTATGTGATTATCTCCACAGGACTGCATGATTATCTCCACAGGACTGCGTGATTATCTCCACAGGACTGCATGATTATCTCCACAGGACTGCGTGATTATCTCCACAGGACTGCGTGATTATCTCCACAGGACTGTGTGATTATCTCCACAGGACTGCATGATTATCTCCACAGGACTGTGCGATTATCTCCACAGGACTATGTGATTATCTCCACAGGACTGCATGATTATCTCCACAGGACTATGTGATTATCTCCACAGGACTGCATGATTATCTCCACAGGACTGCGTGATTATCTCCACAGGACTATGTGATTATCTCCACAGGACTATGTGATTATCTCCACAGGACTATGTGATTATCTCCACAGGACTGCGTGATTATCTCCACAGGACTATGTGATTATCTCCACAGGACTATGTGATTATCTCCACAGGACTGCGTGATTATCTCCACAGGACTATGTGATTATCTCCACAGGACTGCGTGATTATCTCCACAGGACTGCGTGATTATCTCCACAGGACTATGTGATTATCTCCACAGGACTATGTGATTATCTCCACAGGACTATGTGATTATCTCCACAGGACTGCATGATTATCTCCACAGGACTGCATGATTATCTCCACAGGACTATGTGATTATCTCCACAGGACTATGTGATTATCTCCACAGGACTATGTGATTATCTCCACAGGACTGCGTGATTATCTCCACAGGACTGTGTGATTATCTCCACAGGACTATGTGATTATCTCCACAGGACTATGTGATTATCTCCACAGGACTATGTGATTATCTCCACAGGACTGTGTGATTATCTCCACAGGACTGCGTGATTATCTCCACAGGACTGCATGATTATCTCCACAGGACTATGTGATTATCTCCACAGGACTGCATGGTTATCTCCACAGGACTGTGTGATTATCTCCACAGGACTGCGTGATTATCTCCACAGGACTGTGTGATTATCTCCACAGGACTATGTGATTATCTCCACAGGACTATGTGATTATCTCCACAGGACTGCGTGATTATCTCCACAGGACTATGTGATTATCTCCACAGGACTATGTGATTATCTCCACAGGACTGCGTGATTATCTCCACAGGACTGCGTGATTATCTCCACAGGACTGCGTGATTATCTCCACAGGACTATGTGATTATCTCCACAGGACTGCATGATTATCTCCACAGGACTGTGTGATTATCTCCACAGGACTGCGTGATTATCTCCACAGGACTATGTGATTATCTCCACAGGACTATGTGATTATCTCCACAGGACTATGTGATTATCTCCACAGGACTGTGTGATTATCTCCACAGGACTGCGTGATTATCTCCACAGGACTGTGTGATTATCTCCACAGGACTGCGTGATTATCTCCACAGGACTATGTGATTATCTCCACAGGACTGCATGATTATCTCCACAGGACTGTGTGATTATCTCCACAGGACTGCGTGATTATCTCCACAGGACTGCGTGATTATCTCCACAGGACTGCGTGATTATCTCCACAGGACTGTGTGATTATCTCCACAGGACTATGTGATTATCTCCACAGGACTATGTGATTATCTCCACAGGACTGCGTGATTATCTCCACAGGACTATGTGATTATCTCCACAGGACTGCGTGATTATCTCCACAGGACTGCGTGATTATCTCCACAGGACTGCGTGATTATCTCCACAGGACTATGTGATTATCTCCACAGGACTGCATGATTATCTCCACAGGACTGCGTGATTATCTCCACAGGACTGCATGATTATCTCCACAGGACTGCATGATTATCTCCACAGGACTGCGTGATTATCTCCACAGGACTGTGTGATTATCTCCACAGGACTGCGTGATTATCTCCACAGGACTGCGTGATTATCTCCACAGGACTGCGTGATTATCTCCACAGGACTGTGTGATTATCTCCACAGGACTGTGTGATTATCTCCACAGGACTGTGTGATTATCTCCACAGGACTGTGTGATTATCTCCACAGGACTATGTGATTATCTCCACAGGACTGCGTGATTATCTCCACAGGACTATGTGATTATCTCCACAGGACTGCGTGATTATCTCCACAGGACTGCGTGATTATCTCCACAGGACTATGTGATTATCTCCACAGGACTGCGTGATTATCTCCACAGGACTGCGTGATTATCTCCACAGGACTGCGTGATTATCTCCACAGGACTGCGTGATTATCTCCACAGGACTGTGTGATTATCTCCACAGGACTGCGTGATTATCTCCACAGGACTGTGTGATTATCTCCACAGGACTGTGTGATTATCTCCACAGGACTATGTGATTATCTCCACAGGACTGTGTGATTATCTCCACAGGACTGCATGATTATCTCCACAGGACTATGTGATTATCTCCACAGGACTGCGTGATTATCTCCACAGGACTGCGTGATTATCTCCACAGGACTGCATGATTATCTCCACAGGACTATGTGATTATCTCCACAGGACTGTGTGATTATCTCCACAGGACTGCGTGATTATCTCCACAGGACTATGTGATTATCTCCACAGGACTGTGTGATTATCTCCACAGGACTGCGTGATTATTTCCACAGGACTGCATGATTATCTCCACAGGACTGCGTGATTATCTCCACAGGACTGCGTGATTATCTCCACAGGACTGCATGATTATCTCCACAGGACTATGTGATTATCTCCACAGGACTGCGTGATTATCTCCACAGGACTATGTGATTATCTCCACAGGACTGTGTGATTATCTCCACAGGACTGCGTGATTATCTCCACAGGACTGTATGATTATCTCCACAGGACTGCGTGATTATCTCCACAGGACTGCGTGATTATCTCCACAGGACTATGTGATTATCTCCACAGGACTGTATGATTATCTCCACAGGACTATGTGATTATCTCCACAGGACTATGTGATTATCTCCACAGGACTGCGTGATTATCTCCACAGGACTATGTGATTATCTCCACAGGACTGCGTGATTATCTCCACAGGACTGCATGATTATCTCCACAGGACTATGTGATTATCTCCACAGGACTGCGTGATTATCTCCACAGGACTGCGTGATTATCTCCACAGGACTATGTGATTATCTCCACAGGACTATGTGATTATCTCCACAGGACTGCGTGATTATCTCCACAGGACTGTATGATTATCTCCACAGGACTGCGTGATTATCTCCACAGGACTGCATGATTATCTCCACAGGACTATGTGATTATCTCCACAGGACTGTGTGATTATCTCCACAGGACTGCGTGATTATCTCCACAGGACTATGTGATTATCTCCACAGGACTGTGTGATTATCTCCACAGGACTGTGTGATTATCTCCACAGGACTATGTGATTATCTCCACAGGACTGCATGATTATCTCCACAGGACTGCGTGATTATCTCCACAGGACTATGTGATTATCTCCACAGGACTGCATGATTATCTCCACAGGACTGCGTGATTATCTCCACAGGACTGCATGATTATCTCCACAGGACTATGTGATTATCTCCACAGGACTATGTGATTATCTCCACAGGACTGCGTGATTATCTCCACAGGACTATGTGATTATCTCCACAGGACTATGTGATTATCTCCACAGGACTATGTGATTATCTCCACAGGACTATGTGATTATCTCCACAGGACTATGTGATTATCTCCACAGGACTGCGTGATTATCTCCACAGGACTGCGTGATTATCTCCACAGGACTGCGTGATTATCTCCACAGGACTGTGTGATTATCTCCACAGGACTATGTGATTATCTCCACAGGACTGCGTGATTATCTCCACAGGACTGTGTGATTATCTCCACAGGACTGCATGATTATCTCCACAGGACTGCGTGATTATCTCCACAGGACTGCATGATTATCTCCACAGGACTGCGTGATTATCTCCACAGGACTGCATGGTTATCTCCACAGGACTGTGTGATTATCTCCACAGGACTGCGTGATTATCTCCACAGGACTGCGTGGTTATCTCCACAGGACTGCGTGATTATCTCCACAGGACTGTGTGATTATCTCCACAGGACTGCATGGTTATCTCCAAAGGACTATGTGATTATCTCCACAGGACTATGTGATTATCTCCACAGGACTATGTGATTATCTCCACAGGACTATGTGATTATCTCCACAGGACTGCGTGATTATCTCCACAGGACTGCATGATTATCTCCACAGGACTGCGTGATTATCTCCACAGGACTGCGTGATTATCTCCACAGGACTGCGTGATTATCTCCACAGGACTGTGTGATTATCTCCACAGGACTGCGTGATTATCTCCACAGGACTGCGTGATTATCTCCACAGGACTGCGTGATTATCTCCACAGGACTGCGTGATTATCTCCACAGGACTATGTGATTATCTCCACAGGACTGCATGATTATCTCCACAGGACTGCGTGATTATCTCCACAGGACTGCATGGTTATCTCCACAGGACTATGTGATTATCTCCACAAGACTGCGTGATTATCTCCACAGGACTGCGTGATTATCTCCACAGGACTATGTGATTATCTCCACAGGACTGCGTGATTATCTCCACAGGACTGTGTGATTATCTCCACAGGACTGTGTGATTATCTCCACAGGACTGCATGATTATCTCCACAGGACTGTGTGATTATCTCCACAGGACTATGTGATTATCTCCACAGGACTGCGTGATTATCTCCACAGGACTGTGTGATTATCTCCACAGGACTGCGTGATTATCTCCACAGGACTGCATGATTATCTCCACAGGACTGCATGGTTATCTCCACAGGACTATGTGATTATCTCCACAGGACTGCATGATTATCTCCACAGGACTGCGTGATTATCTCCACAGGACTGCGTGATTATCTCCACAGGACTGCGTGATTATCTCCACAGGACTATGTGATTATCTCCACAGGACTGCGTGATTATCTCCACAGGACTATGTGATTATCTCCACAGGACTATGTGATTACCTCCACAGGACTGCGTGATTATCTCCACAGGACTGTGTGATTATCTCCACAGGACTATGTGATTATCTCCACAGGACTATGTGATTACCTCCACAGGACTGCGTGATTATCTCCACAGGACTATGTGATTATCTCCACAGGACTGCGTGATTATCTCCACAGGACTATGTGATTATCTCCACAGGACTGCGTGATTATCTCCACAGGACTATGTGATTATCTCCACAGGACTATGTGATTATCTCCACAGGACTATGTGATTATCTCCACAGGACTGTGTGATTATCTCCACAGGACTGCATGATTATCTCCACAGGACTATGTGATTATCTCCACAGGACTGTGTGATTATCTCCACAGGACTATGTGATTATCTCCACAGGACTGTGTGATTATCTCCACAGGACTATGTGATTATCTCCACAGGACTGTGTGATTATCTCCACAGGACTATGTGATTATCTCCACAGGACTGCATGATTATCTCCACAGGACTGCGTGATTATCTCCACAGGACTGTGTGATTATCTCCACAGGACTGTGTGATTATCTCCACAGGACTATGTGATTATCTCCACAGGACTGTGTGATTATCTCCACAGGACTATGTGATTATCTCCACAGGACTGTGTGATTATCTCCACAGGACTATGTGATTATCTCCACAGGACTGCGTGATTATCTCCACAGGACTGTGTGATTATCTCCACAGGACTGCATGATTATCTCCACAGGACTGCGTGATTATCTCCACAGGACTGCATGATTATCTCCACAGGACTGCGTGATTATCTCCACAGGACTGCATGGTTATCTCCACAGGACTGTGTGATTATCTCCACAGGACTGCGTGATTATCTCCACAGGACTGCGTGGTTATCTCCACAGGACTGCGTGATTATCTCCACAGGACTGTGTGATTATCTCCACAGGACTGCATGGTTATCTCCACAGGACTATGTGATTATCTCCACAGGACTATGTGATTATCTCCACAGGACTATGTGATTATCTCCACAGGACTGCGTGATTATCTCCACAGGACTGCGTGATTATCTCCACAGGACTGCATGATTATCTCCACAGGACTGCGTGATTATCTCCACAGGACTGCGTGATTATCTCCACAGGACTGTGTGATTATCTCCACAGGACTGCGTGATTATCTCCACAGGACTGCGTGATTATCTCCACAGGACTGTGTGATTATCTCCACAGGACTGCATGATTATCTCCACAGGACTGCGTGATTATCTCCACAGGACTGCATGGTTATCTCCACAGGACTATGTGATTATCTCCACAAGACTGCGTGATTATCTCCACAGGACTGCGTGATTATCTCCACAGGACTATGTGATTATCTCCACAGGACTGCGTGATTATCTCCACAGGACTGTGTGATTATCTCCACAGGACTGCATGGTTATCTCCACAGGACTGCATGATTATCTCCACAGGACTGTGTGATTATCTCCACAGGACTATGTGATTATCTCCACAGGACTGCGTGATTATCTCCACAGGACTGTGTGATTATCTCCACAGGACTGCATGATTATCTCCACAGGACTGTGTGATTATCTCCACAGGACTATGTGATTATCTCCACAGGACTGCGTGATTATCTCCACAGGACTGTGTGATTATCTCCACAGGACTGTGTGATTATCTCCACAGGACTGCGTGATTATCTCCACAGGACTGCGTGATTATCTCCACAGGACTGCGTGATTATCTCCACAGGACTGCGTGATTATCTCCACAGGACTATGTGATTATCTCCACAGGACTGCGTGATTATCTCCACAGGACTATGTGATTATCTCCACAGGACTATGTGATTACCTCCACAGGACTGCGTGATTATCTCCACAGGACTGTGTGATTATCTCCACAGGACTATGTGATTATCTCCACAGGACTATGTGATTACCTCCACAGGACTGCGTGATTATCTCCACAGGACTATGTGATTATCTCCACAGGACTGCGTGATTATCTCCACAGGACTATGTGATTATCTCCACAGGACTGCGTGATTATCTCCACAGGACTATGTGATTATCTCCACAGGACTATGTGATTATCTCCACAGGACTATGTGATTATCTCCACAGGACTGTGTGATTATCTCCACAGGACTGCATGATTATCTCCACAGGACTATGTGATTATCTCCACAGGACTGTGTGATTATCTCCACAGGACTATGTGATTATCTCCACAGGACTGTGTGATTATCTCCACAGGACTATGTGATTATCTCCACAGGACTGTGTGATTATCTCCACAGGACTATGTGATTATCTCCACAGGACTGCATGATTATCTCCACAGGACTGCGTGATTATCTCCACAGGACTGTGTGATTATCTCCACAGGACTATGTGATTATCTCCACAGGACTATGTGATTATCTCCACAGGACTGTGTGATTATCTCCACAGGACTATGTGATTATCTCCACAGGACTGTGTGATTATCTCCACAGGACTGCATGATTATCTCCACAGGACTGCGTGATTATCTCCACAGGACTGTGTGATTATCTCCACAGGACTGTGTGATTATCTCCACAGGACTATGTGATTATCTCCACAGGACTGCGTGGTTATCTCCACAGGACTGCGTGATTATCTCCACAGGACTGCGTGATTATCTCCACAGGACTATGTGATTATCTCCACAGGACTATGTGATTATCTCCACAGGACTGCGTGATTATCTCCACAGGACTGCATGATTATCTCCACAGGACTGCATGATTATCTCCACAGGACTATGTGATTATCTCCACAGGACTGCGTGATTATCTCCACAGGACTATGTGATTATCTCCACAGGACTATGTGATTATCTCCAAAGGACTGTGTGATTATCTCCACAGGACTGCATGATTATCTCCACAGGACTATGTGATTATCTCCACAGGACTGCATGATTATCTCCACAGGACTGCGTGATTATCTCCACAGGACTGCGTGATTACCTCCACAGGACTGCGTGATTATCTCCACAGGACTGCGTGATTATCTCCACAGGACTGTGTGATTATCTCCACAGGACTGTGTGATTATCTCCACAGGACTGCGTGATTATCTCCACAGGACTGCGTGATTATCTCCACAGGACTGCGTGATTATCTCCACAGGACTATGTGATTATCTCCACAGGACTGCATGGTTATCTCCACAGGACTGTGTGATTATCTCCACAGGACTATGTGATTATCTCCACAGGACTGTGTGATTATCTCCACAGGACTGCGTGATTATCTCCACAGGACTGCATGATTATCTCCACAGGACTATGTGATTATCTCCACAGGACTATGTGATTATCTCCACAGGACTATGTGATTATCTCCACAGGACTGCGTGATTATCTCCACAGGACTATGTGATTATCTCCAGAGGACTATGTGATTATCTCCACAGGACTGTGTGATTATCTCCACAGGACTATGTGATTATCTCCACAGGACTGCGTGATTATCTCCACAGGACTGCGTGATTATCTCCACAGGACTGTGTGATTATCTCCACAGGACTGCATGATTATCTCCACAGGACTGCGTGATTATCTCCACAGGACTGCGTGATTATCTCCACAGGACTGTGTGATTATCTCCACAGGACTATGTGATTATCTCCACAGGACTGCGTGATTATCTCCACAGGACTGTGTGATTATCTCCACAGGACTGTGTGATTATCTCCACAGGACTGCATGATTATCTCCACAGGACTGCGTGATTATCTCCACAGGACTATGTGATTATCTCCACAGGACTGCGTGATTATCTCCACAGGACTGCGTGATTATCTCCACAGGACTGTGTGATTATCTCCACAGGACTATGTGATTATCTCCACAGGACTGCATGATTATCTCCACAGGACTATGTGATTATCTCCACAGGACTGCGTGATTATCTCCACAGGACTATGTGATTATCTCCACAGGACTATGTGATTATCTCCACAGGACTGCATGATTATCTCCACAGGACTGCGTGATTATCTCCACAGGACTGCGTGATTATCTCCACAGGACTGCGTGATTACCTCCACAGGACTGCATGATTATCTCCACAGGACTGTGTGATTATCTCCACAGGACTATGTGATTATCTCCACAGGACTGCATGGTTATCTCCACAGGACTGCATGATTATCTCCACAGGACTGTGTGATTATCTCCACAGGACTGCATGATTATCTCCACAGGACTATGTGATTATCTCCACAGGACTATGTGATTATCTCCACAGGACTGCATGATTATCTCCACAGGACTGCGTGATTATCTCCACAGGACTATGTGATTATCTCCACAGGACTGCATGGTTATCTCCACAGGACTGTGTGATTATCTCCACAGGACTATGTGATTATCTCCACAGGACTGTGTGATTATCTCCACAGGACTGCGTGATTATCTCCACAGGACTATGTGATTATCTCCACAGGACTGCATGATTATCTCCACAGGACTGCGTGATTATCTCCACAGGACTATGTGATTATCTCCACAGGACTATGTGATTATCTCCACAGGACTGCATGATTATCTCCACAGGACTGCGTGATTATCTCCACAGGACTGCATGATTATCTCCACAGGACTATGTGATTATCTCCACAGGACTGCGTGATTATCTCCACAGGACTGCGTGATTACCTCCACAGGACTATGTGATTATCTCCACAGGACTGCGTGATTATCTCCACAGGACTATGTGATTATCTCCACAGGACTGCATGGTTATCTCCACAGGACTGTGTGATTATCTCCACAGGACTATGTGATTATCTCCACAGGACTGTGTGATTATCTCCACAGGACTGCGTGATTATCTCCACAGGACTGCATGATTATCTCCACAGGACTATGTGATTATCTCCACAGGACTATGTGATTATCTCCACAGGACTATGTGATTATCTCCACAGGACTGCGTGATTATCTCCACAGGACTATGTGATTATCTCCAGAGGACTATGTGATTATCTCCACAGGACTGTGTGATTATCTCCACAGGACTATGTGATTATCTCCACAGGACTGCGTGATTATCTCCACAGGACTGCGTGATTATCTCCACAGGACTGTGTGATTATCTCCACAGGACTGCATGATTATCTCCACAGGACTGCGTGATTATCTCCACAGGACTGCGTGATTATCTCCACAGGACTGTGTGATTATCTCCACAGGACTATGTGATTATCTCCACAGGACTGCGTGATTATCTCCACAGGACTGTGTGATTATCTCCACAGGACTGTGTGATTATCTCCACAGGACTGCATGATTATCTCCACAGGACTGCGTGATTATCTCCACAGGACTATGTGATTATCTCCACAGGACTGCGTGATTATCTCCACAGGACTGCGTGATTATCTCCACAGGACTGTGTGATTATCTCCACAGGACTATGTGATTATCTCCACAGGACTGCATGATTATCTCCACAGGACTATGTGATTATCTCCACAGGACTGCGTGATTATCTCCACAGGACTATGTGATTATCTCCACAGGACTATGTGATTATCTCCACAGGACTGCATGATTATCTCCACAGGACTGCGTGATTATCTCCACAGGACTGCGTGATTATCTCCACAGGACTGCGTGATTATCTCCACAGGACTGCGTGGTTATCTCCACAGGACTATGTGATTATCTCCACAGGACTGCGTGATTATCTCCACAGGACTGTGTGATTATCTCCACAGGACTGCGTGATTATCTCCACAGGACTGTATGATTATCTCCACAGGACTGTATGATTATCTCCACAGGACTGCGTGATTATCTCCACAGGACTGTGTGATTATCTCCACAGGACTGCGTGATTATCTCCACAGGACTGCGTGATTATCTCCACAGGACTATGTGATTATCTCCACAGGACTGCATGATTATCTCCACAGGACTGCGTGATTATCTCCACAGGACTGCGTGATTATCTCCACAGGACTGTGTGATTATCTCCACAGGACTGCATGATTATCTCCACAGGACTGTGTGATTATCTCCACAGGACTGCGTAATTATCTCCACAGGACTGCGTGGTTATCTCCACAGGACTATGTGATTATCTCCACAGGACTGCGTGATTATCTCCACAGGACTGTGTGATTATCTCCACAGGACTGCGTGATTATCTCCACAGGACTGTATGATTATCTCCACAGGACTGTATGATTATCTCCACAGGACTGCGTGATTATCTCCACAGGACTGCGTGATTATCTCCACAGGACTGTGTGATTATCTCCACAGGACTGCATGATTATCTCCACAGGACTGTGTGATTATCTCCACAGGACTGCGTGATTATCTCCACAGGACTGCATGGTTATCTCCACAGGACTGCGTGATTATCTGCACAGGACTATGTGATTATCTCCACAGGACTGCGTGATTATCTCCACAGGACTGTGTGATTATCTCCACAGGACTGCATGATTATGATTATCTCCACAGGACTGTGTGATTATCTCCACAGGACTATGTGATTATCTCCACAGGACTATGTGATTATCTCCACAGGACTGCGTGATTATCTCCACAGGACTGCGTGATTATCTCCACAGGACTGCGTGATTATCTCCACAGGACTGCATGATTATCTCCACAGGACTGCGTGATTATCTCCACAGGACTATGTGATTATCTCCACAGGACTATGTGATTATCTCCACAGGACTGCATGATTATCTCCACAGGACTATGTGATTATCTCCACAGGACTGCGTGATTATCTCCACAGGACTATGTGATTATCTCCACAGGACTGCATGATTATCTCCACAGGACTATGTGATTATCTCCACAGGACTATGTGATTATCTCCACAGGACTGCGTGATTATCTCCACAGGACTATGTGATTATCTCCACAGGACTGTGTGATTATCTCCACAGGACTGCGTGATTATCTCCACAGGACTATGTGATTATCTCCACAGGACTATGTGATTATCTCCACAGGACTGTGTGATTATCTCCACAGGACTGCGTGATTATCTCCACAGGACTGCGTGATTATCTCCACAGGACTATGTGATTATCTCCACAGGACTGTGTGATTATCTCAACAGGACTGCATGATTATCTCCACAGGACTATGTGATTATCTCCACAGGACTGCATGATTATCTCCACAGGACTATGTGATTATCTCCACAGGACTGTGTGATTATCTCCACAGGACTGTGTGATTATCTCCACAGGACTGCGTGATTATCTCCACAGGACTGCGTGATTATCTCCACAGGACTATGTGATTATCTCCACAGGACTGTGTGATTATCTCCACAGGACTGCGTGATTATCTCCACAGGACTGCGTGATTATCTCCACAGGACTGTGTGATTATCTCCACAGGACTATGTGATTATCTCCACAGGACTGCGTGATTATCTCCACAGGACTGTGTGATTATCTCCACAGGACTGTGTGATTATCTCCACAGGACTGCGTGATTATCTCCACAGGACTGCGTGATTATCTCCACAGGACTGCGTGATTATCTCCACAGGACTATGTGATTATCTCCACAGGACTGCGTGATTATCTCCACAGGACTATGTGATTATCTCCACAGGACTATGTGATTACCTCCACAGGACTGCGTGATTATCTCCACAGGACTGTGTGATTATCTCCACAGGACTATGTGATTATCTCCACAGGACTATGTGATTACCTCCACAGGACTGCGTGATTATCTCCACAGGACTATGTGATTATCTCCACAGGACTATGTGATTATCTCCACAGGACTATGTGATTATCTCCACAGGACTGCATGATTATCTCCACAGGACTATGTGATTACCTCCACAGGACTGCGTGATTATCTCCACAGGACTATGTGATTATCTCCACAGGACTGTGTGATTATCTCCACAGGACTATGTGATTATCTCCACAGGACTGCGTGATTATCTCCACAGGACTATGTGATTATCTCCACAGGACTATGTGATTATCTCCACAGGACTATGTGATTATCTCCACAGGACTGTGTGATTATCTCCACAGGACTGCATGATTATCTCCACAGGACTATGTGATTATCTCCACAGGACTGTGTGATTATCTCCACAGGACTATGTGATTATCTCCACAGGACTGTGTGATTATCTCCACAGGACTATGTGATTATCTCCACAGGACTGTGTGATTATCTCCACAGGACTATGTGATTATCTCCACAGGACTGCATGATTATCTCCACAGGACTGCGTGATTATCTCCACAGGACTGTGTGATTATCTCCACAGGACTGTGTGATTATCTCCACAGGACTATGTGATTATCTCCACAGGACTGTGTGATTATCTCCACAGGACTATGTGATTATCTCCACAGGACTGTGTGATTATCTCCACAGGACTATGTGATTATCTCCACAGGACTGCGTGATTATCTCCACAGGACTGTGTGATTATCTCCACAGGACTGCATGATTATCTCCACAGGACTGCGTGATTATCTCCACAGGACTGCATGATTATCTCCACAGGACTGCGTGATTATCTCCACAGGACTGCATGGTTATCTCCACAGGACTGTGTGATTATCTCCACAGGACTGCGTGATTATCTCCACAGGACTGCGTGGTTATCTCCACAGGACTATGTGATTATCTCCACAGGACTATGTGATTACCTCCACAGGACTGCGTGATTATCTCCACAGGACTATGTGATTATCTCCACAGGACTGCGTGATTATCTCCACAGGACTATGTGATTATCTCCACAGGACTGCGTGATTATCTCCACAGGACTATGTGATTATCTCCACAGGACTATGTGATTATCTCCACAGGACTATGTGATTATCTCCACAGGACTGTGTGATTATCTCCACAGGACTGCATGATTATCTCCACAGGACTATGTGATTATCTCCACAGGACTGTGTGATTATCTCCACAGGACTATGTGATTATCTCCACAGGACTGTGTGATTATCTCCACAGGACTATGTGATTATCTCCACAGGACTGTGTGATTATCTCCACAGGACTATGTGATTATCTCCACAGGACTGCATGATTATCTCCACAGGACTGCGTGATTATCTCCACAGGACTGTGTGATTATCTCCACAGGACTATGTGATTATCTCCACAGGACTATGTGATTATCTCCACAGGACTGTGTGATTATCTCCACAGGACTATGTGATTATCTCCACAGGACTGTGTGATTATCTCCACAGGACTGCATGATTATCTCCACAGGACTGCGTGATTATCTCCACAGGACTGTGTGATTATCTCCACAGGACTGTGTGATTATCTCCACAGGACTATGTGATTATCTCCACAGGACTGCGTGGTTATCTCCACAGGACTGCGTGATTATCTCCACAGGACTGCGTGATTATCTCCACAGGACTATGTGATTATCTCCACAGGACTATGTGATTATCTCCACAGGACTATGTGATTATCTCCACAGGACTGCGTGATTATCTCCACAGGACTGCATGATTATCTCCACAGGACTGCATGATTATCTCCACAGGACTATGTGATTATCTCCACAGGACTGCGTGATTATCTCCACAGGACTATGTGATTATCTCCACAGGACTGTGTGATTATCTCCACAGGAGTGCATGATTATCTCCACAGGACTATGTGATTATCTCCACAGGACTATGTGATTATCTCCACAGGACTGCATGATTATCTCCACAGGACTGCGTGATTATCTCCACAGGACTGCGTGATTACCTCCACAGGACTGCGTGATTATCTCCACAGGACTGTGTGATTATCTCCACAGGACTGCGTGATTATCTCCACAGGACTGTGTGATTATCTCCACAGGACTGCGTGATTATCTCCACAGGACTGCGTGATTATCTCCACAGGACTGCGTGATTATCTCCACAGGACTATGTGATTATCTCCACAGGACTGCATGGTTATCTCCACAGGACTGTGTGATTATCTCCACAGGACTATGTGATTATCTCCACAGGACTGTGTGATTATCTTCACAGGACTGCGTGATTATCTCCACAGGACTGCATGATTATCTCCACAGGACTATGTGATTATCTCCACAGGACTGCGTGATTATCTCCACAGGACTATGTGATTATCTCCAGAGGACTATGTGATTATCTCCACAGGACTGTGTGATTATCTCCACAGGACTATGTGATTATCTCCACAGGACTGCGTGATTATCTCCACAGGACTGCGTGATTATCTCCACAGGACTGTGTGATTATCTCCACAGGACTGCATGATTATCTCCACAGGACTGCGTGATTATCTCCACAGGACTGCGTGATTATCTCCACAGGACTGTGTGATTATCTCCACAGGACTATGTGATTATCTCCACAGGACTGCGTGATTATCTCCACAGGACTGTGTGATTATCTCCACAGGACTGTGTGATTATCTCCACAGGACTGCATGATTATCTCCACAGGACTGCGTGATTATCTCCACAGGACTATGTGATTATCTCCACAGGACTGCGTGATTATCTCCACAGGACTGCGTGATTATCTCCACAGGACTGTGTGATTATCTCCACAGGACTATGTGATTATCTCCACAGGACTGCATGATTATCTCCACAGGACTATGTGATTATCTCCACAGGACTGCGTGATTATCTCCACAGGACTATGTGATTATCTCCACAGGACTATGTGATTATCTCCACAGGACTGCATGATTATCTCCACAGGACTGCGTGATTATCTCCACAGGACTGCGTGATTATCTCCACAGGACTGCGTGATTACCTCCACAGGACTGCATGATTATCTCCACAGGACTGTGTGATTATCTCCACAGGACTATGTGATTATCTCCACAGGACTGCATGGTTATCTCCACAGGACTGCATGATTATCTCCACAGGACTGTGTGATTATCTCCACAGGACTGCATGATTATCTCCACAGGACTATGTGATTATCTCCACAGGACTATGTGATTATCTCCACAGGACTGCATGATTATCTCCACAGGACTGCGTGATTATCTCCACAGGACTATGTGATTATCTCCACAGGACTGCATGGTTATCTCCACAGGACTGTGTGATTATCTCCACAGGACTATGTGATTATCTCCACAGGACTGTGTGATTATCTCCACAGGACTGCGTGATTATCTCCACAGGACTATGTGATTATCTCCACAGGACTGCATGATTATCTCCACAGGACTGCGTGATTATCTCCACAGGACTATGTGATTATCTCCACAGGACTATGTGATTATCTCCACAGGACTGCATGATTATCTCCACAGGACTGCGTGATTATCTCCACAGGACTGCATGATTATCTCCACAGGACTATGTGATTATCTCCACAGGACTGCGTGATTATCTCCACAGGACTGCGTGATTACCTCCACAGGACTATGTGATTATCTCCACAGGACTGCGTGATTATCTCCACAGGACTGCATGGTTATCTCCACAGGACTGTGTGATTATCTCCACAGGACTATGTGATTATCTCCACAGGACTGCATGATTATCTCCACAGGACTATGTGATTATCTCCACAGGACTATGTGATTATCTCCACAGGACTGTGTGATTATCTCCACAGGACTGCGTGATTATCTCCACAGGACTGCATGATTATCTCCACAGGACTATGTGATTATCTCCACAGGACTATGTGATTATCTCCACAGGACTATGTGATTATCTCCACAGGACTGCGTGATTATCTCCACAGGACTATGTGATTATCTCCAGAGGACTATGTGATTATCTCCACAGGACTGTGTGATTATCTCCACAGGACTATGTGATTATCTCCACAGGACTGCGTGATTATCTCCACAGGACTGCGTGATTATCTCCACAGGACTGTGTGATTATCTCCACAGGACTGCATGATTATCTCCACAGGACTGCGTGATTATCTCCACAGGACTGCGTGATTATCTCCACAGGACTGTGTGATTATCTCCACAGGACTATGTGATTATCTCCACAGGACTGCGTGATTATCTCCACAGGACTGTGTGATTATCTCCACAGGACTGTGTGATTATCTCCACAGGACTGCATGATTATCTCCACAGGACTGCGTGATTATCTCCACAGGACTATGTGATTATCTCCACAGGACTGCGTGATTATCTCCACAGGACTGCGTGATTATCTCCACAGGACTGTGTGATTATCTCCACAGGACTATGTGATTATCTCCACAGGACTGCATGATTATCTCCACAGGACTATGTGATTATCTCCACAGGACTGCGTGATTATCTCCACAGGACTATGTGATTATCTCCACAGGACTATGTGATTATCTCCACAGGACTGCATGATTATCTCCACAGGACTGCGTGATTATCTCCACAGGACTGCGTGATTATCTCCACAGGACTGCGTGATTATCTCCACAGGACTGCGTGGTTATCTCCACAGGACTATGTGATTATCTCCACAGGACTGCGTGATTATCTCCACAGGACTGTGTGATTATCTCCACAGGACTGCGTGATTATCTCCACAGGACTGTATGATTATCTCCACAGGACTGTATGATTATCTCCACAGGACTGCGTGATTATCTCCACAGGACTGTGTGATTATCTCCACAGGACTGCGTGATTATCTCCACAGGACTGCGTGATTATCTCCACAGGACTATGTGATTATCTCCACAGGACTGCATGATTATCTCCACAGGACTGCGTGATTATCTCCACAGGACTGCGTGATTATCTCCACAGGACTGTGTGATTATCTCCACAGGACTGCATGATTATCTCCACAGGACTGTGTGATTATCTCCACAGGACTGCGTAATTATCTCCACAGGACTGCGTGGTTATCTCCACAGGACTATGTGATTATCTCCACAGGACTGCGTGATTATCTCCACAGGACTGTGTGATTATCTCCACAGGACTGCGTGATTATCTCCACAGGACTGTATGATTATCTCCACAGGACTGTATGATTATCTCCACAGGACTGCGTGATTATCTCCACAGGACTGCGTGATTATCTCCACAGGACTGTGTGATTATCTCCACAGGACTGCATGATTATCTCCACAGGACTGTGTGATTATCTCCACAGGACTGCGTGATTATCTCCACAGGACTGCATGGTTATCTCCACAGGACTGCGTGATTATCTGCACAGGACTATGTGATTATCTCCACAGGACTGCGTGATTATCTCCACAGGACTGTGTGATTATCTCCACAGGACTGCATGATTATCTCCACAGGACTGTGTGATTATCTCCACAGGACTATGTGATTATCTCCACAGGACTATGTGATTATCTCCACAGGACTGCGTGATTATCTCCACAGGACTGCGTGATTATCTCCACAGGACTGCGTGATTATCTCCACAGGACTGCATGATTATCTCCACAGGACTGCGTGATTATCTCCACAGGACTATGTGATTATCTCCACAGGACTATGTGATTATCTCCACAGGACTGCATGATTATCTCCACAGGACTATGTGATTATCTCCACAGGACTGCGTGATTATCTCCACAGGACTATGTGATTATCTCCACAGGACTGCATGATTATCTCCACAGGACTATGTGATTATCTCCACAGGACTATGTGATTATCTCCACAGGACTGCGTGATTATCTCCACAGGACTATGTGATTATCTCCACAGGACTGTGTGATTATCTCCACAGGACTGCGTGATTATCTCCACAGGACTATGTGATTATCTCCACAGGACTATGTGATTATCTCCACAGGACTGTGTGATTATCTCCACAGGACTGCGTGATTATCTCCACAGGACTGCGTGATTATCTCCACAGGACTATGTGATTATCTCCACAGGACTGTGTGATTATCTCCACAGGACTGCATGATTATCTCCACAGGACTATGTGATTATCTCCACAGGACTGCATGATTATCTCCACAGGACTATGTGATTATCTCCACAGGACTGTGTGATTATCTCCACAGGACTGTGTGATTATCTCCACAGGACTGCGTGATTATCTCCACAGGACTGCGTGATTATCTCCACAGGACTATGTGATTATCTCCACAGGACTGTGTGATTATCTCCACAGGACTGCGTGATTATCTCCACAGGACTGCGTGATTATCTCCACAGGACTGTGTGATCATCTCCACAGGACTGCGTGATTATCTCCACAGGACTGCGTGATTATCTCCACAGGACTGCGTGATTATCTCCACAGGACTGCGTGATTATCTCCACAGGACTGCATGATTATCTCCACAGGACTGTGTGATTATCTCCACAGGACTGCGTGATTATCTCCACAGGACTGCATGGTTATCTCCACAGGACTATGTGATTATCTCCACAGGACTATGTGATTATCTCCACAGGACTGCGTGATTATCTGCACAGGACTATGTGATTATCTCCACAGGACTGCGTGATTATCTCCACAGGACTGCATGATTATCTCCACAGGACTATGTGATTATCTCCACAGGACTATGTGATTATCTCCACAGGACTGCGTGATTATCTCCACAGGACTGCGTGATTATCTCCACAGGACTATGTGATTATCTCCACAGGACTGCGTGATTATCTCCACAGGACTGCGTGATTATCTCCACAGGACTGCGTGATTATCTCCACAGGACTGCGTGATTATCTCCACAGGACTGCGTGATTATCTCCACAGGACTATGTGATTATCTCCACAGGACTGCGTGATTATCTCCACAGGACTGCGTGATTATCTCCACAGGACTATGTGATTATCTCCACAGGACTGCGTGATTATCTCCACAGGACTGCATGATTATCTCCACAGGACTATGTGATTATCTCCACAGGACTATGTGATTATCTCCACAGGACTGCGTGATTATCTCCACAGGACTGCGTGATTATCTCCACAGGACTATGTGATTATCTCCACAGGACTGCGTGATTATCTCCACAGGACTGCGTGATTATCTCTACAGGACTATGTGATTATCTCCACAGGACTGTGTGATTATCTCCACAGGACTGCGTGATTATCACAGGACTGCGTGATTATCTCCACAGGACTGCGTGATTATCTCCACAGGACTGCATGATTATCTCCACAGGACTATGTGATTATCTCCACAGGACTATGTGATTATCTCCACAGGACTGCGTGATTATCTCCACAGGACTATGTGATTATCTCCACAGGACTGCATGATTATCTCCACAGGACTGCGTGATTATCTCCACAGGACTGTGTGATTATCTGCACAGGACTGCATGATTATCTCCACAGGACTGCGTGATTATCTCCACAGGACTGCGTGATTATCTCCACAGGACTGCGTGGTTATCTCCACAGGACTGCGTGATTATCTCCACAGGACTGTGTGATTATCTCCACAGGACTATGTGATTATCTCCACAGGACTATGTGATTATCTCCATAGGACTATGTGATTATCTCCACAGGACTGTGTGATTATCTCCACAGGACTGCATGATTATCTCCACAGGACTGTGTGATTATCTCCACAGGACTGTGTGATTATCTCCACAGGACTATGTGATTATCTCCACAGGACTGTATGATTATCTCCACAGGACTGCGTGATTATCTCCACAGGACTGCGTGATTATCTCCACAGGACTGCGTGATTATCTCCACAGGACTGCGTGATTATCTCCACAGGACTGCGTGATTATCTCCACAGGACTGTGTGATTATCTCCACAGGACTGCATGATTATCTCCACAGGACTGCGTGATTATCTCCACAGGACTGCGTGATTATCTCCACAGGACTGCGTGGTTATCTCCACAGGACTGCGTGATTATCTCCACAGGACTGTGTGATTATCTCCACAGGACTATGTGATTATCTCCACAGGACTATGTGATTATCTCCACAGGACTATGTGATTATCTCCACAGGACTATGTGATTATCTCCACAGGACTGTATGATTATCTCCACAGGACTGTGTGATTATCTCCACAGGACTATGTGATTATCTCCACAGGACTGTATGATTATCTCCACAGGACTATGTGATTATCTCCACAGGACTGCGTGATTATCTCCACAGGACTGCGTGATTATCTCCACAGGACTGCATGATTATCTCCACAGGACTGTGTGATTATCTCCACAGGACTGCATGATTATCTCCACAGGACTATGTGATTATCTCCACAGGACTGTGTGATTATCTCCACAGGACTGTGTGATTATCTCCACAGGACTGTGTGATTATCTCCACAGGACTATGTGATTATCTCCACAGGACTGAGTGATTATCTCCACAGGACTGCGTGATTATCTCCACAGGACTGCGTGATTATCTCCACAGGACTATGTGATTATCTCCACAGGACTGCGTGATTATCTCCACAGGACTGCGTGATTATCTCCACAGGACTGCGTGATTATCTCCACAGGACTGCGTGATTATCTCCACAGGACTGCGTGATTATCTCCACAGGACTGCGTGATTATCTCCACAGGACTGCGTGATTATCTCCACAGGACTGTATGATTATCTCCACAGGACTGTGTGATTATCTCCACAGGACTGTGTGATTATCTCCACAGGACTGCGTGATTATCTCCACAGGACTGCGTGATTATCTCCACAGGACTGTGTGAATGATTATCTCCACAGGACTGCGTGATTATCTCCACAGGACTGCGTGATTATCTCCACAGGACTGTGTGATTATCTCCACAGGACTGCGTGATTATCTCCACAGGACTGCGTGATTATCTCCACAGGACTGCGTGATTATCTCCACAGGACTGCGTGATTACCTCCACAGGACTATGTGATTATCTCCACAGGACTATGTGATTATCTCCACAGGACTGCGTGATTATCTCCACAGGACTGCGTGATTATCTCCACAGGACTGCATGATTATCTCCACAGGACTGCGTGATTATCTCCACAGGACTGTGTGATTATCTCCAGAGGACTGTGTGATTATCTCCACAGGACTGCGTGATTATCTCCACAGGACTGCGTGATTATCTCCACAGGACTATGTGATTATCTCCACAGGACTATGTGATTATCTCCACAGGACTGCGTGATTATCTCCACAGGACTGCGTGATTATCTCCACAGGACTGCGTGAAAGGGTCCACAACAGAACCTGTCAGTGAACAATCCTCCAGACAGTAAAGGTAACCCACCTAATGGGGGAGTTGTGACACCCCATATCTAACATAGAAAACAAAATAAATCTAAAACTAAGCAGAAAAGTTCTCCTCCTCCATCCAGGTTCCTGGAACAGGTCTAACTGGGGCGGGGCTAGTGGGACAGCCTGATAAGGAGTATCTGGTCCTCAGACCGGCCGGCGGCTCTTCAGCAGAGCCGAGATCGTGAGATCTAAAAAGAAATACTTCAGTGAAACTGTCTACAAAGTGTGCTTGTAAACCAGGCAGACTTTGTAGACCGTTCCAATGAAGTATTTATTTTTAGATCTCATGATCTCGGCTCTGCTGAAGAGCCACCGGCCGGTCTGTGGACCAGATTCTCCTGCTCAAAGACAGAGCGTGACGTATGAGAAAGAGGAGGGAGGGGGGAACTTTATAATCTAATATCTCTCAAATCTTTAAGGTCTGAGAGATCAGAATGGGCTCAATTATTTTCTTTTTTTTTTAATGGCTACAATATTCCCTTTACTTAAATTGAGACATTACTATCCCTTTAATGGGAATTATCTACAAGTCACCTAATATTGGGAAGTCTGAGGAAGCCCAACTTTTACTGCAAATGGAAAAGGCTTCCAGGTCAGCAAAGGTCATTCTAATGGGAGATTTCAACTATCCTGAAACTGACTGGATCCATATGAATCCAGCACAACAAAGGGAAATTATTTTTTAAGTATTATTAATGATAATTTTATGTCCCAAATAGGGACTCGATTCTATTACCAGCGCTAAAAAAGGTGTTGTGTTTTTTGTAAGTCAGGTTTTAGTATCCTATTACCCGACTTATACTTATCACCAGTCAAAAAAAAAGCCCATAAGAAACAACTAATAACAACATGTAAGTCGCATTCTATTCCCCACGCTCAGTATTAGCGCCTGTTTTGTGGTTACATTTTCTGTCGGTAATCCTGCGCCTCAGAGGTTGAGGTGTAGAAGCCACAATGACAGTTTCAAAACCATCGTTGTTCAAACAAAAGCAGTGTATAATACAGTCTACAGCATAGAAATCCGGCATAGAGTGCCCCCCATCGACATATTGACCCCCCTTTGAAATTCAAATTACACTGCTTTCTTTCACCATTTTAATTCGACAAATATTGTTCACATTAGACATTTTAACCCCCATTTAAAATTCGACTTACAGTGCTCCCATGTTTTTCTTTCTCCATTTAAATTCAACAATGTTCTTCTACATTTTTTTTCAACATGCCCTTGTTGTATTTGTTTTGCATGATTAACCCTATGAGTACCAGAGAGGTAACAACGCATTGCAATGTGTTTGTTACCCCTCTGGTACTCATAGGGTTAATAGGCATGGTATGCGGATGCATACCTTGCCTGTATATGTGTAATGAGGACCCCTCCTGACACTCCCCTAGCACTGATCACCTATCCAGAAGGATAGGTGATCATAGCAGGAGACAATTGCCTCACTTTTAATAAAGCCCATATAACGTGTCACATATGTTATATGGGCTTTTTTCTAAGATTTCTTGTTTTATTTGTAAATATAAACTTCAGACCTCGAGGGGGTCACCAGGACCCCTCCTGACACCCCTCTAACATGGATCATCTATCCAGAAGGATAGATGATCTATGTGGCAACTATTTAAATAAAGCGCATATAACCTATGTTTAACATAGGTTATATGTCCTTTTTATAAATAACTATTACTTTCAGACCTCTAGGGGGCATCAGGACCCCTCCTGATATCCCACCAAAAGGATAGATGATTCATGGGTGACCCCGAAGGCTTCCTTTGTACTGGAGCAGCTGTAAAGCCACTGCAGTACAAGCACTTCAATGAATGAACCCTGTCACCGAATCATTCTTAGAAAGTGGGGTGCCACAGGGTGTAAGGAAATACATACAGAGCAGGATGCTTTTTTCTGTGCAGAAAGATTTGAATAAACTAATTGAATGCATGGAAAAGTGGCAGATGGAGTTTGGTTGATACTCTACATATAGACATAATGGGAAACTACTTAGGGAATACCTGTGAGAGATGTAGGAGTGCGGATAGACAACAGACTTCACAGCAGTGTCACTCAGCCTCTGCTAGAGCCAGTAGGGTTCTATCCTATATCCAAAGGGGTATATATGCATAGGATAGGAATATAAGTCTACCGCTATATAAATCCTTGGTAATATGGAGTACAGGATTAGGCACAAGTTCATAAAAAGACATTATTATAAAAAGTGCAGAGACTCGGTTCTGAGCGATTGTATACCATTTTCATTACCATGTTATGCACGCTACCGGGAGAAGGAATTGGGGAGAGCCTTAGAATTGAAGGATTGGCAAAGTATCTGGGCAACTGTACAGTGTTGTTTGATTTCGGCTCGAGTTCTGGAATCGCATTATAAGCTAATTATGAGATGGTATTTTACTCCCTCCAGATTACATAAGATCTCTTCGATGATATCCTCATCTTGCTGGAGATGTGGAGAGGATGATGGTACGATGGCCCACATTTGGTGGTCTTGCCCCTCCATTCAACATTACTGGAAGTCTTGTTTAGATATAGTTGATGCTGCATTAGACATTACGATTCCTAGAGACCCGTGGGTGTTGCTTTTTTTCCTTGGGCTCCCTAAGGTACCTCATACCCATAAACATATCTTGTTTGCCCTACTTCATGCAATTAAGATGCTAATTCCTCGACATTGGGGATCTCACTCTCCACCCTCCATCCAAGATTGGATTGCGGAGGTGTGCTCCCAATTGACACTTCTACGGGTTACACTGTCGGAGGGGGGTTGTGGCCCAGAGTCGATTAACTTGTTTTTCTCAGATGTATTGTGGAAACCGTCCCCATAATGAGATAGATTACCTCCTAAGATGAGTATGCGAGTTAGGTTGGGGTTTGGAATGAATTTAATGATTTTCGACATATATGATACTAATGGATTCCGGGGCTCTTGGACTCCAGCACAGAGAGTCCTTATCCCTATCCCACCCGTCCACCCTTTGCCTCCTTATTTTGTTTTCTTTTCTGTCTACATGCAGGAAAGTTCAATTGCATTTTCTGGTATTAAATATATGTATTTATCTAAATATGTGATAAGTTATTCATTGTTCTGTAAGGCCTTGTTGTCTTATGATAGACTTTCCTACAACTTTACTTTATTGATGTAACTCAAAATTCTATAAATAAAAATTATTAAAAAAAAAGGGCAGAGACATGCAACAAAACGGAGTTATATGGAGTCTACCCAAACTTTTTTTTATATATTAGAAAAGAATTGTCTAATGGGGGATAAGATTACCAATTAGACATATATTAAAAGTCAATACAAAAAAACTCCAAGGAACCGAAAACAAGGGGATTCCTCCAAGATTAGATTAGATTAAATGCACTTTGGACAAAAAGGCAGGGTTTTTTTTACAGTAAAGGTAGGGAGGATATGGAATTCTTTGCCACGAGAAGCTGTATTTGCAGATACTATAGATACTTTCAAAAAAAGGTATTGGTTACCTTTTTTTTTTTTTCTCTCAGAAAATTTTTGAGAATTTTGACAGTTGGTTATAATACAAATAGGCTGTTGATCCATAATGATATGAGACTCCCTTTTGAGGTCAGGAAGGATATTTTTTTACCCGACTTTTTTACTCACCTTCATTGGTCTCTTTAAAGCCTCTTGGATGTCAACACGTTTTCTCATGATTGTTTGGTCCAGTTTCCTCTCAAAAGCCAGAAGATCCATATAGGCCTGCGATTCTGGAACAAGCTCCCGGATCTATTGAACAACAGTGACCATCCATGAGATGGGGGAGTGGAAGAGACCACAGAGACTGGAGGAATAGGAATGACCAGAGACTGGAGTAATGGGAGAAACCACTGAAGGAAAGGGAAGGACCAATAGAGGCTGGAGGAATGGGAGGGGCAGCTAGAGACTGAAGGAATTGGAAGGACCACTACAAGCTGGAGGGATGGGAAATACTACCAAATACTGGAGGGATGGGAGTGACTGACTGGAGGAATGGGAGTGACCACTAGATACGGAAGGAATGGGAACAACACCATAGAGACTGGAAGAATGGGAAAGGCCACTAGATACTGGAGGATTGGGAGTGACCACTGAAGAATGCACTAATAGGGAAAGACCTCTAGAGACTGGAAGAATGGGTCAATTAGGGACTGGACAAATGGCAGAGATAACTAGAGACTAGAGGAATGGTGGAGATAATTAGAGACTAGAGGAATGGCAGAGATAACTAGAGACTAGAGGAATGCTGGAGATAACTAGAAGAATGGCAGAGATAACTAGAGACTAGAGGAATGGAGGAGATAACTAGAGACTGGACAAATGGCAGAGATAACTAGAGACTAGAGGAATGGTGGAGATAATTAGAGACTAGAGGAATGGCAGAGATAACTAGAGACTAGACAAATGGCAGAGATAACTAGAGACCAGAGGAATGGCAGAGAAAACTAGAGACTGGAGAAATGGCAGAGAAAGCTAGAGACTGGAGGAATGGCAGAGATAACTAGAGACTGGAGGAATGACAGAGATAACTAGAGACTACAGGAATGGCAGAGATAACTAGAGACTGGAGGAATGACAGATACAATTACAGACTGGAGGAATGACAGAAACCATTACAGACTGGAGGAATGACAGAGATAACTACAGACTGGAGGAATGACAGATACAATTACAGACTGGAGGAATGACAGAAACCATTACAGACTGGAGGAATGACAGAGATAACTACAGACTGGAGGAATGACAGATACAATTACAGACTGGAGGAATGACAGATACAATTACAGACTGGAGGAATGACACAGATAACTACACACTGGAGGAATGACAGATACAATTACAGACTGGAGGAATGACAGATACAATTACAGACTGGAGGAATGGCAGCAATAACTAGAGACTGGAGGAATGACAGATACAATTACAGACTGGAGGAATGACAGATACAATTACAGACTGGAGGAATGGCAGATACAATTACAGACTGGAGGAATGACAGATACAATTACAGACTGGAGGAATGACAGAGATAACTAGAGACTGGAGGAATGACAGAGATAACTACAGACTGGAGGAATGACAGATACAATTACAGACTGGAGGAATGACAGAGACCATTACAGACTGGAGGAATGACAGATACAATTACAGACTGGAAGAATGGCAGAGGCAATTACAGACTGGAGGAAATGGCAGCAATAACGAGACTGGAGGAATGACAGATACAATTACAGACTGGAGGAATGACAGAGATAACTACACACTGGAGGAATGACAGATACAATTACAGACCGGAGGAAATGGCAGCAATAACTAGAGACTGGAGGAATGGCAGATACAATTACAGACTGGAGGAATGACAGATACAATTACAGACTGGAGGAATGACAGAGATAACTAGAGACTGGAGGAATGACAGAGATAACTAGAGACTGGAGGAATGACAGATACAATTACAGACTGGAGGAATGACAGATACAATTACAGACTGGAGGAATGACAGAGATAACTAGAGACTGGAGGAATGACAGAGACCATTACAGACTGGAGGAATGACAGACCATTACAGACTGGAGGAATGACAGTGCATTACAGACTGGAGGAATGAAAGATACAATTACAGACTGGAGGAATGGCAGAGATAACTAGAGACTGGAGGAATGACAGAGACCATTACAGACTGGAGGAATGACAGATACAATTACAGACTGGAGGAATGACAGAGATAACTAGAGACTGGAGGAATGACAGATACAATTACAGACTGGAGGAATGACAGATACAATTACAGACTGGAGGAATGACAGAGATAACTACAGACTGGAGGAATGACAGATACAATTACAGACTGGAGGAATGACAGATACAATTACAGACTGGAGGAATGACAGAGACCATTACAGACTGGAGGAATGACAGCGATAACTAGAGACTGGAGGAATGACAGATACAATTACAGACTGGAGGAATGACAGATACAATTACAGACTGGAGGAATGACAGATATAACTACAGACTGGAGGAATGACAGATACAATTACAGACTGGAGGAATGACAGATACAATTACAGACTGGAGGAATGGCAGAGATAACTAGAGACTGGAGGAATGACAGAGATAACTAGAGACTGGAGGAATGACAGAGATAACTACAGACTGGAGGAATGACAGATACAATTACAGACTGGAGGAATGACAGAGATAACTAGAGACTGGAGGAATGACAGAGATAACTAGAGACTGGAGGAATGACAGACCATTACAGACTGGAGGAATGACAGAGATAACTACAGACTGGAGGAATGACAGAGACCATTACAGACTGGAGGAATGACAGTGCATTACAGACTGGAGGAATGACAGATACAATTACAGACTGGAGGAATGGCAGATACAATTACAGACTGGAGGAATGACAGATACAATTACAGACTGGAGGAATGACAGATACAATTACAGACTGGAGGAATGACAGAGACCATTACAGACTGGAGGAATGACAGATACAATTACAGACTGGAGGAATGACACTGCATTACAGACTGGAGGAATGACAGATACAATTACAGACTGGAGGAATGACAGAGATAACTAGAGACTGGAGGAATGACAGAGACCATTACAGACTGGAGGAATGACAGAGATAACTAGAGACTGGAGGAATGACAGATACAATTACAGACTGGAGGAATGGCAGATACAATTACAGACTGGAGGAATGACAGATACAATTACAGACTGGAGGAATGACAGATACAATTAAAGACTGGAGGAATGACAGAGACCATTACAGACTGGAGGAATGACAGAGATAACTACAGACTGGAGGAATGACAGAGATAACTACAGACTGGAGGAATGACAGATACAATTACAGACTGGAGGAATGACAGATACAATTACAGACTGGAGGAATGACAGATACAATTACAGACTGGAGGAATGACAGTGCATTACAGACTGGAGGAATGACAGATACAATTACAGACTGGAGGAATGGCAGAGATAACTAGAGACTGGAGGAATGACAGAGACCATTACAGACTGGAGGAATGACAGATACAATTACAGACTGGAGGAATGACAGATACAATTACAGACTGGAGGAATGACAGAGATAACTAGAGACTGGAGGAATGACAGATACAATTACAGACTGGAGGAATGGCAGATACAATTACAGACTGGAGGAATGACAGAGATAACTACAGACTGGAGGAATGACAGATACAATTACAGACTGGAGGAATGGCAGATACAATTACAGACTGGAGGAATGACAGATACAATTACAGACTGGAGGAATGACAGATACAATTACAGACTGGAGGAATGACAGTGCATTACAGACTGGAGGAATGACAGATACAATTACAGACTGGAGGAATGACAGAGACCATTACAGACTGGAGGAATGACAGTGCATTACAGACTGGAGGAATGACAGATACAATTACAGACTGGAGGAATGACAGATACAATTACAGACTGGAGGAATGACAGATACAATTACAGACTGGAGGAATGACAGAGACCATTACAGACTGGAGGAATGACAGATACAATTACAGACTGGAGGAATGACAGATACAATTACAGACTGGAGGAATGACAGAGATAACTACAGACTGGAGGAATGACAGATACAATTACAGACTGGAGGAATGACAGATACAATTCAGACTGGAGGAATGACAGTGCATTACAGACTGGAGGAATGGCAGAGATAACTAGAGACTGGAGGAATGACAGAGACCATTACAGACTGGAGGAATGACAGAGACCATTACAGACTGGAGGAATGACAGATACAATTAAAGACTGGAGGAATGACAGAGATAACTACAGACTGGAGGAATGACAGATACAATTACAGACTGGAGGAATGACAGATACAATTACAGACTGGAGGAATGGCAGAGATAACTAGAGACTGGAGGAATGACAGATACAATTACAGACTGGAGGAATGACAGAGATAACTAGAGACTGGAGGAATGACAGATACAATTCAGACTGGAGGAATGACAGAGATAACTACAGACTGGAGGAATGGCAGATAGAATTACAGACTGGAGGAATGACAGATACAATTACAGACTGGAGGAATGGCAGATACAATTACAGACTGGAGGAATGACAGATACAATTAAAGACTGGAGGAATGACAGAGATAACTAGAGACTGGAGGAATGACAGAGATAACTACAGACTGGAGGAATGACAGATACAATTACAGACTGGAGGAATGACAGATACAATTACAGACTGGAGGAATGACAGAG
This sequence comes from Rhinophrynus dorsalis, assembly GCA_037306005.1. Lineage (NCBI taxonomy): Eukaryota > Metazoa > Chordata > Amphibia > Anura > Rhinophrynidae > Rhinophrynus > Rhinophrynus dorsalis. Next base: position 493,601,606 of record CM074723.1, on the reverse strand, counting down.
ACCATTACAGACTGGAGGAATGACAGATACAATTACAGACTGGAGGAATGACAGAGATAACTACAGACTGGAGGAATGACAGAGATAACTACAGACTGGAGGAATGACAGATACAATTACAGACTGGAGGAATGACAGATACAATTACAGACTGGAGGAATGACAGACCATTACAGACTGGAGGAATGACAGATACAATTAAAGACTGGAGGAATGACAGAGATAACTACAGACTGGAGGAATGACAGATACAATTACAGACTGGAGGAATGACAGATACAATTACAGACTGGAGGAATGGCAGAGATAACTAGAGACTGGAGGAATGACAGATACAATTACAGACTGGAGGAATGACAGAGATAACTAGAGACTGGAGGAATGACAGATACAATTACAGACTGGAGGAATGACAGAGATAACTACAGACTGGAGGAATGACAGATACAATTACAGACTGGAGGAATGACAGATACAATTACAGACTGGAGGAATGGCAGAGATAACTAGAGACTGGAGGAATGACAGATACAATTACAGACTGGAGGAATGACAGAGATAACTACAGACTGGAGGAATGACAGATACAATTACAGACTGGAGGAATGACAGATACAATTACAGACTGGAGGAATGACAGAGACCATTACAGACTGGAGGAATGACAGATACAATTACAGACTGGAGGAATGACAGAGATAACTACAGACTGGAGGAATGACAGAGATAACTACAGACTGGAGGAATGACAGATACAATTACAGACTGGAGGAATGACAGATACAATTACAGACTGGAGGAATGACAGACCATTACAGACTGGAGGAATGACAGATACAATTAAAGACTGGAGGAATGACAGAGATAACTACAGACTGGAGGAATGACAGATACAATTACAGACTGGAGGAATGACAGATACAATTACAGACTGGAGGAATGACAGAGATAACTAGAGACTGGAGGAATGACAGAGATAACTACAGACTGGAGGAATGACAGATACAATTACAGACTGGAGGAATGACAGATACAATTACAGACTGGAGGAATGACAGATACAATTACAGACTGGAGGAATGACAGATACAATTACAGACTGGAGGAATGACAGATACAATTCAGACTGGAGGAATGACAGAGATAACTACAGACTGGAGGAATGGCAGATACAATTACAGACTGGAGGAATGACAGATACAATTACAGACTGGAGGAATGACAGATACAATTACAGACTGGAGGAATGACAGATACAATTACAGACTGGAGGAATGACAGATACAATTACAGACTGGAGGAATGACAGATACAATTACAGACTGGAGGAATAACAGATACAATTACAGACTGGAGGAATGACAGATACAATTACAGACTGGAGGAATGACAGGTACAATTACAGACTGGAGGAATGACAGTGCATTACAGACTGGAGGAATGACAGATACAATTACAGACTGGAGGAATGACAGGTACAATTACAGACTGGAGGAATGACAGTGCATTACAGACTGGAGGAATGACAGATACAATTACAGACTGGAGGAATGACAGATACAATTACAGACTGGAGGAATGACAGATACAATTACAGACTGGAGGAATGACAGATACAATTACAGACTGGAGGAATGACAGATACAATTACAGACTGGAGGAATGACAGATACAATTACAGACTGGAGGAATGACAGATACAATTCAGACTGGAGGAATGACAGTGCATTACAGACTGGAGGAATGGCAGATACAATTACAGACTGGAGGAATGACAGAGATAACTACAGACTGGAGGAATGACAGATACAATTACAGACTGGAGGAATGACAGAGATAACTACAGACTGGAGGAATGACAGATACAATTACAGACTGGAGGAATGACAGATACAATTACAGACTGGAGGAATGACAGATACAATTACAGACTGGAGGAATGACAGAGATAACTAGAGACTGGAGGAATGACAGATACAATTACAGACTGGAGGAATGGCAGATACAATTACAGACTGGAGGAATGACAGATAGAATTACAGACTGGAGGAATGACAGAGACCATTACAGACTGGAGGAATGACAGAGACCATTACAGACTGGAGGAATGACAGAGATAACTACAGACTGGAGGAATGACAGATACAATTACAGACTGGAGGAATGACAGATACAATTACAGACTGGAGGAATGACAGATACAATTACAGACTGGAGGAATGACAGATACAATTCAGACTGGAGGAATGACAGTGCATTACAGACTGGAGGAATGACAGGTACAATTACAGACTGGAGGAATGACAGAGATAACTAGAGACTGGAGGAATGACAGTGCATTACAGACTGGAGGAATGACAGATACAATTACAGACTGGAGGAATGACAGATACAATTCAGACTGGAGGAATGACAGAGATAACTACAGACTGGAGGAATGACAGAGACCATTACAGACTGGAGGAATGACAGGTACAATTACAGACTGGAGGAATGACAGATACAATTACAGACTGGAGGAATGACAGAGACCATTACAGACTGGAGGAATGACAGAGACCATTACAGACTGGAGGAATGACAGAGACCATTACAGACTGGAGGAATGACAGAGACCATTACAGACTGGAGGAATGACAGAGATAACTAGAGACTGGAGGAATGACAGATACAATTACAGACTGGAGGAATGACAGAGACCATTACAGACTGGAGGAATGACAGATACAATTACAGACTGGAGGAATGACAGTGCATTACAGACTGGAGGAATGACAGATACAATTACAGACTGGAGGAATGACAGATACCATTACAGACTGGAGGAATGACAGATACAATTACAGACTGGAGGAATGACAGATACAATTACAGACTGGAGGAATGACAGATACAATTACAGACTGGAGGAATGACAGACCATTACAGACTGGAGGAATGACAGAGATAACTACAGACTGGAGGAATGACAGATACAATTACAGACTGGAGGAATGACAGACCATTACAGACTGGAGGAATGACAGAGATAACTACAGACTGGAGGAATGACAGATACAATTACAGACCGGAGGAATGACAGAGATAACTACAGACTGGAGGAATGACAGTGCATTACAGACTGGAGGAATGACAGATACAATTACAGACTGGAGGAATGACAGAGATAACTAGAGACTGGAGGAATGACAGATACAATTACAGACTGGAGGAATGACAGAGATAACTACAGACTGGAGGAATGACAGAGACCATTACAGACTGGAGGAATGACAGATACAATTACAGACTGGAGGAATGACAGGTACAATTACAGACTAGAGGAATGACAGAGTCCAGTACAGACTGGAGGAATGACAGATACAATTACAGACTGGAGGAATGACAGATACAATTACATACTGGAGGAATGACAGAGATAACTACAGACTGGAGGAATGACAGAGATAACTACAGACTGGAGGAATGACAGATACAATTACAGACTGGAGGAATGACAGATACAATTACAGACTGGAGGAATGACAGAGATAACTAGAGACTGGAGGAATGACAGAGATAACTAGAGACTGGAGGAATGGCAGGTACAATTACAGACTGGAGGAATGACAGATACAATTACAGACTGGAGGAATGACAGATACAATTACAGACTGGAGGAATGACAGGTACAATTACAGACTGGAGGAATGACAGAGATAACTACAGACTGGAGGAATGACAGATACAATTACAGACTGGAGGAATGACAGATACAATTACAGACTGGAGGAATGACAGATACAATTACAGACTGGAGGAATGACAGAGACCATTACAGACTGGAGGAATGACAGATACAATTACAGACTGGAGGAATGACAGATACAATTACAGACTGGAGGAATGAGAGAGATAACTACAGACTGGAGGAATGACAGATACAATTACAGACTGGAGGAATGACAGATACAATTACAGACTGGAGGAATGACAGATATAACTACAGACTGGAGGAATGGCAGATACAATTACAGACTGGAGGAATGACAGAGATAACTAGAGACTGGAGGAATGACAGATACAATTACAGACTGGAGGAATGACAGATACAATTACAGACTGGAGGAATGGCAGATACAATTACAGACTGGAGGAATGACAGAGATAACTAGAGACTGGAGGAATGACAGATACAATTACAGACTGGAGGAATGACAGAGATAACTACAGACTGGAGGAATGACAGATACAATTACAGACTGGAGGAATGACAGAGATAACTAGAGACTGGAGGAATGACAGAGATAACTACAGACTGGAGGAATGACAGTGCATTACAGACTGGAGGAATGGCAGATACAATTACAGACTGGAGGAATGACAGAGATAACTAGAGACTGGAGGAATGGCAGATACAATTACAGACTGGAGGAATGACAGAGATAACTAGAGACTGGAGGAATGACAGAGATAACTAGAGACTGGAGGAATGACAGATACAATTACAGACTGGAGGAATGACAGAGATAACTAGAGACTGGAGGAATGGCAGAGATAACTAGATACTGGAGGAATGACAGATACAATTACAGACTGGAGGAATGACAGAGATAACTAGAGACTGGAGGAATGACAGATACAATTACAGACTGGAGGAATGACAGATACAATTACAGACTGGAGGAATGACAGATACAATTACAGACTGGAGGAATGACAGTGCATTACAGACTGGAGGAATGACAGATACAATTACAGACTGGAGGAATGACAGATACAATTACAGACTGGAGGAATGACAGATACAATTACAGACTGGAGGAATGACAGATACAATTACAGACTGGAGGAATGACAGAGATAACTAGAGACTGGAGGAATGACAGATACAATTACAGACTGGAGGAATGACAGTGCATTACAGACTGGAGGAATGACAGATACAATTACAGACTGGAGGAATGACAGATACAATTACAGACTGGAGGAATGACAGGTACAATTACAGACTGGAGGAATGACAGATACAATTACAGACTGGAGGAATGACAGAGATAACTAGAGACTGGAGGAATGACAGATACAATTACAGACTGGAGGAATGACAGATACAATTACAGACTGGAGGAATGACAGAGACCATTACAGACTGGAGGAATGACAGAGATAACTACAGACTGGAGGAATGACAGATACAATTACAGACTGGAGGAATGACAGAGATAACTACAGACTGGAGGAATGACAGATACAATTACAGACTGGAGGAATGACAGATACAATTACAGACTGGAGGAATGACAGATACAATTACAGACTGGAGGAATGACAGAGATAACTAGAGACTGGAGGAATGACAGAGATAACTAGAGACTGGAGGAATGGCAGAGATAACTAGATACTGGAGGAATGACAGAGACCATTACAAACAAAAAACAAAGAGGGGCGCTCCTAGTGTAATAGTTCCAAAATATGTGTAAACCACCACTGTTTATACACCGAACTCACAATTGTAAAACCACTTGCAGTGGTCAACTTGGCAGATGGAGGGATTCAGACTGCCCCCACTCAGTCACTCCAATAGATTGTCAAATACTGATCCCAACGAAAAATCAGACTCTTGAAAAAGACCCTTAATAAACTAGAAAACAAAAACCAGAAGGGGCGCAATACCAATCAACAGTATATCAAGATCCCATATTTAGAGCAAATACTCACAACATATAGAATCCCCGGTTGGACTCACTCACAACCGGTATGGCAAGTAGGGATTTGGAACCCGCCCTACTTCGGATATACTGATCTCTGCAAATATGATTAGAAACTCTGGATCTTCTTAAAAAGTTTTTATTCCAATAAAATAAATAATGATTAGAAAATACTAATAAGCCCCAACGCTAAACGCGTTTCCATCCACACTTACCCCATCATCCTTTGTTGGAACGCACCGGATGTTTTGTGTAGTTTCCCATGAGGGAAGGGATGGCGCCAATCTCTTTAGGACGCCACGAAGGGGATTATAAAGGGAGCCTGGATGATGGGGTAAGTGTGGTTGGAATTTTTTATATGTAAAAATTATTTTTATATTTAGAATTTTATGCTATACTATTGCATTTTTGAGCCCATATTTAAATTGATTGCGCTACTGATGAAGAAGCACAGCTTCGAAACGCGTTTAGCATTGGGGCTTATTAGTATTTTCTAATCATTATTTATTTTATTGGAATAAAAACTTTTTAAGAAGATCCAGAGTTTCTAATCATATTTGCAGAGATCAGTATATCCGAAGTAGGGCGGGTTCCAAATCCCTACTTGCCATACCGGTTGTGAGTGAGTCCAACCGGGGATTCTATATGTTGTGAGTATTTGCTCTAAATATGGGATCTTGATATACTGTTGATTGGTATTGCGCCCCTTCTGGTTTTTGTTTTCTAGATACAATTACAGACTGGAGGAATGACAGATACAATTACAAACTGGAGGAATGACAGAGACCATTACAGACTGGAGGAATGACAGAGATAACTACAGACTGGAGGAATGACAGATACAATTACAGACTGGAGGAATGACAGATACAATTACAGACTGGAGGAATGACAGAGATAACTAGAGACTGGAGGAATGACAGATACAATTACAGACTGGAGGAATGACAGAGATAACTAGAGACTGGAGGAATGACAGAGATAACTAGAGACTGGAGGAATGACAGATACAATTACAGACTGGAGGAATGACAGAGATAACTAGAGACTGGAGGAATGACAGAGACCATTACAGACTGGAGGAATGACAGAGATAACTACAGACTGGAGGAATGACAGACCATTACAGACTGGAGGAATGACAGATACAATTACAGACTGGAGGAATGACAGAGATAATTAGAGACTGGAGGAATGACAGAGATAACTAGAGACTGGAGGAATGACAGAGACCATTACAGACTGGAGGAATGACAGATACAATTACAGACTGGAGGAATGGCAGAGATAACTAGAGACTGGAGGAATGACAGATACAATTACAGACTGGAGGAATGACAGAGATAACTACAGACTGGAGGAATGACAGATACAATTACAGACTGGAGGAATGACAGAGATAACTACAGACTGGAGGAATGACAGATACAATTACAGACTGGAGGAATGACAGATACAATTACAGACTGGAGGAATGACAGAGATAACTAGAGACTGGAGGAATGACAGATACAATTACAGACTGGAGGAATGACAGATACAATTACAGACTGGAGGAATGACAGATATAACTACAGACTGGAGGAATGACAGATACAATTACAGACTGGAGGAATGACAGATACAATTACAGACTGGAGGAATGGCAGATACAATTACAGACTGGAGGAATGACAGAGATAACTAGAGACTGGAGGAATGACAGAGACCATTACAGACTGGAGGAATGACAGATACAATTACAGACTGGAGGAATGACAGAGACCATTACAGACTGGAGGAATGACAGAGATAACTACAGACTGGAGGAATGACAGAGATAACTAGAGACTGGAGGAATGACAGAGACCATTACAGACTGGAGGAATGACAGACCATTACAGACTGGAGGAATGACAGATACAATTACAGACTGGAGGAATGACAGAGATAACTAGAGACTGGAGGAATGACAGATACAATTACAGACTGGAGGAATGACAGATACAATTACAGACTGGAGGAATGACAGATACAATTACAGACTGGAGGAATGACAGATACAATTACAGACTGGAGGAATGACAGATACAATTACAGACTGGAGGAATGACAGATACAATTCAGACTGGAGGAATGACAGAGATAACTACAGACTGGAGGAATGACAGATACAATTACAGACTGGAGGAATGACAGAGATAACTACAGACTGGAGGAATGACAGATACAATTACAGACTGGAGGAATGACAGAGACCATTACAGACTGGAGGAATGACAGATACAATTACAGACTGGAGGAATGACAGAGACCATTACAGACTGGAGGAATGACAGAGACCATTACAGACTGGAGGAATGACAGAGACCATTACAGACTGGAGGAATGACAGAGACCATTACAGACTGGAGGAATGACAGAGATAACTACAGACTGGAGGAATGACAGAGATAACTAGAGACTGGAGGAATGACAGATACAATTACAGACTGGAGGAATGACAGAGACCATTACAGACTGGAGGAATGACAGTGCATTACAGACTGGAGGAATGACAGATACAATTACAGACTGGAGGAATGACAGAGATAACTACAGACTGGAGGAATGACAGATACAATTACAGACTGGAGGAATGACAGATACAATTACAGACTGGAGGAATGACAGATACCATTACAGACTGGAGGAATGACAGATACAATTACAGACTGGAGGAATGACAGATACAATTACAGACTGGAGGAATGACAGACCATTACAGACTGGAGGAATGACAGATACAATTACAGACTGGAGGAATGACAGAGACCATTACAGACTGGAGGAATGACAGATACAATTACAGACTGGAGGAATGACAGAGACCATTACAGACTGGAGGAATGACAGAGATAACTACAGACTGGAGGAATGACAGAGATAACTAGAGACTGGAGGAATGACAGATACAATTACAGACTGGAGGAATGACAGAGATAACTAGAGACTGGAGGAATGACAGAGACCATTACAGACTGGAGGAATGACAGACCATTACAGACTGGAGGAATGACAGATACAATTACAGACTGGAGGAATGACAGATACAATTACAGACTGGAGGAATGACAGAGATAACTAGAGACTGGAGGAATGACAGATACAATTACAGACTGGAGGAATGACAGATACAATTACAGACTGGAGGAATGACAGATACAATTACAGACTGGAGGAATGACAGGTACAATTACAGACTGGAGGAATGACAGGTACAATTACAGACTGGAGGAATGACAGAGATAACTACAGACTGGAGGAATGACAGATACAATTACAGACTGGAGGAATGACAGATACAATTCAGACTGGAGGAATGACAGAGATAACTACAGACTGGAGGAATGACAGAGACCATTACAGACTGGAGGAATGACAGGTACAATTACAGACTGGAGGAATGACAGATACAATTACAGACTGGAGGAATGACAGAGACCATTACAGACTGGAGGAATGACAGAGACCATTACAGACTGGAGGAATGACAGAGACCATTACAGACTGGAGGAATGACAGAGACCATTACAGACTGGAGGAATGACAGAGATAACTACAGACTGGAGGAATGACAGAGATAACTAGAGACTGGAGGAATGACAGATACAATTACAGACTGGAGGAATGACAGAGACCATTACAGACTGGAGGAATGACAGTGCATTACAGACTGGAGGAATGACAGATACAATTACAGACTGGAGGAATGACAGATACCATTACAGACTGGAGGAATGACAGATACAATTACAGACTGGAGGAATGACAGATACAATTACAGACTGGAGGAATGACAGACCATTACAGACTGGAGGAATGACAGAGATAACTACAGACTGGAGGAATGACAGATACAATTACAGACTGGAGGAATGACAGAGATAACTACAGACTGGAGGAATGACAGTGCATTACAGACTGGAGGAATGACAGATACAATTACAGACTGGAGGAATGACAGAGATAACTAGAGACTGGAGGAATGACAGATACAATTACAGACTGGAGGAATGACAGAGATAACTACAGACTGGAGGAATGACAGAGACCATTACAGACTGGAGGAATGACAGATACAATTACAGACTGGAGGAATGACAGGTACAATTACAGACTAGAGGAATGACAGAGTCCAGTACAGACTGGAGGAATGACAGATACAATTACAGACTGGAGGAATGACAGATACAATTACAGACTGGAGGAATGACAGTGCATTACAGACTGGAGGAATGACAGATACAATTACAGACTGGAGGAATGACAGATACAATTACAGACTGGAGGAATGACAGATACAATTACAGACTGGAGGAATGACAGGTACAATTACAGACTGGAGGAATGACAGAGATAACTACAGACTGGAGGAATGACAGATACAATTACAGACTGGAGGAATGACAGATACAATTACAGACTGGAGGAATGACAGATACAATTACAGACTGGAGGAATGACAGAGACCATTACAGACTGGAGGAATGACAGATACAATTACAGACTGGAGGAATGACAGATACAATTACAGACTGGAGGAATGACAGATACAATTACAGACTGGAGGAATGACAGATACAATTACAGACTGGAGGAATGACAGATACAATTACAGACTGGAGGAATGAGAGAGATAACTACAGACTGGAGGAATGACAGATACAATTACAGACTGGAGGAATGACAGATACAATTACAGACTGGAGGAATGACAGATACAATTACAGACTGGAGGAATGACAGAGATAACTACAGACTGGAGGAATGACAGATACAATTACAGACTGGAGGAATGACAGAGATAACTACAGACTGGAGGAATGACAGATACAATTACAGACTGGAGGAATGACAGAGATAACTAGAGACTGGAGGAATGACAGTGCATTACAGACTGGAGGAATGGCAGATACAATTACAGACTGGAGGAATGACAGAGATAACTAGAGACTGGAGGAATGGCAGATACAATTACAGACTGGAGGAATGACAGAGATAACTAGAGACTGGAGGAATGACAGAGATAACTAGAGACTGGAGGAATGACAGATACAATTACAGACTGGAGGAATGACAGAGATAACTAGAGACTGGAGGAATGGCAGAGATAACTAGATACTGGAGGAATGACAGATACAATTACAGACTGGAGGAATGACAGATACAATTACAGACTGGAGGAATGACAGAGATAACTAGAGACTGGAGGAATGACAGATACAATTACAGACTGGAGGAATGACAGTGCATTACAGACTGGAGGAATGACAGATACAATTACAGACTGGAGGAATGACAGATACAATTACAGACTGGAGGAATGACAGATACAATTACAGACTGGAGGAATGACAGAGATAACTAGAGACTGGAGGAATGACAGATACAATTACAGACTGGAGGAATGACAGAGATAACTAGAGACTGGAGGAATGGCAGAGATAACTAGATACTGGAGGAATGACAGATACAATTACAGACTGGAGGAATGACAGATACAATTACAGACTGGAGGAATGACAGAGATAACTAGAGACTGGAGGAATGACAGATACAATTACAGACTGGAGGAATGACAGTGCATTACAGACTGGAGGAATGACAGATACAATTACAGACTGGAGGAATGACAGATACAATTACAGACTGGAGGAATGACAGATACAATTACAGACTGGAGGAATGACAGATACAATTACAGACTGGAGGAATGACAGAGATAACTAGAGACTGGAGGAATGACAGATACCATTACAGACTGGAGGAATGACAGAGATAACTACAGACTGGAGGAATGACAGAGACCATTACAGACTGGAGGAATGACAGAGATAACTACAGACTGGAGGAATGACAGAGATAACTACAGACTGGAGGAATGACAGATACAATTACAGACTGGAGGAATGACAGTGCATTACAGACTGGAGGAATGACAGATACAATTACAGACTGGAGGAATGACAGGTACAATTACAGACTGGAGGAATGACAGATACAATTACAGACTGGAGGAATGACAGAGATAACTAGAGACTGGAGGAATGACAGATACAATTACAGACTGGAGGAATGACAGATACAATTACAGACTGGAGGAATGACAGAGACCATTACAGACTGGAGGAATGACAGAGATAACTACAGACTGGAGGAATGACAGAGATAACTACAGACTGGAGGAATGACAGATACAATTACAGACTGGAGGAATGACAGATACAATTACAGACTGGAGGAATGACAGATACAATTACAGACTGGAGGAATGACAGAGATAACTAGAGACTGGAGGAATGACAGATACAATTACAGACTGGAGGAATGACAGAGATAACTAGAGACTGGAGGAATGACAGATACAATTACAGACTGGAGGAATGACAGTGCATTACAGGACTGGAGGAATGACAGATACAATTACAGACTGGAGGAATGACAGATACAATTACAGACTGGAGGAATGACAGTGCATTACAGACTGGAGGAATGACAGATACAATTACAGACTGGAGGAATGACAGATACAATTACAGACTGGAGGAATGACAGATACAATTACAGACTGGAGGAATGACAGATACAATTACAGACTGGAGGAATGACAGATACAATTACAGACTGGAGGAATGGCAGAGATAACTAGATACTGGAGGAATGACAGAGACCATTACAAACAAAAAACAAAGAGGGGCGCTCCTAGTGTAATAGTTCCAAAATATGTGTAAACCACCACTGTTTATACACCGAACTCACAATTGTAAAACCACTTGCAGTGGTCAACTTGGCAGATGGAGGGATGCAGACTGCCCCCACTCAGTCACTCCAATAGATTGTCAAATACTGATCCCAACGAAAAATCAGACTCTTGAAAAAGACCCTTAATAAACTAGAAAACAAAAACCAGAAGGGGCGCAATACCAATCAACAGTATATCAAGATCCCATATTTAGAGCAAATACTCACAACATATAGAATCCCCGGTTGGACTCACTCACAACCGGTATGGCAAGTAGGGATTTGGAACCCGCCCTACTTCGGATATACTGATCTCTGCAAATATGATTAGAAACTCTGGATCTTCTTAAAAAGTTTTTATTCCAATAAAATAAATAATGATTAGAAAATACTAATAAGCCCCAACGCTAAACGCGTTTCCATCCACACTTACCCCATCATCCTTTGTTGGAACGCACCGGATGTTTTGTGTAGTTTCCCATGAGGGAAGGGATGGCGCCAATCTCTTTAGGACGCCACGAAGGGGATTATAAAGGGAGCCTGGATGATGGGGTAAGTGTGGTTGGAATTTTTTATATGTAAAAATTATTTTTATATTTAGAATTTTATGCTATACTATTGCATTTTTGAGCCCATATTTAAATTGATTGCGCTACTGATGAAGAAGCACAGCTTCGAAACGCGTTTAGCATTGGGGCTTATTAGTATTTTCTAATCATTATTTATTTTATTGGAATAAAAACTTTTTAAGAAGATCCAGAGTTTCTAATCATATTTGCAGAGATCAGTATATCCGAAGTAGGGCGGGTTCCAAATCCCTACTTGCCATACCGGTTGTGAGTGAGTCCAACCGGGGATTCTATATGTTGTGAGTATTTGCTCTAAATATGGGATCTTGATATACTGTTGATTGGTATTGCGCCCCTTCTGGTTTTTGTTTTCTAGATACAATTACAGACTGGAGGAATGACAGATACAATTACAGACTGGAGGAATGACAGATACAATTACAGACTGGAGGAATGACAGAGACCATTACAGACTGGAGGAATGACAGAGATAACTACAGACTGGAGGAATGACAGATACAATTACAGACTGGAGGAATGGCAGAGATAACTAGAGACTGGAGGAATGACAGAGACCATTACAGACTGGAGGAATGACAGAGATAACTAGAGACTGGAGGAATGACAGAGATAACTAGAGACTGGAGGAATGACAGAGATAACTAGAGACTGGAGGAATGACAGATACAATTACAGACTGGAGGAATGGCAGAGATAACTAGAGACTGGAGGAATGACAGATACAATTACAGACTGGAGGAATGACAGAGATAACTAGAGACTGGAGGAATGACAGAGACCATTACAGACTGGAGGAATGACAGAGATAACTACAGACTGGAGGAATGACAGACCATTACAGACTGGAGGAATGACAGATACAATTACAGACTGGAGGAATGACAGAGATAATTAGAGACTGGAGGAATGACAGAGATAACTAGAGACTGGAGGAATGACAGATACAATTACAGACTGGAGGAATGACAGAGATAACTACAGACTGGAGGAATGACAGATACAATTACAGACTGGAGGAATGGCAGAGATAACTAGAGACTGGAGGAATGACAGATACAATTACAGACTGGAGGAATGACAGAGATAACTACAGACTGGAGGAATGACAGATACAATTACAGACTGGAGGAATGACAGATATAACTACAGACTGGAGGAATGACAGATACAATTACAGACTGGAGGAATGACAGATATAACTACAGACTGGAGGAATGACAGATACAATTACAGACTGTAGGAATGACAGATACAATTACAGACTGGAGGAATGACAGATACAATTACAGACTGGAGGAATGACAGAGATAACTAGAGACTGGAGGAATGACAGATACAATTACAGACTGGAGGAATGACAGAGATAACTAGAGACTGGAGGAATGACAGAGACCATTACAGACTGGAGGAATGACAGAGACCATTACAGACTGGAGGAATGACAGATACAATTACAGACTGGAGGAATGACAGATACAATTACAGACTGGAGGAATGACAGATACAATTACAGACTGGAGGAATGGCAGAGACCATTACAGACTGGAGGAATGACAGATACAATTACAGACTGGAGGAATGACAGATACAATTACAGACTGGAGGAATGACAGAGATAACTACAGACTGGAGGAATGACAGAGATAACTACAGACTGGAGGAATGACAGATACAATTACAGACTAGAGGAATGGCAGAGACCATTACAGACTGGAGGAATGACAGAGACCATTACAGACTGGAGGAATGACAGATACAATTACAGACTGGAGGAATGACAGATACAATTACAGACTGGAGGAATGACAGATACAATTACAGACTGGAGGAATGACAGAGATAACTACAGACTGGAGGAATGACAGATACAATTACAGACTGGAGGAATGACAGATACAATTACAGACTGGAGGAATGACAGAGATAACTACAGACTGGAGGAATGACAGAGATAACTACAGACTGGAGGAATGACAGATACAATTACAGACTGGAGGAATGACAGATACAATTACAGACTGGAGGAATGACAGAGATAACTACAGACTGGAGGAATGACAGAGATAACTACAGACTGGAGGAATGACAGATACAATTACAGACTAGAGGAATGGCAGAGACCATTACAGACTGGAGGAATGACAGATACAATTACAGACTGGAGGAATGACAGATACAATTACAGACTGGAGGAATGACAGATACAATTACAGACTGGAGGAATGACAGATACAATTACAGACTGGAGGAATGACAGAGATAACTACAGACTGGAGGAATGACAGGTACAATTACAGACTGGAGGAATGACAGATACAATTACAGACTGGAGGAATGACAGAGATAACTAGAGACTGGAGGAATGACAGAGACCATTACAGACTGGAGGAATGACAGACCATTACAGACTGGAGGAATGACAGATACAATTACAGACTGGAGGAATGACAGATACAATTACAGACTGGAGGAATGACAGATACAATTACAGACTGGAGGAATGACAGAGACCATTACAGACTGGAGGAATGACAGATACAATTACAGACTGGAGGAATGACAGATACAATTACAGACTGGAGGAATGACAGATACAATTACAGACTGGAGGAATGACAGAGATAATTAGAGACTGGAGGAATGACAGAGATAACTAGAGACTGGAGGAATGACAGAGACCATTACAGACTGGAGGAATGACAGATACAATTACAGACTGGAGGAATGACAGAGATAACTAGAGACTGGAGGAATGACAGGTACAATTACAGACTGGAGGAATGACAGAGATAACTACAGACTGGAGGAATGACAGATACAATTACAGACTGGAGGAATGACAGAGATAACTACAGACTGGAGGAATGACAGATACAATTACAGACTGGAGGAATGACAGAGATAACTAGAGACTGGAGGAATGACAGATACAATTACAGACTGGAGGAATGACAGATATAACTACAGACTGGAGGAATGACAGAGACCATTACAGACTGGAGGAATGACAGATACAATTACAGACTGGAGGAATGACAGATATAACTACAGACTGGAGGAATGACAGATACAATTACAGACTGGAGGAATGACAGATACAATTACAGACTGGAGGAATGACAGAGATAACTAGAGACTGGAGGAATGACAGATACAATTACAGACTGGAGGAATGACAGAGATAACTAGAGACTGGAGGAATGACAGATACAATTACAGACTGGAGGAATGACAGAGACCATTACAGACTGGAGGAATGACAGATACAATTACAGACTGGAGGAATGACAGATACAATTACAGACTGGAGGAATGACAGAGACCATTACAGACTGGAGGAATGACAGATACAATTACAGACTGGAGGAATGACAGAGACCATTACAGACTGGAGGAATGGCAGGTACAATTACAGACTGGAGGAATGACAGATACAATTACAGACTGGAGGAATGACAGATACAATTACAGACTGGAGGAATGACAGATACAATTACAGACTGGAGGAATGACAGATACAATTACAGACTGGAGGAATGACAGATACAATTCAGACTGGAGGAATGACAGAGATAACTACAGACTGGAGGAATGACAGATACAATTACAGACTGGAGGAATGACAGAGATAACTAGAGACTGGAGGAATGACAGAGACCATTACAGACTGGAGGAATGACAGACCATTACAGACTGGAGGAATGACAGATACAATTACAGACTGGAGGAATGACAGATACAATTACAGACTGGAGGAATGACAGAGATAACTAGAGACTGGAGGAATGACAGATACAATTACAGACTGGAGGAATGACAGATACAATTACAGACTGGAGGAATGACAGATACAATTACAGACTGGAGGAATGACAGATACAATTACAGACTGGAGGAATGACAGATACAATTACAGACTGGAGGAATGACAGATACAATTACAGACTAGAGGAATGACAGATACAATTCAGACTGGAGGAATGACAGAGATAACTACAGACTGGAGGAATGACAGATACAATTACAGACTGGAGGAATGACAGATACAATTACAGACTGGAGGAATGACAGATACAATTACAGACTGGAGGAATGACAGAGATAACTACAGACTGGAGGAATGACAGAGATAACTACAGACTGGAGGAATGACAGATACAATTACAGACTGGAGGAATGACAGAGATAACTAGAGACTGGAGGAATGACAGAGACCATTACAGACTGGAGGAATGACAGAGATAACTACAGACTGGAGGAATGACAGAGATAACTACAGACTGGAGGAATGACAGATACAATTACAGACTGGAGGAATGACAGATACAATTACAGACTGGAGGAATGACAGATACAATTACAGACTGGAGGAATGACAGACCATTACAGACTGGAGGAATGACAGATACAATTACAGACTGGAGGAATGACAGATACAATTACAGACTGGAGGAATGACAGATACAATTACAGACTGGAGGAATGACAGATACAATTACAGACTGGAGGAATGACAGATACAATTACAGACTGGAGGAATGACAGTGCATTACAGACTGGAGGAATGACAGATACAATTACAGACTGGAGGAATGACAGAGATAACTACAGACTGGAGGAATGACAGATACAATTACAGACTGGAGGAATGGCAGATACAATTACAGACTGGAGGAATGACAGTGCATTACAGACTGGAGGAATGACAGATACAATTACAGACTGGAGGAATGACAGAGATAACTACAGACTGGAGGAATGACAGATACAATTACAGACTGGAGGAATGGCAGATACAATTACAGACTGGAGGAATGACAGTGCATTACAGACTGGAGGAATGACAGATACAATTACAGACTGGAGGAATGACAGACCATTACAGACTGGAGGAATGACAGTGCATTACAGACTGGAGGAATGACAGACCATTACAGACTGGAGGAATGACAGATACAATTACAGACTGGAGGAATGACAGATACAATTACAGACTGGAGGAATGACAGATACAATTACAGACTGGAGGAATGACAGATACAATTACAGACTGGAGGAATGACAGGTACAATTACAGACTGGAGGAATGACAGAGATAACTACAGACTGGAGGAATGACAGATACAATTACAGACTGGAGGAATGACAGATACAATTACAGACTGGAGGAATGACAGATACAATTACAGACTGGAGGAATGACAGATACAATTACAGACTGGAGGAATGACAGATACAATTACAGACTGGAGGAATGACAGATACAATTACAGACTGGAGGAATGACAGTGCATTACAGACTGGAGGAATGACAGATACAATTACAGACTGGAGGAATGACAGAGATAACTACAGACTGGAGGAATGACAGATACAATTACAGACTGGAGGAATGGCAGATACAATTACAGACTGGAGGAATGACAGTGCATTACAGACTGGAGGAATGACAGATACAATTACAGACTGGAGGAATGACAGACCATTACAGACTGGAGGAATGACAGTGCATTACAGACTGGAGGAATGACAGACCATTACAGACTGGAGGAATGACAGATACAATTACAGACTGGAGGAATGACAGATACAATTACAGACTGGAGGAATGACAGATACAATTACAGACTGGAGGAATGACAGATACAATTACAGACTGGAGGAATGACAGGTACAATTACAGACTGGAGGAATGACAGTGCATTACAGACTGGAGGAATGACAGATACAATTACAGACTGGAGGAATGACAGATACAATTACAGACTGGAGGAATGACAGATACAATTACAGACTGGAGGAATGACAGATACAATTACAGACTGGAGGAATGACAGATACAATTACAGACTGGAGGAATGACAGAGATAACTACAGACTGGAGGAATGACAGATACAATTACAGACTGGAGGAATGACAGATACAATTACAGACTGGAGGAATGGCAGATACAATTACAGACTGGAGGAATGACAGAGATAACTACAGACTGGAGGGAAGGGAGTGAACACTAGTGAAGTGGAGGGAAGTGAGTGAACACTAGTGGAAGGAAGTGAGTGAACTCTAGTGGAGTGGAGAGAAACGAGTAAATACTAGTGAAGTGAAATTAAGTGAGTACACTAGTGAAGCGGAGGGAAGCGAGTGAACACTAGTGACGTGGAGAGAAGCGAGTGAATACTAGTGAAGTGGAGAGACGTGAGTGAATACTAGTGAAGTGAAATTAAGTGCGTACACTATTGAAGTGGAGGGAAGTGAGTGAACACTAGTAGAGTGGAGGGAAGTGAGTGAACACTAGTGGAGGGAAGTGAGTGTACACTAGTAGAGTGGAGGGAAGTGAGTGAACACTAGTGGAGGGAAGTGAGTGTACACTAGTAGAGTGGAGGGAAGTGAGTGAACACTAGTGGAGGGAAGTGAGTGTACACTAGTAGAGTGGAGGGAAGTGAGTGAACACTAGTGGAGGGAAGTGAGTGTACACTAGTAGAGTGGAGGGAAGTGAGTGAACACTAGTGGAGGGAAGTGAGTGTACACTAGTAGAGTGGAGGGAATTGAGTGTACACTAGTAGAGTGGTGGGAAGTGAGTGAACACTAGTGGAGGGAAGTGAGTGTACACTAGTGAAGTGAAGGGAAGTGAACATACACTAGTGAAGTGAAGGGAAGTGAGTGAACAATAGTAAAGTGGAGAGAAGTGAGTGAACTCAAATGAAGGGAGTGAACACTAGTAAACTTGAACCATGAAAGAAGCACAGATACAAGTGAACTTGGGGGAACAGAAGTGTAATTAGGTGAATTTGGGTACAACAGAGCGAATACGTCTATTAACAGAACTGGAATGTGGAACACGTCACAAAATGACCATGTGTAATGGAGAAGAAGGGAACGAGTCCAAGTGGAATGGATTTTTAAGGGAAGGACAGATGTGAAAAGGGTGGGAAGAAAGAGAACGTTTCATGGCCTGCAGTTGGGAGATGTGATCTGAGTTGTGTTCTTCTAGGTATAAATAGGTCACGGTGCAGGGGCTGGACAGAGACTAGATACTGGACTTGGGATGAAGCTGGTAATATCTGAATAACCAGAGTGCATGATACTAGGAAATGGACCGGGATATTAATTGGGTTGGAAAAGGAGCTATACCCAACAGCCAGAAAAGATTCAGAACAAGACAAGCGAGAACTGTGAACAAGGCAAACACTGAATACTGTTGGAAGATGACCAAGGGTGACAAATGAGAAGGGCTTACTCCATTAGAAGGAAAAGAAAGCAGAGGAGGAGAGGAACTGTGGGTGGGCTTGATGTACTGAAGCTGGGAGACGGCACAGAGGAAACACTGGAAGAGTTTGGCAAGGATGAGTCTTGACTCAGCCTGCAAAGTGGCAACAGCCAAAGCTAAAGGCTCGGATGTTCTGGAGAGTGATGACATCACAGCACAAAAATGATGCACAGTCTAGGCTGGAGAATGGAGGATGGAGCAGAGAGTGTGTCTTTGAACTTGCTTATAAGATAGATGTACGCAGCTAAAATCTGGAATCTGATGAGGAGAGGTGGAACATGAAATAAATCTAATCACATAAATAAAGACTTGCAAAATGGAAAAGACTGGAGATTTGGGGGACTTGTATTTAGGAGGATGGACACATCACTAGGATATGCTTTACATGGCGAGGAATTAGTAGATACATTCTGGAGGGAATGCTTAGATAGTAAGAAGAGGATATAATTCAGCATCTGGTAACAGTGGGGTCTGCAATTCTTCTACAGTAAAAGGATAGTAATATTCTGCCACAATGATCCACATTTAAACTGTGCCTAGTGTAATATGTTGCTACACTGCCTTATTTCACATTCAAGTATTGCATTGGTGCCCATTTAGTCATCCCCATTCAACTTCCCCCGTTTACACTTCCTTGGATCTCCGCTATCTCGAAGCATGGTCCCGCCCCATCCTTGGGCCCAATGCCTACCCCCTCGCAGTGGAGTTGGGGCCCCTACTTTCCCCACTGGACTCTCCAGTGGGGGGAGAGCCCTGGTGGGTTGACCATTTCTACTGTGTTTTTGCTCCGTTCTCCTGCACTTAGGGGTTCTGGCGGGTGGCCGCCCTGGAGTTCCCTGGGTGCACAATCTTACAACGCATCTCCCTATGCTGCCCACAATGTTTTTATGCTGTGTTTCTACAATTGTTTGCACTCCACCTGTGCACTACATATATTGTCTGTTCTTCACTTACTCTTGGGTCCTAGTGGCCTGTGTGTGGCGCTCTGGGTCTCGGGGGGATATCCCTGGAGGGTTAGACTGTCGCCACTCTCCCTTGTCCTCTTGGACCAGCCTTTATTCTCTTATGGACTCCTTTTCCCCTTGGGGGATCGATATCCTATATAGTGGTCCTGGGGGCGCAATGGATGGCACATGAGCTGTTCCTTTTACCTGAATCAGGGCTCTCCCCATGGGGATGCAGGGTCCCGCGCAAACACGACATGGATCTTGTTGCGAGTCTCAGACCCAGGTTCTGATATTCATGTTGTTCTGTTGCTATGTCAGGTAACCTAACTGCCACTGCTATCTACCTGGCTCGTGTCTAGGCATCGCTGTCATCTCATGTGGTTTGCCTTGCGGGTGATCTCATTCTTCCTCATATTTCTTTTTATGGTTATTAGAGGTGGAGGCATGTTCTCCTCGTGGTAGGCTCCCTCCCAGTGATTTTTGTTTTTTACGGACGATCACCTCGGCACCTACTGGTGCTCCCTTCCCTTGAGATCTCCATCCTGCCTTTTTTTTCCTCTTTCCCCTCTTCCTTGTTCCTTCCTTCTGTGTTCTTCCTTTTCCCCTTCTGTGTGTGATTTTTTTTCCCCTTCCTCTCCTTACCTGTGTTCCTGGTTGGTCCTTGGTCTTTGTTGGACGACCCCACACTGCTCTTATGTCTGTGATAGAACTGGCTGTTGCTTCTTCCTTGGACAATTGGTCCATGGACTCCCTACCTCCTGAGGTGTTGAAAATAGTGACTCATTATGTTAAAGGGCTAAATGCACCCCAGAAGTGCAGGATGGCAATGAGAAACTATGCCTCTATCCGGGCCGATATAATTTTCCTTCTTCGGCTCTCCCTAAATACTGGGATAGATGCTACCAGATGCAGTTCCACTCCTCTGGGCCCTTTAAGAAGAATGGGGTCTCTATCTTGATCTGTACCTCCCTAGGTTTCCACACTTCGCAGGTGATCCGTGATCCCAAGGATAGATATCTTTTGTTGCGAGGTAAAATTCAGAGTTCCCCTCTGTCCCTTATGAATGTTTATGCACCCACGGTACCTGATGCTAATTTCTTCTTCTGCCTCTTGGCTCTTCTGGATCAGTGCCTGACTTCTCCCCTTGTGATTGGTGGTGATTTTAAAGCCTTAATGGATCTTATTCTAGACCGCTCTGCCCCCCTCCTCCAGGCTCTCCTTTGCCGACTAAATCTGAACTCCTTACCTCCCTGGTCCACACCCATAGGCTTTTTGACTTTTGGCGACTTTTATATCCACGTTCAAGAGATTACACTTTCTACTCCCACCCTCATGGACAATACTCCAGGTTGGACTTTATTTTCGCCACCCAATCCCTGACAGGTTGCTTATGCTCAGCTAAGGTTCATGATCTGACATAGTCTGACATTGCTATTGTGGAGTGTTCCTTCTCTGGCCCATATGATCCCTTTGCTCCCTCATCTTGGCGTTTCAATGACTCCCTCCTTCTTGTCCTGACTATTCAATCAGATTTGACCGCATCCCTTGAGGAATATTTTGCTCTCAACTTGACACCCGATGTCTCGGTCAGTCTCTTGTGGACAGCTCATAAGGCAGTCATGCAGGGAAAGCTCATTGCCACAGCCTCTCGTTTGAAGAAGACAAGGGCAGCAGAACGTGCCCGACTGGAGGGACTCTTATACAAAGCGGAGGTTGCCCATAAATGAGATCCTAGTGCCTTTAACCTTCAGCGTCTTACTACTTTGAGAGATGAACTCAACCTGTCAAGAGATGTTTTGCGGCCTCTTCAGTGGACCCAACAATTGTACTTCTAGAAATGTGACAAACTGGACGCAATGTTAGCCGCTAAGCTTCAACAACAGATTAAGGCCCGCACGATTAGGGCCATAGCGCAGAGTCCAGGCCATCTTATTAGCAAGACCCCCCAGACTGCCTCTGCCTTCACTAAGTTCTATGAAACTCTGTAAGATGGCTGTAAGGTCTACCACTCTAGTTCTCTACGCACTCCTGTACAGGCCTTCCTGACTTCATGTCATCTACCCCGTTTAACTCGAGAAGACGTAGGTGCTTTGAACTCTGCCATTACAAGTGAGGAGGTTGCTCAGGCTTTGAAGTCCTTTAAACCCTCAAAAGCACCTGGTCCAGATGGGTATACTGCCACCTACTACAAGACACTTAAAAACACCTTGCTTCTATCATTGGTCTCGCTTTTCAACACTTTTTTGGAGGGTGCACATTCTCCGCCACGCGAATAGTGGTCATCCAGAAGGAGGTCAAAGACCCCCCTGCCTGCGCTAGTTACTGCCCCATTTCTCTTATCAATGTGGATATTAAGGTTTTCTCTATGGTTCTTGCCTCTAGACTCTCTCGGCTTCTGATCCGCCTGATCCATCCAGATCAGGTTGGTTTTGTCATGGGAAGGGAAGCCACAGACAATATCCGGAGAGTTTTGAACTTGATACAATTGGCTGGGCTAAATCTATCCCAACAATGCTCTTATCTTTAGATGCCGAGAAGGCTTTTGACAGAATTGATTGGGAATATATGTGGGCAGTCTTGGGGTCTTTTGGCTATGAAGGTTCTATCCTTCATGGTATTCAAGCTCTTTACGCGGTGGTTTCAGTTGCAGGTCACACTTCGATGAGTTTCCCCATCCGCAGTGGGACTAGACAAGGTTGCCTCTTATCCCCTCTCTTGTTTGCTCTCTGCATTGAGCCACTGGCAGCCTCTATCAGGAGCTCCCTGGGCATCCGGGGTTTTCTGGGGGGTTCTGAGGATTATAAACAGTCTATTTGTTGATGACATTTTGCTCACCATGACATCCCTTATGACCTCGCTACCTAATCTTTACGCCCTGCTGCCCACATTCTCCTTCTTCTCTGGCTTCAAAAGGAATCACTCTAAATGTGAGGCCCTGGATGTTTCTCTCCTTGTACCTATGCGGAAACTATTAGCCCTCAATTTTGATTTCAGATGGAGCTCTTCTTCCCTGTCGTTACTGGGTATTCATTTCACTGCATCTCACTCTGCTCTTTATGCTGTTAACTATACTCATTTGCTTAAAGGGATAGTAATACTTCATTTTAACTTTATTTTATTTTGTAGGCATTAAAAAAACATGAAGAATGATATAAGTCTTATCTCTGAAACCTTTATGGTTTAAGAGATATTCACAAACAAAGTATCCCCCCCCTCTTCAGCCAGATCAGAAGGGAGATGCCCAGGTAGACTGCAGAGAGGGACAATCTTCAATTAAGATAATGGAAAAAGCTGAAAAACTTGTCAAGGGGGGAAGGGCTTTCATTGTTTTCATACAAAGAAAATTGTCCCCTTCTGTTATCTGTACTGTCATACAACCTGATCCACATCTGAGAAGAGATAGCTTACACTAGGTAAAAGGGGCGGGGAGGGGAACTTTGCTTGTGAATATCTCATAAACCATAAAGGTCTGAGAGATAAGACTTATATCATTCTTCATGTTTTTTTAATGCCTACAAAATAAAATAAAGTTAAAACGAAGTATTACTATCCCTTTAAGTCCCTACATGACAACTTGAGAACCTGGGCCTCCTACAGGATCTTGTTGTTTGGTAGGATTTATGAGGTCAAGATGACTGCTCAAACTCCTTTACTTTTCCGCTCGCTAGCTATTCCTCTCCGGATGTCTGATATTCGATTGCTTCAGCATCACATCCTCCGATTCAATTGGGCCTCTAGGAAACCAAGACTTAGCTTGTCATTGCTCCATAAACTCAAATTGCATGGGGGACTCTCGGTTCCTCATGTTTGGTCTTATTAAAAAGAGCCCAACTGGCTAAAGCTATCCATCTTCATCTGTCTTGCAATGTCCCCCAATGGGTAGAATTGGAGGTCGCCCTGTGCTGCTCTCCTCCGGCGGCTGATCTTCTCTGGCTTCCAGCACTCATTTCTGGTGAGTTTCACAACAGCCTGCTCTGTCTCACAGTTTGGCTCTTTGGCAGCGGTTCTGTGAAGCCGATCGCCTCATTTCTCCTGCCTCCAGAATGTGTCCCTTGTTCTGGAACCGCGATTTCCCCCCTGGACTCTCCGCCAATCAATTCGGCTGGTGGAGGGCTACTGGGATTTCCCGGGTGTCTGATTTGTTTTTTGTTAATACCCTTCTGACATGGGATCAATTCCGAGAGAAATATTGCGCCCCACCTGGGGAATTGTTTAGATTCCTACAAGTTTAGCATTTTGCCCAGGCTCATTTCAAAAATGGCCCCCCACGATTTTTGAACATCTTTGCTCTGCAACGTCTCCCGGGAGAGGTATTATTTCTAACCTTTATCCCCATTTCATTGGTGTTACCTTCCCTTATCCCCCTTTGTATCACACCTTCTGGAATCCGATCTGGGTGAGACTTTGGACGAAGAGGAGTGGAAGAGCATTGTGGTGAACTCTTCTGGTTTGACTCCTTGTACACTGGTTAAGGAGAACGCGTATAAGGTGTTGTCCAGGTGGTACTACTGTCTGGCCAGAGCCGTTTTTACCTGTCCTCTTCTCAACTATGCTATCGGGGCTGTGGACAGTCTGGCACTTATTTTCATATATGGTGGTCCTGTCCTTCAGTTTCTGGCCTGTGGACTCATGTTTTTCCGCTTCTGGGGTCAGTTTTGGGAGTGGAGTTGCAGCTTGACCCTTGGACTGTCCTGCTAAACCAAACCTCTAGGTATCCTATTTTGCCCCACTTAGCTAATAAACTGATATTTAGAGTGTGCTCTGTGACTCGGTTCCACATTGCTTATCACTGGAAGACTAAGTCTCCGGGTTATGCCCAGTTGGATAACCGGATTTGGAGATTGATCCGTATGGAGAAATTGACTGCTTATTTACACAATTTGTCCTCCTCTTATCTCCAGTTATGGACCCTGTGGATTGACTCCGTGGCTCCTCCTTCATTCCACAGATATTTGCTTACTCTTTGAGGAGTTGGAGCTGTCAGATGTCCTGCTTTGACCCCTCTCCTCGCCCCCCTTTTTTTTTCTCTGGTGCTATCTGCTGCTCCATGACCACATGAGGTGTATGGTTCGGTGACTCCTAGAGTAGTTGTTTTTGTTAATTTCTATGTATTCTTATTTTTATTTATTTTGTGCTTCGTACCCCTTCCCCTTGCTCTTGTGTCCTGTATCCCCTGATTCTCTCTCAAAAATCAATAAAAATTGAATGTAAAAAAAAAAAAAAAAAAAAAAAGATATTAATGTTTCAAAGTAAAAGCAGCTCCAATTAATCTTCATAGTATTTGGGCCAAAGAGAGTGTCATTTCAATACTGTTGGAATTGTAGTTCAAGAGTAATTGAATGATAAAGTATCCCTCTGTGACAGATACTCAGACTGAGTAGCTCCACCAAACTGTGCTTTCTTAGCCTGGGACGACACTCAGAAACTCCAACAGCCAGGAGCCAGGATCATAGCTCAATTCACCTAGACACTAGACAAGACTCAGTGTAGGGTGAAAGCACTCTGGAGTGGTGTATAATGTAGAAATGCGTGGGCTATGATAGATATACATGTGACTGCCCTGGTGAGTGGCGTATAAGGTAGAAACGCATGGGCTATGATATACATGTGACTGCCCTGGTGAGTGGTGTATAAGGTAGAAATGCATGGGCTATGATATATATGTGACTGCCCTGGGGAGGGGTGTATAAGGTAGAAATGCGTGGGCTATGATATACATGTGACTGCCCTGGTGAGTGGTGTATAAGATAGAAATGCGTGGGCTATGATAGATATACATGTGACTGCCCTGGTGAGTGGTGTATAAGATAGAAATGCGTGGGCTATGATAGGTATACGTGTGACTGCCCTGGTGAGGGGTGTATAAGATAGAAATGCATGGGCTATGATATACGTGTGACTGCCCTGGTGAGTGGTGTATAAGGTAGAAATGTGTGGGCTATGATAGATAGACATGTGACTGCCTGGAGAGTGGTGTATAAGGTAGAAATGCGTGGGCTATGATAGGTATACGTGTGACTGTCCTGGTGAGTGGTGTATAAGGTAGAAATGCATGGGCTATGATAGGTATACGTGTGACTGTCCTGGTGAGTGGTGTATAAGGTAGAAATGCATGGGCTATTATATACATGTGACTGCCCTGGTGAGTGGTGTATAAGATAGAAATGCGTGGGCTATGATAGATACACATGTGACTGCCCTGGTGAGTGGTGTATAAGATAGTAATGCATGGGCTATGATAGATATACATGTGACTGCCTGGAGAGTGGTGTATAAGGTAGAAATGTGTGGGCTATGATAGATAGACATGTGACTGCCTGGAGAGTGGTGTATAAGGTAGAAATGCGTGGGCTATGATAGGTATACGTGTGACTGCCCTGGTGAGGGGTGTATAAGGTAGAAATGCATGGGCTATGATATACGTGTGACTGCCCTGGTGAGTGGTGTATAAGGTAGAAATGTGTGGGCTATGATAGATAGACATGTGACTGCCCTGGTGAGTGGTGTATAAGGTAGAAATGTGTGGGCTATGATAGGTATACGTGTGACTGTCCTGGTGAGTGGTGTATAAGGTAGAAATGCATGGGCTATGATAGGTATACATGTGACTGCCCTGGTGAGTGGTGTATAAGATAGAAATGCGTGGGCTATGATAGATATACATGTGACTGCCCTGGTGAGTGGTGTATAAGATAGAAATGCGTGGGCTATGATAGATAGACATGTGACTGTCCTGGTGAGTGGTGTATAAGGTAGAAATGCGTGGGCTATGATAGATATACATGTGACTGCCCTGGTGAGTGGTGTATAAGGTAGAAATGCGTGGGCTATGATAGATATACATGTGACTGCCCTGGTGAGTGGTGTATAAGATAGAAATGCGTGGGCTATGATAGATAGACATGTGACTGTCCTGGTGAGTGGTGTATAAGGTAGAAATGCATGGGCTATGATATACATGTGACTGCCCTGGTGAGTGGTGTATAAGATAGAAATGCGTGGGCTATGATAGGTATACGTGTGACTGCCCTGGTGAGGGGTGTATAAGGTAGAAATACGTGGGCTATGATACACATGTGACTGCCCTGGTGAGTGGTGTATAAGGTAGAAATGTGTGGGCTATGATAGATATACATGTGACTGCCCTGGTGAGTGGTGTATAAGATAGTAATGCGTGGGCTATGATAGGTATACGTGTGACTGCCCTGGTGAGGGGTGTATAAGGTAGAAATACGTGGGCTATGATACACATGTGACTGCCCTGGTGAGTGGTGTATAAGGTAGAAATGTGTGGGCTATGATAGGTATACGTGTGACTGTCCTGGTGAGTGGTGTATAAGGTAGAAATGCATGGGCTATTATATACATGTGACTGCCCTGGTGAGTGGTGTATAAGATAGAAATATGTGGGCTATGATACACATGTGACTGCCTGGAGAGTGGTGTATAAGGTAGAAATGCGTGGGCTATGATAGGTATACGTGTGACTGCCCTGGTGAGGGGTGTATAAGATAGAAATGTGTGGGCTATGATATACGTGTGACTGCCCTGGTGAGTGGTGTATAAGGTAGAAATGTGTGGGCTATGATAGATAGACATGTGAGTGCCCTGGTGAGTGGTGTATAAGGTAGAAATGTGTGGGCTATGATAGATAGACATGTGAGTGCCCTGGTGAGTGGTGTATAAGGTAGAAATGTGTGGGCTATGATAGATAGACATGTGAGTGCCCTGGTGAGTGGTGTATAAGGTAGAAATGTGTGGGCTATGATAGATAGACATGTGAGTGCCCTGGTGAGTGGTGTATAAGGTAGAAATGTGTGGGCTATGATAGATAGACATGTGAGTGCCCTGGTGAGTGGTGTATAAGGTAGAAATGTGTGGGCTATGATAGATAGACATGTGAGTGCCCTGGTGAGTGGTGTATAAGGTAGAAATGCATGGGCTATGATAGATAGACATGTGAGTGCCCTGGTGAGGGGTGTATAAGGTAGAAATGCATGGGCTATTATATACCTGTGCTGTCCTGGTGCGTGGTGTATAAGGTAGAAATACGTGGCCTACTATAGATTTACATGTGACGTGGGCTATGATAGGTATACGTGTGACTGCCCTAGTGAGTGGTGTATAAGATAGAAATGCGTGGCTATGATAGACACACATGTGACTGCCCTGGTGAGGGGTGTATAAGGTAGAAATGCGTGGGCTATGATAGATATACATGTGACTGCCCTGGTGAGGGGTGTATAAGGTAGAAATGTGTGGGCTATTATATACTTGTGCTGTCCTGGTGCGTGGTGTATAAGGTAGAAATGCGTGGGCTATGATAGATATACATGTGACTGCCCTGGTGAGGGGTGTATAAGGTAGAAATGTGTGGGCTATTATATACTTGTGCTGTCCAGGTGAGTGGTGTATAAGATAGAAATGCGTGGGCTATGATAGATACACATGTGACTGCCCTGGTGAGGGGTGTATAAGGTAGAAATGCATGGGCTATTATATACTTGTGCTGTCCTGGTGCGTGGTGTATAAGATAGTAATGCGTGGGCTATGATAGGTATACGTGTGACTGTCCTGGTGAGTGGTGTATAAGGTAGAAATGCATGGGCTATTATATACTTGTGCTGCCCTGGTGCGTGGTGTATAAGGTAGAAATGCGTGGGCTATGATAGATATACATGTGACTGCCCTGGTGAGTGGCGTATAAGGTAGAAATGCGTGGGCTATGATATACATGTGACTGCCCTGGTGAGCGGTGTATAAGATAGTAATGCGTGGGCTATGATATACATGTGACTGCCCTGGTGAGCGGTGTATAAGATAGTAATGCGTGGGCATGGGGTGACTGTAAGGGGTTCATGGGAAAAACAGTGAGCAGGAACGGACACAGAGGGAACGAAGGGGCTGTGAGCAGGTATGGACAGAGGGGGAATTGGGGGGATTTTTTTAGGAATGGACATAGAGGGAATAGGGAAACAACAACCAGGAATGGTCACAGGGGGAATGGGGGGGACAGTGAGCAGGAATGGACATAGATGGAATGGGGGGGTAGTGACCATGAACAGACATAAAGGGAGTCTGGGACATTGACAATGAATAGCTAGTGGGGATGGGGGCAGTGACTAGGAACAGACCTAAAGAGAATTGGGGGACAGTGACAGTGACCAGGAAGGGACACAGGGGAATGTGGCCAGTAAACATGAATGGTCATAGAGGGAATGAGTAAGAAGTGACCAGGAATGGACACAGAGGAATGTGGGGCAGGGATGATCAGGAATGGGCACAGGGAGAATGGGGGGCAGTGATCAGGAACAGACACAGGGGGAATGGGGGGCAGTGGTCAAGAACAGACAGAGGGAAAGGGGGTAGTGATCAGGAACAGACATATAGGGAATGGAGGGGTGATCAGGAACAGACGTAGAGGGAATGGAGGGGTTTTGATCAGGAACAGACATAGATGGAATGGAGGGGCGGTGATCAGGAACAGACGTACAGGGAATGGAGGGGCGGTGATCAGGAACAGAAGTAGAGGGAATGGAGGGGTGGTTATCAGGAATAGACATAGAGGGAATGGAGGGGTGATCAGGAACAGACGTAGAGGGAATGCAGGGGCGGTGATCAGGAACAGACATAGAGGGAATGCAGGGGCGGTGATCAGGAACAGACGTAGAGGGAATGGAGGGGCAGTGATCAGGAACAGACGTAGAGGGAATGCAGGGGCGGTGATCAGGAACAGACGTAGAGGGAATGGAGGGGCAGTGATCAGGAACAGATGTAGAGGGAATGGGGGTGGAGGTTATCAGGAACAGACATAGAGGGAATGGAGGGGTGGTGATCAGGAACAGACGTAGAGGGAATGGGGGGGCGGTGATCAGGAACAGACATAGAGGGAATGGGAGGGGTGGTGATCAGGAACAGATGCAGAGGGAATGGAGGGGCGGTGATCAGGAACAGACGTAGAGGGAATGGAGGGCAGTGATCAGGAACAGATGTAGAGGGAATGGAGGGGCGGTGATCAGGAACAGAAGTAGAGGGAATGGAGGGGTGGTTATCAGGAATAGACATAGAGGGAATGGAGGGGCAGTGATCAGGAACAGACGCAGAGGGAATGGAAGGGCGGTGATCAGGAATAGATGTAGAGGGAATGGTGGGGGGCGGTGACCAGGAACAGAAGTAGAGGGAATGGAGGGGTGGTTATCAGGAATAGACATAGAGGGAATGGAGGGGTGATCAGGAACAGACGTAGAGGGAATGCAGGGGCGGTGATCAGGAACAGACATAGAGGGAATGCAGGGGCGGTGATCAGGAACAGACGTAGAGGGAATGGAGGGGCAGTGATCAGGAACAGACGTAGAGGGAATGCAGGGGCGGTGATCAGGAACAGACGTAGAGGGAATGGAGGGGCAGTGATCAGGAACAGATGTAGAGGGAATGGGGGTGGAGGTTATCAGGAACAGACATAGAGGGAATGGAGGGGTGGTGATCAGGAACAGACGTAGGGGGAATGGGGGGGCGGTGATCAGGAACAGACATAGAGGGAATGGGAGGGGTGGTGATCAGGAACAGATGCAGAGGGAATGGAGGGGCGGTGATCAGGAACAGACGTAGAGGGAATGGAGGGCAGTGATCAGGAACAGATGTAGAGGGAATGGAGGGGCGGTGATCAGGAACAGAAGTAGAGGGAATGGAGGGGTGGTTATCAGGAATAGACATAGAGGGAATGGAGGGGCAGTGATCAGGAACAGACGCAGAGGGAATGGAGGGGCGGTGATCAGGAATAGATGTAGAGGGAATGGTGGGGGGCGGTGACCAGGAACAGAAGTAGAGGGAATGGAGGGGTGGTTATCAGGAATAGACATAGAGGGAATGGAGGGGTGATCAGGAACAGACGTAGAGGGAATGCAGGGGCGGTGATCAGGAACAGACATAGAGGGAATGCAGGGGCGGTGATCAGGAACAGACGTAGAGGGAATGGAGGGGCAGTGATCAGGAACAGACGTAGAGGGAATGCAGGGGCGGTGATCAGGAACAGACGTAGAGGGAATGGAGGGGCAGTGATCAGGAACAGATGTAGAGGGAATGGGGGTGGAGGTTATCAGGAACAGACATAGAGGGAATGCAGGGGCGGTGATCAGGAACAGACGTAGAGGGAATGGAGGGGTGGTGATCAGGAACAGACGTAGAGGGAATGGGGGGGGCGGTGATCAGGAACAGACATAGAGGGAATGGGAGGGGTGGTGATCAGGAACAGATGCAGAGGGAATGGAGGGGCGGTGATCAGGAACAGACGTAGAGGGAATGGAGGGCAGTGATCAGGAACAGATGTAGAGGGAATGGGGGTGGAGGTTATCAGGAACAGACGTAGAGGGAATGCAGGGGCGGTGATCAGGAACAGACGTAGAGGGAATGGAGGGGTGGTGATCAGGAACAGACGTAGAGGGAATGGGGGGGCGGTGATCAGGAACAGACATAGAGGGAATGGGAGGGGTGGTGATCAGGAACAGATGCAGAGGGAATGGAGGGGCGGTGATCAGGAACAGACGTAGAGGGAATGGAGGGCAGTGATCAGGAACAGATGTAGAGGGAATGGAGGGGCGGTGATCAGGAACAGACATAGAGGGAATGGAGGGGCGGTGATCAGGAACAGACGTAGAGGGAATGGAGGGCAGTGATCAGGAACAGATGTAGAGGGAATGGGGGGACGGTGATCAGGAACAGACGTAGAGGGAATGGAGGGCGGTGATCAGGAACAGATGTAGAGGGAATGGAGGGCAGTGATCAGGAACAGATGTAGAGGGAATGGAGGGGCGGTGATCAGGAACAGACATAGAGGGAATGGAGGGGCGGTGATCAGGAACAGACGTAGAGGGAATGGAGGGCAGTGATCAGGAACAGATGTAGAGGGAATGGGGGGACGGTGATCAGGAAGAGACATAGAGGGAATGGGGGGGCGGTGATCAGGAACAGACATAGAGGCAATGGAGGGGCAGTGATCAGGAACAGACGTAGAGGGAATGGAGGGCAGTGATCAGGAACAGACATAGAGGCAATGGAGGGGCAGTGATCAGGAACAGACGTAGAGGGAATGGAGGGGCGGTGATCAGGAACAGACATAGAGGGAATGGAGGGCAGTGATCAGGAACAGACGTAGAGGGAATGGAGGGCAGTGATCAGGAACAGATGTAGAGGGAATGGAGGGACAGTGATCAGGAACAGACGTAGAGGGAATGGAGGGGCGGTGATCAGGAACAGACGTAGAGGGAATGGGGGGGGCGGTGATCAGGAACAGAGGGAATTGAGGAGGGGAAAAGTGACTAAGAACTCTCACTCACCCGCTGAGGAAGAATCTTGTCTGCCATCTTCCTTCTCTTCGCACTAAGCAGAAGAACAGTAGATATTTAGTTACATAATTCAGCTGACAGACACAAGCACACACATACAAAAAAACCACACAGCTAGAGAGACATACACTAACAGATACATGAATAGACATATACATACACACACAATCTGAAACACATAAGCAATCTCATGCAGAGACACATACACATTCCTATACAGCCAGACACACAATGGAAATCATTAATCATGAAGAATTGAATATAATGCCGTAATTTGTACAAAGAGGTACCTCCTGGTGGCTGTGCTCTCTTTTGCAGTAATTTTCTTATTTTAGGTACACTTGTTTGTAGATTTTATTACATTCTTATATTTCTTTTAAATGATGAATCTGGCCGCCTTCTTATTCCTCATTTCCCTGCAAACCTCTTTGTTAAGCAACATTGGTCTTAATTTGCTCCTTTTGCATTTATTCCCGTTATATATATTGATGCGTATAGCAGTTTGATCAAATTCTATTTTTTATTAAGGTATCTATTTTGTATTTTGAATAATAACATACAACAATAAGAGGAACACAGAAGAAAGGAAAGGGGGTAGAGAAAGAGAGCAGAAAACAAGGGGTGTCTCTCAAATACAGAGATCAATTGGAGCATTAGTTGGTGAATTTGAAATCCAATTCCTCCATATCCTATAGAATATTTGTGGACACCCTCCTGTGCATATGGGTTAATTTAAAAATTATAGAGGAGTCAAAGATCAGGCATAGCCAGTAAGAAAATATAGGTGGCAGAGGGAGTTTCCACTCAAGGACGATAGTCTAAAGGGCATAGAAGAGTCTGTAAAATACTTTTGTGTAGAAGCAGGGGTAACCTCATCCATAAAACTCATGAAGATGACTCTGGGATCACTGATAACTGTGATTTCAAAGGGCAATGCAGGAAATTGTAGAACTTTGCTCTAAAATAATGACAATTTAGAACATGCCCACAGTATTTGAATACAACCACACAAGGAATCATTGAGAACCCATTTTATGAAGGCAGGAAGAGGTAAAGTAGACCCAGTGTAGGGTACCAAGTACAATCAGTCTATCCCAGATGAAGCCAGTCCACCCAAGACTCCATAAGGTCAGGAATATCTTTCTGGCAGAGACACCAAGTTCTCTCCAGGGAAGAAAGAGATGTTGTTAGAGGTCGGTTTAGGAATATTAAAGTTGCAAACTAGATATTCAGCAGGGGACATAGAAATGGAGCAGGTAAGAGCCAAACTGAGCCAAAAAAGCCTCCTGAATCTGTAACGAGTTCAAGATAAGTTTACAAGAAATGCAAAAGTCTGATTCAAGTTAACACTCTAAAAAAAAACTGAAATTGGATCTGTGCTGTCTATCCATGATCAATCTTTAAGATCTGTTGTATCTATACAGAGTCCCTCTTCCCATGTAGCTATTTGAGAAGGACTTAACAGAAACCGTCACCCTGAAATGCACTAAAACTCTAATTGGTAAACATTGCTGTGCTTAAAACCAATATGTTATCAGGTACATGGACCAAGGAGCAGTAATTTATAAATTATAATATTCCGATCTTGTCCAAGATTATTAAATAACTGTAATTGGTCCACATATCTGTGTATGATTTCATAACACAGGAACCAATGAACAGTGTTTTTGCTATTGTTGCATAATATTGTATAGCCACACTTGATTTAATGTGGTGACCCATCATGGCATAACAGCCACATATATTTAAACGGCCAAAGCATTTTGCCTAACAGGCTTCACCTGGGGCCAAAAAGAAAATGAGCTGCACTCTTTTGTACATCAAAGGTAATTTGAAAACGAGGCTTGGATGTATCCAATAGCCCTTTTCCAATCTGTTGTCAATCTTTCTATGGCAAGCTCAGGACAGTCGACCGGGAGCTATCCTGGAACCAAGTCACAGCAACAAAGGTTCTACTTGTGAAACCAGGGAGTAGGTACAGGCCAGAAAAACCCGGACCACAGGAGGGCACCCTGAAGTAGCAGTGGGCATCATGTGAGGCAAGTAAAATTGGCTAGGCAATACACGATATTTGGGCAGACCCAAACCCCAGACTAGTACCCCCAGTGGGATATCTACCAGATGGGGATGGG
This sequence comes from Rhinophrynus dorsalis, assembly GCA_037306005.1. NCBI lineage: Eukaryota > Metazoa > Chordata > Amphibia > Anura > Rhinophrynidae > Rhinophrynus > Rhinophrynus dorsalis. The sequence continues at coordinate 493,565,876 of CM074723.1, read as the reverse complement.
GGGGGGGCCCTAGGGCAGGGAACCATAGAAGGAGGTCCATGGAAGCCAGGTAATCTCATAGTGGTTTAGCCTGCCAGTAGCTACTGCATGCGAGAGTTCCAAGGCAGCTCAAGTGGCAATTCGGGTATACCACAAATCAATAGAAGTCAATTGTGAGGCCTCCCAACATAAAGGAATAATGAGCCTGGCAGCAATTAACAATTTGAAGAGTAAGGTAGGGTGGTCTTACAGTTAATAAAACTCAGAATAAAAAGGAATTCTTATGTCGATCCTGGAAGTTGTCTGATCTTAATATGAATGTATAAGCTTTACAAGAGTTACATTTATATGTGCCATTAATCTTTGACATGGAAGTAAGTCAATTAGCCTGTTTTTCTCTCCTAAAATGGCTGTGGACTACATAGTTCTTTCATATTTTTTGTCCGTCGATATGTAATTTTTGGCTTTTCTGGCAATATGTCCGTTAAGTCACTGTCCAATCTTAAGATTGAATAATTTTATGCTGTTAATTATTGTGCCAATTATCTGATTTCTTTAGATTCCTGCTTATTATCTCTAGGTTATGAAGTAGATAATTCAGATCACTATTCAAGGCTCTTTGACAGGCCTTCTTCAGTATCATTTTACTATAACCCTTGCCAGGAATTGACTGTAGCTCTGGCTTCAAGTTTAAAATCATCCAATGTTCTATAGAGGTGTCGTATTTTAAAATATTGTCCTTTTGGAATGTGTCTAATTAGGGGCTGTGGATGATGACGATCTGCCATTAAAAGACTATTGGTTGCCATTGCTTTGCAAAAAACATTTGTAGTGATTGCATCATTTTTTGCTTCTCACCAATTTAATGTCTAAAAATAAAAGTTATTTTGATTTATTTGTAAAAGAACAAACAAAAAGAAGGCGCCCAATAGTGCCTATTACCATTGTTGATACTTGAAATAGAAAATCATAAATTATACTCACAAAGGTGATCGTTGTGAAATGAACTTACGTCCAAAAACAACATAGCGAGCGTACAAATTCTTACACCTGTCCTTGTTCAGGTTATGGATACAGTGTGTCACCCAATCAATCCATTAAAGTTGGAATATACACATAGAGAAGAGGAAAAAAATATAAAAATACAAGTAAAAAAATAATAAAATAAAAAAGAAACAAAAACAGCTGCTATAATCTTCAAAATAGTATAAAATTGAATCTGGACAAAAATCCTAGAATTACACTACAATAAAAACAGTTTCTCTAGGCACAAAAAAACGACGTTTCGCAGTCTAAACTGCTTTCTCAAGACTGAATACCTAAAAATCAGGAACATAACAGCTATGAAAACAACACGTTTAAAACTACCCACCCGTTCCCCTATTGGTTGACCCCCAATTAGCTAAGAAATCGGTCTAAACAACACTTATATCTAAGTATACTAAAATTTCCAGTACCCTATTATATCAATGATATCAAAAGGAGTCCTTTTAAAATTTGTAACCTCCTGCATATACCTTCATTTTCATTAATTTTGAAACTGGAAGCTGGAAGTAGATCTTACTTCGATCTTGACATTAGAACGCAGAACAAAACTCTGATTGGGTACCCATCAAAACTGAAACTAAAGGGCACAGGAAATCCATAATTCACCATCTTTAAATATCAGATTTTTGGTTTATAATGGTTAAAACCCCCATGTTTCCCTTTGGTACTGGAAGTGACCAGGGCGCCATTTTGGCACACCCTAAGCATTTCACCACCAAAGAATAAAACAAGACAGATACAGTGCAATTTCTACTGTTCACTGTATTAATGTTATATAACATACATCTGTTTGATTGAGTCTATAAAATGGTTTAGTTAATTTATATACTTTATAGCCCCAAACAAGGAAATACCTAAAAAACGACCCAGAATACAGTCAAAATTAAATCAATATGAAGGTTTCCAGTCTACCCCCCCCCCATAGCTGTATCCAACTTAACGCTACAAAGTAAGTCCACCTTGTAGTCAACAAATGATAACAAATCTTGATGACCAAACTCATCCAATAAAAGGGAAATGTCCGGTAATCAATCTGCAATCTAAACCCGACAGGTGACGTTGTCACGGTTTGTTTTGACTCTCAGACACAGAGTTAAGATAAAAACACAACTTTATTGAAAGTTTAAAGAGAGCCCTCGTGGGTCTGGCATACACATATAACAACACGTGATTTGTACAATGCAATGTAGAATAGTGGTACAGTGAAAAATAGTAAGGCTCTACCGGCCCTGCCAATACCGGTTAAGGCAACCTTAAGACTGGCACAATCAAGAAATAGGTTCTACCGGCAAGGCAGCCTGGAGGCTTGCTAAACGAAAGAGGAGGCTCTACCGGTCCTGCCAATATACCGGGCAAGGCAGCCTTTGGACTGGCACAAAGAGAGAGGAGGCTCTACCGGCCCTGCCAATATACCGGGGAAGGCAGCCTGGAGGCTTGCTAAATGAAAGAGGAGGCTCTACTGGCCCTGCCAATATACCGGGCAAGGCAGCCTAGACTGGCACAATGAGAGAGGAGGCTCTACTGGCCCTGTTAATATACCGGGCAAGGCAGCCTTTGGACTGGCACAAAGAGAGAGGAGACTCTACCGGCCCTGCCAATATACCGGGCAAGGCAGCCTCACTAGGCCCAGAGAACTGCAAGTACTGGTACATAAGCGGAGAAGGCCTCAGCGACTTTAATGTTGGTGGAGTAATCCAGTCGCCTAACTGAGCATAAAGAGGCCTTGCCGGGGCTGTATAGGTGTCAACGAGCACCCGGTAATGAAGGAGCAATTCAGTACCCGCGTACTGGACCAACTATGACACTGCCGGTGCTATATGGAGATTGTGAGCCACCGGTATATATGGAGCGAACCAGTACCCGCGTACTGAATACACAAGACTCTACCGGTGCAGTGTGGAACGCAGCAACCAACCGGTTATACGTGGAGCGAACCAGTACCCGCGTACTGGATTACACAAGGCTCTACCGGTGCTGTATGGAACGCAGCAAGTAACCGGTTATATGTGGAGCGAACCAGTACCCGCGTACTGGATTACACAAGACTCTACCGGTGCTGTGTGGAACGCAGCAAGCGACCGGTTATACATGGAGGGAACCAGTACCTGCGTACTGGATTACACAAGACTCTACCGGTGCTGTATGGAATGCAGCAAGCAACCGGTTATACGTGGAGGGAACCAGTACCTGCGTACTGGATTACACAAGACTCTACCGGTGCTGTATGGAACGCAGCAAGCGACCGGTTATACATGGAGGGAACCAGTACCTGCGTACTGGATTACACAAGGCTCTACCAGTGCTGTATGGAATGCAGCAAGCAACCGTTTGTACATGGAGTGAACCAGTACCCGCGTACTGGATTACACAAGACTCTACCGGTGCTGTATGGAATGCAGCAAGCAACCGGTTATACATGGAGTGAAGCAGTACCCGCGTACTGGACTACACAAGTCACTGAATGATAAGAATGTCGACCAAGGCGACCTGAAGGAGGATACACTCTGAACACGATCCAGGAGCAGGAACACAGCCAGGTCAGGACAGGAAATAGGAACAGTAACGGCAACCAACTGGAGCAGGGACAACAGCAGGAACAACAGCTCAAACCGGATCAGGAACGGAGGCAGGAACCAAGACACAGAGGAAGTAGTCAGGCAGGTACACTGGTGATCTCTGGAGCGTAGTAGAATCAGTAATGGCCCAGGAAGCTCAGGAAAACAGTGCAGGTGCTAGTGACATAGAGACACCACGAAAGGGCCACCAAAGGGTGCCCAAGCCCAGTCTAAATAGACAATACAGGGCGGGCTGAAGACAGGCAGCCAATGGAAAGCCCAATCAGATAACTGATAGGAAAAGGCAGCAATCACGGGCACCGTGATAGATGTCTCCAAAGCACTCAATGTGCACAAGCGGCGGACCCCACTTAGACAAGCTGGTATATCTACATCCCTCGAGAGGCAATCTATGCGATGTGAAAACTACAAAATACCTCCCTTCACTACCCCTTCCCATTTCTTATCTGTCTGTCCATCAAGAGATAACCACACAAAATCTTCTTCCCATAAATAAATTTGTAATATAGATAAAAGATGTGAGGTGTCCTTGAGAAAGGATTCTAAACCAACTACCAAGCGCTGGAGGTGGAAATCGACACACAACGATAAATTTGCAGTGTGAGAATCTATACTAGAAATGATAGGGGGGTCAGATAGGGACTTATATATTTCTGATCCCCCGGGCCGTCCTATCATTTCTAGTGTAGATTCTCTCACCGCAAATTTATTATCGCGGGTCGATTTCCACCTCCAGCGCTTGGTAGTTGGCTTAGAATCCTTTCTCAAGGACACCACAAATCTTTTATCCATATTACAAATGTATTTATGGGAAGAAGATTTTGTGTGGTTGTCTCTTGATGTTACAGCACTGTACTGTAACATCCCCCATAAGGGTGGTATAGAGGCAGCTAAGTTTTATTTGATGAAAGATCTTCTAATGCCAGTAGAACAAATTGAGTTTATTTTACGAGCTATTGAATTTACACTTACGCACAACTGTTTTGAGTTCAATAACCAGATATATTTACAAACCAGTGAAACAACGATGGGCACCAAGTTCGCACCAAGCTAAGCAAATCTTTTTATGGGCTCTTTGGAACATCAGATGATTTATTCAGATTGCCCTTTCGGAGCAAACTTGGTGCTCTACCGCCGTTTAATTGACGACATTATAATCATTTGGAAGGGATCCAAAGATGAGATTCTAGGGTTTGTAGATTATATGAACTCAAATAAGTGGAACATCAAATTTACAAGTACAATAGAAGACAAGAGAATCCAATTTTTGGATCTGGAGTTAGAGGGGGAAGTTAGAAAATCTATATTGACAAGAACTTATTTTAAGAAGGTAGATTCTAATACTTCCATAGCTGTCACTACAAAATAAAAAGAATAAAAAGAAATTGCACTAGCATTGACGATTATGACAAACAATCAGGGTTTCTAAAAAAAAAAAGATTCTTGGATAAATCTTATCCTGAGAGTTTAGTGAATGATTCTCACATGAGAGCTAAGGTACACAAAGAGATACATGGAAGTATACTGAAAGAGAATGAAAATAAGATGGGATGTGTTTCCTCAGTTTATCACGAATTACAACGCATGTGGTAAAAATATAAGGGAACTATTAAGGAAACATTGGGATATATTGGAGAGAGATAGTCTGCTGAAGAAAAGTATACCAAACCAACCCAAGTTAGTTTTTAGAAGGTCCAAAACATTAAAAAATATCTTGGGTCCAAGTAAATTGAGAAACTCCAAGAATAGTGACAAAAAACACGTTTCAAATGAACTTACTTGGTTGGGTGAAAAAAGACAACTAAGCAGAGGTTCGTACAGGTGTTTGTTGAATAGATGTTTAACTTGTCCTCTTATAGCCAACAAAGTTTCTACTTTCAGATCTACTATGACAGGTGAGGTTTTTGATGTAAAATGTACATGAACTGTGGATTCCAATATGTTATTTATCTTTTGACCTGCCCGTGTCAACTCCAATATGTGGTCGCACAACCCAGTGTTTTAGAACACATCTAGGGCAACATAGAAATAACATTAGTAAAGGTTATCCATTTCATAGTGTCTCTAGACATTTCCAGCTGGTACACAATAGTGATTTTAACTTAGTGCCATTCCCAGAGAGAAGATTGTTGTGGGAAATTCTAATGACAGACTTTCCGCATTGTTCAAAAGAGAATCATATTGGATTTTTAGATTGGCTTAAATGAATCAAACGAGATGAATTGGTAATAAGTGGGATTTTGTTTTTGTCTCAGATTTTTAGTTAACTACTTAGAATTTTTCATTTATTTAGCATCTAATATAGTAATTAGTTAGATTAGATCATGTTAGTGTCATGTTAGGATTTCAAGTCCTTATAAGGGTACATTCTTTACACATTTACATATTTTTCTAATATCCAATAGAATATCACATGCCAAATAGAATTTAGATTGGATATAATTACACATTCACATACTTTGAACATTAATAGATTTTTATAGTGACTACATTAGTATATTTGAGCACTCAGCTAGGGATCATTCACAATAATCAATGCTGATAATAATTATTCACACAATACACATATATTACTATGATTATTAATTTCTTTATCACTGTTTCATAATTTATTATTTTCTATTCACACACAAGGATTGTTTTTTAGATCCCATTCATTCATCTTTTGGAGGTAACATGGAGATGTGTATATACACAAAAGGTTGCTCTTCAGATCCCATTCATTCATCTTTTGGAGGTATCGTGGAGATGTGAATGCATGAGCATATATATATGTTCTTTAGTTTCTGTGTATTCATCTTATTGAAATATCTTATGGATGCGTATATATGAGTATATGCATGGACGCCAATGGTGAGATGAATAAGCAGATTATACTATATGGACAGAGACTGATAAGAAATGGGAAGGGGTAGTGAAGGGATGTAGAATATTTTGTAGTTTTTACATCGCATAGATTCCCTCTAGAGGGATGTAGATATACCAGCTTCTCTAAGTGGAGTCCACTGTTTGTGCGCATTGAATGCTTTGGAGACGTCACCTGTCAGGTTTAGATTGCAGATTGATTACCGGACATTTCCCTTTTATTGGATGAGTTTGGTCATCGAGATTTGTTATCATTTGTTGACTACAAGGTGGACTTACTTTGTAGAGTTAAGTTGGATACAGCTATGGGGGGGGGTAGATTAGAAACCTTCATATTGATTTAATTTTGACTGTATTCTGGGTCGTTTTTATGTATTTCCTTGTTTGAGGCTGTGAAGTATATAAATTAACTTAAAGGGGAACTACCACCCCGCAAAAACTGTATGCTAATTAAGTCTTCATCTGGCGACTAGCTGCTTAGTAGCGCTAGTCGCCAGAAATATTACCTGGTTTCAAAGATTTTCTACTTATTCGGAGGCTGACAGCCGGCCGGCTCCAAAAGGGACTGACAGCACAGGAAGCACGGACATCACTATGGCAAGATGTCCGTGCTTCCTGCTACTGTCAGCCTCCGAATAAGTAGAAAATCTTTGAAACCAGGTAATATTTCTGGAGACTAGCGCTACTAAGCAGCTAGTCGCCAGATTAAGACTTAATTAACATACAGTTTTTGCGGGGTGGTAGTTCCCCTTTAACCATTTTATAGAATCAATCAAACAGATGTATGTTATATAACATTAATACAGTGAACAGTAGAAATTGCACTGTATCTGTCTTGTTTTATTCTTTGGTGGTGAAATGCTTAGGGTGTGCCAAAATGGCGCCCTGGTCACTTCCAGTACCAAAGGGAAACATGGGGGTTTTAACCATTATAAACCAAAAATCTGATATTTAAAGATGGTGAATTATGGATTTCCTGTGCCCTTTAGTTTCAGTTTTGATGGGTACCCAGTCAGAGTTTTGTTCTGCGTTCTAATGTCAAGATCGAAGTAAGATCTACTTCCAGCTTCCAGTTTCAAAATTAATGAAAATGAAGGTATATACGGGAGGTTAAGAATTTTAAAAGGACTCATTTTGATATCATTGATATAATAGGGTACTGGAAATTTTATTATACTTAGATATAAGTGTTGTTTAGACCGATTTCTTAGCTAATTGGGGGTCAACCATTTGGGGAAGGGGGGGTAGTTTTAAACATGTTGTTTTCACAGCTGTTATGTTCCTGATTTTTAAGTATTCAGTCTTGAGAAAGCAGTTTAGACTGCGAAATATTGTTTTTTTTGTGCCTGGAGAAACTGTTTGTATTGTAGTGTAATTCTAGGATTTTTATCCAGATTAAATTTTATTTTTATATTTTTTTCCTCTTCTCCATGTGTATATTCCATCTTTACTGGATTGATTGGGTGACACACTGTATCCATAACCTGAACAAGGACAGGTGTAAGAATTTCCTTGTACGCTCCCTATGTTGTGTTTGGACGTAAGTTAATTTCACAACGATCACCTTTGTGAGTATAATATATGATTTTCTATTTCAAGTGTCAACAACGGTAATAGTCACTATTGGCCACCTTCTTTTTGTTTGTTCTTTAACATACTAATGACTGCCAACTGGTTGTATGGAGGAGCAGACCCGAAAAGGATCCTGAGAGATACCTGGGGTAATCATACTGCATGAGGGGCAGTTTATAAAAATCCCATGAGCATGCATTTCAGTGAATATTTCATTGTTACACTGAACACTTCTGATTGTGAGTGCAATTCCTATATTGGTGGAGGGTTGGTGTGAAACAGTTTTACAGCGTTAATATACCAGGAGACCCTTTTTGTTCTTTTCTGTCTATTTTGATTTATTTCACTTTCGCTCAAATTATCTGTATTATGATTGTTTGTCCACAAATTGTTAAAACTCCTGCAATGTTCCTGTCCATGTCAATAGAACATCATCTATGTATCACAGTGCCCGTGATTCTATACCGACATTCTGACTTCCAGGTTTGTGCCTGATTGCCTCTTATTGGTGCTTGCTGGCTAGCCCCTCCCATGGCTAGCCTTTATATATACGCCCTCCTGTCATTGGGCCTGTGCCCTTTCGTGGTGTCTCTGACCTTACATTTCCTGCGCTCCTGTTCCGTGTTTGATCCGGTTTTCGTCTGACCTTGTTCCTGTGCTACTCCAATGTACCGATCCAGGCTTTGGCTGACTACCGCTCTTGTGTACAGATCCAGGCTTTGGCTGACTACTGCTCTTGTGTACCGAACCAGGCTTTGGCTGACTACCTCTTCGGTGTACCGATCCAGGCTTTGGCTGACTACCGCTCTTGTGTACAGAACCAGGCTTTGGCTGACTACCGCTCTTGTGTACCGAACCAGGTTTTGGCTGACTACCGCTCTTGTGTACCGATTGTGGCTTGGGCTGATGACCGCTCTCTGATTCTGATCCAGGCATTATCTGACTTATGCTTTTGTCCCATTGTCGCTATTGTCAGATACAGGCTGCCTTACGCGGTATTCGGTAAGGCCGGTAGAGCCTCCTCCGTTCCTTGTTGCACCAGATGCAGGCTGCCTTACCCAGAATTTGGTAAGGCCGGTAGAGTCTCCTCCGTTCCTTGATGCACCAGATACAGGCTGCCTTACCCAGTATTCGGTAAGGCCGGTAGAGCCTCCTCCGTTCCTTGTTGCACCAGATACAGGCTGCCTTACCCGGTAGGCGGTAAGGCCGGTACAGCCTCCTCAGTTCCTTGTTGCGCTAGATAAAGGCTGCCTTACCCGGTATTCGGTAAGGCCGGTAGAGCCTCCCTAGTCCTTATTCCATTTGCCTTCAGACTGCCTTACCTGGAATTTGGTAAGGCCGGTAAAGCCTCCAGTATTGTACCGCTATTTGTATGCCCTGTCCTGTGTCAAACTTGCTACTGTTAAAATAAAGTTTGGACCCGTGAGGGGCCTTGTTGCGCTTTATACTATCTAATAAAGCTTTTTAACCTAACCAATTGTCTGAGTGTTCATTAAAACCATGAAGATATGTATCTGAGCCATAATCCAATTTTATCTGTATATTCAATCAACTCATCAGTAAATAGTACTTTGTCCTCCCACAACCAAAGTATAGGTTGGCATAATAGGACAGCAACTTCCCATAGTTGCGCCTCTTATCTGTTGGTAGAATTGTCCATCAAATTCAAAGTAATTATATGAAACTACAAATCTACCTAGAGTAAATGTGTTATAATTAGCATACTGACTCCCCTTTATCTCTAAGAAATACTTTGTTGCTTGAATTCCAATCTCATGGTCAATACTGGTGTATAAGATTTCAATGTCAAGAGATTCCAAATAGTAATTTGCCCCCCCAAGGGAATGTCTTCCAGTTTGGTTGCATCCTTTGAGTCCTTCACATATGATGGTAAAGTCAGGACAAAATTCCTAAGAATCCTGTCAAGAGATGCTTTTTCACCCAGACTTCCATTTCCAGAGACTATTGGTCTACCAGGGTTTTTTTGGGTTCTTATGGACTTTGGGAATACAGTAGAATGTTGCTAATGTTGGTGATTTTGGAAGTAAATACTCCATTTCCATCTCTGTAATGACCCCCATCCTTAGTCCACAATCTAGTATAGTTTTTAGGATTTCCTTAAGTGTCCATGTATGGTTCGATTTACTTTTTGAGAACCTTTTTATCAGAAAGTCTCCTGAATTCTTCCACATAATCTGCTGTGTCCATTTTTATCAGACCACCCTTTGTCCACCGGTTTTATTGTTACTGAATGGTTTTTATTAAATTCAAATAAGGTATTCTTCTCTTCTCTTGAAAAATTGTCAGGCCCAGATATATAGTTTAGATTGGCACTACCAAGGGAATTGTGTAATTCTTCCAATTATCTAGTGACTTGATCACAGAAAACTTCTATATGTTATGAAATACTTTTTGAGGACTTGAATCCTAAATTGACTTTAAGATCCAAGAATGGTCCCAGTATTAGGACCAAAGGTTCCTCATTATCTTCTAATAAGGCTCTTAAATCCTCTATTGCTGTTTGATCTTGTTCTAAGGGACTTTTATTTGATTCTTTCAGCTTGAAAATGTATGTAGAAGCAATTTTCAGGAAAATGATTAAAGGTAATGTTTACCATAGGTTTTGTTAATAAAGTAGTAATAGGAAAGATGTTTTTTTTGTTTTGTTTTTTTAATGTAAATACTTTTAAAGATACTCTATCTCTAATGAGATAGCTCAGTGGTAAATTCCCTGTTCAAACCACAAGGCTGCAGGTTTGAATCCCGGCAGGGTCAACTCAGCCCTTCATCCTTCCGAGGTTGATAAATGAGTATCATTAACAAGGTAATAATAATACCTATTATTCAGCTGCCGATTTGGTTAATTCCAAGAGCGTGCACTGAAAGCGCTTTGAGTCTCCCTGGGAGAAAGGTGCTATATAAATACTTATTATTATTATTCAAGCTTTGCAGGCCAGCATAATGTAACACTCTGAATCTTCTGTAAAGCTCTTGTTCACTTAATAATTCTCCTCCCAGCTGCCCCAGGGAATGCGTTCACGCTTCCCTTCTGTGTGCTGTGAATGGCTTCTATCTTTATATAAAGCTCCGGTTAGCATTATACTGAGGTTGCAGTAGTAGTATTATTCAGGTTGCAGCCTCAGTATAACGCTAACCAGAGCTTGATATAACGATAGAAGCCATTCCCACCACACAGAAGGGAAGCGTGAACGCATTCCCTGGGGCAGCTGGGAGGGAGGTGGGAGGAGAAGAAGACCTGTGCCCATTCTGCGGAAGTGCACAGCACAGAAAATAGAATATCTGTAAAAGTACTTACATTTAGATAAAAACCAGCTTTAATGTCCTTAACCCATTCAAATAAATAAAAATTGGATGTATGCCTATTCTTAGTACTTACAACTGGCGGACTAGAACTAAGCAACTAATTACTCTCCCATCTCCGTTATCTCAAGTGTTTGTTATGTTTTTTTTTAAATAGATTTTATTATCAGATCGCTCCATACATATCTCATATACAGAAAAGTACATATAGAACGTTCAAGTACACGTAGACTTGTGTAACAATGAAAAGAATATATGCATATTAGTAGAAAGTACAGAGTCAACCTGAGGTTTTTATTTTTATTTCAACCTCCAATAACCAAAATTTCCAGAACCTAACCTAACTTTAATTCTACTATACCCCCGAACCCCAATTCCTCTCTCCTCCGAACCCGCAGCACCCCCCCCCCCCCCCCGCCCACCAGATCCCAAGTGTTTTACTCGAGATTTACTCAGTACTCACTTTTGGCAACTTCTTATCCTTGTTGGTCAGTTCATAATGAGGATACCCTAAGACGTTTCTTCTGAGACTCATCTCTCCGCCCCCTCTCTCTATTTAGTGATTAATTCTAATAGATATGGTGATATCTTAGTCTATCACCCTTTCTCAGTTTACCCTCGATTCTCCAGGATGTGCTACTTCCACCTTCCTCTTTCCAAAAATGATGCCTCCCATCTGGCCCTTAACATTTACTCTTTACTATTCAAAACTATTTTGTATATTTTTATCTTCGTGTACGCTTTGAGATACTGATGTCATCGTTTTTTTGGCCTCATCTTGCCAAGTTGTAAAGTCAATTGGGTTAGATAGAAAACAAGCCACTTATTATTAAGGACCTTGGAACCAAGTCCCAATTTTAGAAAAAGAGACAAACGAAAGAGATATAATATCCCAAAAATTACATATGTATTATATATGCATGTCCTAAATAGAGATCAAACGCACTGCAAGTCCCAAATTATCAATTATCAAAAATTCAGGAAAGAAGAGAGAACAGAATCCTGTGTCCATAAATAACCAATAAGGTCCAAGCAACCTTTTTACTGGGTGCCGATGGACCACATAGACTGCACTATAGGGAACCAGTTCAGTGTGAGCTGTATATTACACCATTAAAATAATTTTCCTTTATTATAATTTAGGAGTTATTAAACTTTTGAGTGCCTGTGGGGAGGGGGGGTGGCGGTCAATGCCTCTGGCACTCAAAGGGTTAAAACTTAAATATTAAACTTTAAATCCAAATGGACTCAATGAGGATTTTGCCTTCAAGTGATGTATAGGATAGTATGTGAAATTGCTGGGTTTAATAGAGTTTACTATATACTATACTGTGAATGTTATAGCGCTCTGAGTCTGACAAGGAGAAAAGCGCTGTAAAAATCACAAATTATTATAAATTATTATTATTATACATCTTACACAGAGTTCGAATAAAACAAAGGTTATCATTATTTAGGGAAAGGGTTACTTTTTGGCAATCGCCTGTGTCTAACAATTGTTATATGACTACATAGGATATATCACTGTCTGATCTATGGAATCATTTGGAGTTTTTAATTTCAGCAGTTTTTTACCTACATCGGTTGCTATAGAAAGGTTGACAACTGATTGGGGCTATTGGATACATCCAAGCCTCGTTTTCAGATTACCTTTGATGTATAATAGAACACGCTAATAGCAGCTCCTATGCTTTATGTCCCCTGATGAAGCATGTCAAGCAACACACGTTGGGCATTTAAATATATGTGGCTGTTATGCCATGATGGGTCATTGCATTAAATCAAGTATGACTATGCAATAATACACAACAATAGTTAAAAGCAAAACATTGTTCCTTGGTTCCTACACAGCTATGTGGACCAATTACAGTTATTTAATAATCCTGGACAAGATCAGAAAATTATAATTTATAAATCACTGCTCCTTGGTCCATGTACTTGATAACATGTTGGCTTTAAGCACAGCAATGTTGACCAATTAGAGTTTTAGTGCATTTCAGGATGACGGTCTCTGTTAAGTCCTTCTCAAATAGCTACATGGGAAGAGGGACTCTGTATAGATACAACAGATCTTAAGGACTGATCACCGAGAGATAGAAGAGATACAGTTTCAGGCTTTTTATTTTGTCTGTGTAAGCACACGTTGAGGGGTACATTTAATGGTTCGCGTTAAGCCAGCCACTAAGTAAAAAAGGCACATCGGCCACAAATTACACATGTCCTACAGCGGCTTTAAAAGTATGAGTACAAGAATAGCTATCGAGCGTAGGCACAACAAAGACACGTAACACAAAAACCTACGTCGCACCTGTTTTCGCATCACCGTGCGTCCCAAACACCAGTTAAAACACAACTTAAGTCAAAATGTAACATTACGGCTGCTGTTGGCTAGCAACCCTGATAGATGCACAAACACAATTCAAACCTACAGCCAATCTCAAAGCACCAACGTATCACAAATGTTCAAATACACCTATATATACCCAAAAATAATGGTCACACCCTGTCTGTTTTGAGTTTTAGTGAGCTAGGGCACAAGACCCAGGAGTGGGGGCTAGTGATCGAGAGAGAGAGGGGCGCGTACACTTGAGGTAGAAGGAAGTTTTTGGAGTTTGGAAAGAGGTGCACTTAGCTATACACATATCACACTTTTGCACATATCACATACACCCATACAAACACTAACACATACACATACATACACATAGTCTTCTTTTTTGTTAACACCTAAAACATTTTTTAAACTTTATTTTCTCAGTGTGAGTCTGTGAGTGACAGAGTGTGACAGAGAGTGAGTGGGATCGAGTGTGTATATGATTACCTGTGAGAGTGCCTGGGTGTGAGTGGATGAGTGATGGTCAGGAGAGGAGGACAGGAGAGAGGGATGGGGAGAGTAGTGGAGGAGGAGGAAGGAGAGCAGGCCTTCCCTGTTGAGAGTAGGGGTGGGAGAGGGAGATCCGCAGGGCGGAGGGGATCCAGGCCCAGAAGAGCAAGCACACAGAGGACAGGGACAGAACCTGCAGTGGGACGAGGTGTACATGGTGGGGACCACCATACGCAGGCAGGGCAGTCTGGTCCAGACTCCTCGCAGGCTGGAGGTGAGGAGTAGAGGAACTGGGATCCCAGTTATACTGAGGAGGAGAACAGGGCCCTCATGGAGGCTGTGCTGGAGGGGGAGACCATCCTGTTCCCGAGGGAAAGGGTCCCTGGCCTGGCTCAGAGGAGGAAGGCCGCCTGGAACCAAATCTGCAGCCGGGTCAATGCAGTGGCCACCTGCAGGCGGGACGCACACTCTGTCAAAAAGAGATGGGGCGACTGAAAAAGGCAGGTCAAGAAGAAGATGGGGATGCCGCCCCGCGCTCCAGAGGCACCAGAGGTGGTCCCCCTGTCCCTATCACCTTCAGTTGATGGGAGGAGAGACTGCTGCAGACCTTGTCGTCCATGCTGATTGAGGGGGTCCCTGGAGGATCAGACACTGGGTAAGAGAAGAGCCTCCATACTACCAACAGGTTCATCATCATATAACCACACACCACATCAACCAACACAAGCTGCACACTCAAACACAGTCACATCTCAACATTTGCCCATCATTCATCCACACAACTGCACCAACACAGCACCCTGAGGGTTCAAACAGGATGCAAGACAAGGACAAATGTCAAGGTTCAACAAGGCCCAAACCTGTCCAACTCCTTTGGCTGGTGTGGCATGTTGCTGGACTGATTACGCACAATACACACAAACCAAATGTGCCTGGCTTTGAAGCACACTCTGTGGACCATTCCAATGAATCATCTCCAAATGGGGCAATTTTGGATCTGCTGAAGAGCCTCCGTGTGGTCAAATGACAGCTATCTCTAACTGTCACATACAGCAATATCTGTCTAACCATGAGGGTAGGAGAGATAGTGTATCTTACTGTGTGTGTGTGTGTGTGTGTCTGTTAAATTATTGAACTGCATGAAACTGAAGCTAGATGTCCCTTCCCCTCTTTTGTCAGACTATCACGTCCTCTAAGGAAGAAGTGTTCTTGCATCTCATTGAAGCCCATTGTAACGGTTTTTAGGACACTCAGACCAGTTGGTAAAATAAAACACAATTTTATTTTAATAGTAAATAATGCAAACGAACGCCCTCTATAGGCAGCAAGAATAAACACACAGTGATAACTGATATAACACAGAGAGTCAATATACAGAATAACCGACATGCAATATCTCCGCACAGAGATTGGTGTTCAGTACCCAAAGGGTTAAGTGCATAAATCAGTCAGTCTCAGATGTGGTGGTTTGGCACGCCCAAGGTGTTAAATGGAGGTGCTGAGTAGAAGCAGTCCACAGTGTTCTGGAAATGTAAATGTCTTAGCCGAAGTGACCAACTTAGTTTAAGCAGAAGAGAAATACAAATAGCCCCCGCGGGCGTACCTAACAGGAAGACTGATTCTGCGAGTGCGAGTGTGAATAGCCCCCACGTGCGTAACGGAAACCGGCCTGCAATGCAAGAGCTGGCAATAGCCTCCTCAGGCGTTAACCGGAGACCAGCAATAGCGGTGATAGAGCCAATAGCCCCCACGGGCGTATACAACGAGAACCTGCCAGAGCTAGAGCCTTCCCTTTGCTGCCACACGAGCCCAAGGCCACAGTAGATATCGCCCAGTAACAAACGTAAAAGTGAGAGCCAATGACGCCCTACCGGACCTGCATACGTGACTACTCTGCAGTAGGATAGATAGAGTCGCCGTCGGTAAGCGGCCAACTCAGCAGACGTAGCACAGCGAGTGAGGCTCTATACTGGGAACCAAGGTAGCGAGAGTAAGGCAGCACTGCAAGGGTTAATATGTACGTTTAAACACAAGGCTCGGTAAGGATAGAAGCTCTGCAAGTGTACTGAGGCTCATGGAGGTACGCACAGCTCTGCAAGACAACGGGACACTGCACTGATCGGAGGCAACACAAGGCAGAGTGATCACACGGCAGCTGGCAACAGCAGGTGTAGAATGCCGCGGCAGCGACAACGGGAACAGAGGTCACTGGAACAGGCTGGAAGTCGATCTCGGAGCAGGAAGTCAGCCGGGCCGGGTCGTAGCACGCAGGAGGTAGTCATACAAGGCGGGTCATACACGAGCAGGAACGTCAGCCAAGCCGGGTCAGGAAACGGAGGTGGTTCGCAGACAAGCCGGGTCAAACACAATCAGGAACACTGGAGCGTAGTCAGGACAAGCAAAGTCGGTACACGAGAATCCGGAACACAGCAACAGCAAGACTGGCTCAGAAACACCACGAAAGGGCATCTGACAGATGTCTGGGCCAGGCATAAGAAGGTCATCAGGGGCCGGCCAAACTGGCTCAGCAAATCAGAGCGAACCACAAGCAAGAGTGACAGAGAATCACAGGCACTGTGATAGTACCCCCCTCTCAAAGACCCCCTCTCCCTGCAGGAGGTCTGGGTTTCTGAGGATATTTAGAGTGGAAGTTGAGCACAAGTCTAGGCGCATGGAGGTCCTTTTGATTAACCCAAGAACGTTCCTCAGGGCCATAGCCCTTCCAGTGGACCAAATATTGCAACTTTCCTCTAAATCTCCTAGAGTCAATTATACTCTGGACCTCATACTCCTCTTGTCCCTGGACGTCCACCGGCCCAGGAATCACTGGCGTAGTAGTATAACGATTGCACACCAAAGGTTTCAAAAGAGACACATGGAACACATTATGAATATGCATAGAGGGTGGAAGTTCCAGAGCATAAGAAACCGGGTTAATCTTGCGGATGATCTTAAAGGGCCCAATGAACCAGGGAGCCAGGTTAATGGAGGTTACCTGCAAATTGAGGTTTCTGGAGGAGAGCCATACCCTGTCCCCTACCTGAAATGAGACCGCTGGGAGCCGTCTGCGATTGGCGTGCTGCTGATGACGCCGAAATGACTGACTGAGGGACCTCTGAACCTGTGCCCAATTGGAACGAAGTTGCGCCAAATGCTCATCCAGGGCAGGAATCTGTTGTGCCTGAAATGAGTCCGGGAGCAGACAAGGCTGGGACCCATAATTAACGAGAAAAGGGGAGCTCCCGGACGAAGAATTAACAGCACAATTCCTGGCAAACTCTGCCCATGGCAACAGGTCAGCCCAATTATCATGATGATCGGTAACAAAGCAACGCAGGAACTGCTCCTGTCCCTGATTGGCACGCTCAGCGGCCCCATTGGTCTGGGGATGGTAGGCGGAGGAGAAGGACAATTGGATGCCCATCTGGCCACAAAATGCCCTCCAAAACCTAGATACGAACTGACTCCCATGGTCGGAGACAATCACTCTGGGTACCCCGTGTAGGCGGAACACCTCTCTGGCAAAGACTACAGCCAATTCCTGAGCCGATGGAAGGCCATTAAGGGGCACAAAATGAGCCATTTTAGAGAACCTATCGACCACCATAAGAATAAACGTATACCCCCTAGAGACTGGTAATTCTCCCAAGAAGTCAATAGATATGTGAGACCATGGGCGTTCGCCATTGGGCACTGGTTGAAGTAAGCCCACAGGGAGATGTCTGGGGGTCTTGGCACGAGCACAGGTGGTACAGGCTGCAGTAAAAGCGGAACAATCGGCTCTGAGTGTGGGCCACCAAAATAATTGCGAAAGGGACCATACAAGTTGATCCCTACCGATATGCCCAGCCGCTTTAGAAGCATGATAGGTCTCCAACAGACGGGTACGGAATGGCTCATCCACAAAACACTTTCCCACTGGGGTCTCAGGAGGTGCCCTAGATGAGAGGCCAAAATCTCCTCCCCAGAGGCGAGGTTATACTGGTACGAATAGTAGCCAGAATGCGATCTGGCTGAATGATAGGTACTGGTTCTTCCTCCCTCTCAGTGTCTGATGCGAACTGACACGACAAAGCATCTGCCCTAATATTCTTAGAGCCCGGAAGATAGGACAACAGGAAATTAAATCGAGACAAAAAGAGTGCCCACCTAGCTTGTCGTGAGGACAATCTTTTGGCTTCAGAGGGATAAGTTAAATTCTTATGATCAGTAAGGATTAAAACTGGAGTTTGAGTACCTTCTAACAAGTGGTGCCATTCTTTCAGAGCCAGGATAATGGCCAAAAGCTCCCTGTCGCCAATCTCGTAGTGGCTCTGTGCACTGGACAATTTTTTAGAAAAAACCCGCAAGGTCTCAAGGTGCCACCTCCCATAGGACGTTGGGAGAGTACTGCCCCAACCCCAATTTCAGAGGCGTCAACCTCGAATGTAAATGGCAGGGAGGGATTAGGGTGGGACAGCACTGGAGCAGACGCGAAGGCAGTTTACAAGGTAACAAACGCGTTTTCAGCTGCCTCAGACCACTGAGAAGGAGAAGCACCCTTATGTGTCAAATCTGACAAAGGTTTTACAATCGTGGAAAAGTTCTGGATGAACTTTCTATAATAGTTGGCAAAACCCAAAAAACGCTGAATAGCTTTTAACCCCTTGGGACGAGGCCATTGCAGGACTGCTGCCAACTTATCCTGATCCATGGCAATGCCATCTTTGGAGATTACGAACCCCAAGAATGGTACTTGAGATGTATGGAATTCGCACTTTTCTAGTTTACAAAATAGTTTATTTTTACGAAGTCGGAGCAAGACTTCCGAGACATATTTAATGTGTTGAGATAGGTTGGCAGAGTGAATTAATATATCATCTAGATATACCACCACACAGGACTGAAGCATGTCACGTAGAATATCATTAATAAATTCCTGGAATACCGCAGGTGCGTTGCATAAGCTGAATGGCATCACCAGATATTCGTAGTGCCCCGTTCTGGTATTAAACGCCGTTTTCCACTCATCACCCTCCTTAATTCTGACCACATTATATGCAGCTCGCAAGTCAAGTTTAGTGAAGATCGAAGAGCCCTTTAATCTGTCAAACAATTCAGTAATAAGTGGAATAGGATATTCGTTCCTAGGCATCAGCTTATTCAGCCCTCGATAGTCAATACATGACCTGAGTTCGCCACTTTTCTTCTTTACAAAGAAGAATCCGGAACCAGCCGGGGAAGTAGAATTACCAATGATTCCCCTGATGAGAGCTTTCTCAATGTACTCCTCCATTGCCCTGTTCTCCTCACGCGACAGAGGGTAAGTGCGACCCCTGGGAGGCACCGCACCCGGAGGCAGATCAATGGCGCAATCATAGGGTCTATGCTCAGGCAATGCGCTGGCCTCTCCTTTGCTAAAAATGTCACTGAATTGCCCATATTCTCTTGGCACGGCAGGGGAGGTACACATAATCTTGACAGGTAGAGAAAGACAATTTTTAGTACAGTATTCGGACCAGGAGTTAACTTCGCATTTCTGCCAGTCAAATTGAGGATTATGTAATAGTAACCACAGGAACCCCAAAATGACTGCATGGTGAGGAGAACGAATAATTTGGAACCGTACTTCCTCTTTGTGAAAAGCCCCAACCGACATTGTGATAGGAATTGTCTCCATCGTAATAAAAGCAGGTTCCAAGGGTCTGCCATCGATGGCTTCAATTGCCAAAGGAGAATCCTTCTTGCATAATGGAATGCCGTGCAAGTCGGCAAAAGATTGGTCCATGAAGTACCCGGCTGCACCGGAGTCCACCAATGCCAGGACCTCAACCAACTTGTCTGCCCAAGCGAATACCACCTGGATGGTGGGTTTAACAGTACTAGGATCTAGGGACTGTTGTACACTACCTAGGGCCTGTCCCCCAAGGTACCCTAGGTGCGTTCGTTTCCCTGCCGTACTGGACAAGTGCGTAATAGGTGCCCTGGTTTGCCACAATATAAGCATAGGCCTTGTCTCCTGCAATACAACCTCTCCTCCTTAGTGAGCTTAGTGAACCCCAATTGCATAGGTTCAGCCGATTCGGCTGGTCGTTCAGGCGGAACGGGTGGTGAGGGTGGGTTAAAGAGACTGCCCTGGCCATAGCTTCTCGATTTCGCCCTCTTTGCCAACCGTGTCTCCCGGATGCGGGAATCAATTAACATGACGTAGTCAATGTATTCATCCAGATCACTGGGTACTTCTCGAGCGGCTATCTCATCCTTAATCTGCTCAGAAAGACCCTGAGCAAAGGTGGCAACTAAGGCCTCATTATTCCAGCCCACCTCTGCTGCCAAGGTCCGAAACTCGATAGCATAGTCACCCAGAGTGCGTTCACCCTGCTGAATCTCCATCAACCTCTTGGCAGCAGAGGCAGCCCTGCCCGGAACCTCAAACACTCGTCGGAACTTTGTTACAAATTCACTAAAGTTCAGAGTGCAGAGTTTGGCATTCTCCCACAAGGGATTTGCCCACGCCAATGCTTTGCCCGTCAACAGAGATATCATAAATCCAACCTTACTACGGTCGTTAGGAAATGCCTGGGGTGCCAATTCCAAGAATATCTCCAATTGATTAATGAAGCCCCTGCATAGGGAAGGCTTGCCATCATATCTCAATGGTAACGGCGCCACTGCCGTTAAGCCTCTGGTATAGGTTGGAAGGGCTACAGGCGGATTGTCCAGTGTCAAGACTGGGGGGACCACCGGATTTGGACTGGGCTTGTCCAAGTGTACCGTGCGCTCAAGTAAGGTCTGTAAAGCCAGTGCCAATTGGTCGAGGCGCTGCTCATGGACATCCATTCTCCAATGGATGTTTTGTGTGTTACTTTCACCTTTACCGTCTGAGGTCATGGCCCTTTCGTACTGTAACGGTTTTTAGGACACTCAGACCAGTTGGCAAAATAAAACACAATTTTATTTTAATAGCAAATAATGCAAACGAACGCCCTCTATAGGCAGCAAGAATAAACACACAGTGATAACTGATATAACACAGAGAGTCAATATACAGAATAACTGACATGCAATATCTCCGCACAGAGATTGGTGTTCAGTACCCAAAGGGTTAAGTGCATAAATCAGTCAGTCTCAGATGTGGTGGCTTGGCACGCCCAAGGTGTAAAAGGAGGTGCTGATTAGAGACAGTTGACAGTGTTCTGGAAATGTAAATGTCTTAGCCGAAGTGACCAACTTAGTTTAAGCAGAACAGAAATCCAAATAGCCCCCGCGGGCGTACCTAACAGGAAGACTGATTCTGCGACTGCGAGTGTGAATAGCCCCCACGGGCATAACGGAAACCGGCCTGCAATGCAAGAGCTGGCAATAGCCTCCTCAGGCGTTAACCGGAGACCAGCAATAGCGGTGATAGAGCCAATAGCCCCCACGGGCGTATACAACAAGAACCTGCCAGAGCTAGAGCCTTCCCTTTGCTGCCACACGAGCCCAGAGGCCACAGTAGATATCGCCCAGTAACAAACGTAAAAGTGAGAGCCAATGACGCCCTACCGGACCTGCATACGTGACTACTCTGCAGTAGGATAGATAGAGTCGCCATCGGTAAGCGGCCAACTCAGCAGACGTAGCACAGCGAGTGAGGCTCTATACTGGGAACCAAGGTAGCGAGAGTAAGGCAGCACTGCAAGGGTTAATATGCACGTTTAAACACAAGGCTCGGTAAGTATAGAAGCTCTGCAAGTGTACTGAGGCTCATGGAGGTACGCACAGCTCTGCAAGACAACGGTACACTGCACTGATCGGAGGCAACACAAGGCAGAGTGATCACACGGCAGCTGGCAACAGCAGGTGTAGAATGTCGCGGCAGCGACAACGGGAACAGAGGTCACTGGAACAGGCTGGAAGTCGATCTCGGAGCAGGAAGTCAGCCGGGCCGGGTCGTAGCACGCAGGAGGTAGTCATACAAGCCGGGTCATACATGAGCAGGAACGTCAGCCAAGCCGGGTCAGGAAACGGAGGTGGTTCGCAGACAAGCCGGGTCAAACACGATCAGGAACACTGGAGCGTAGTCAGGACAAGCCAAGTCGGTACACGAGAATCCAGAACAGAGGAACACAGAAACAGCACTACTGGCTCAGAAACACCACAAAAGGGCATCTGACAGATGTCTGGGCCAGGCATAAGAAGGTCACCAGGGGCGGGCCAAACTGGCTTAGCAAATCAGAGCGAACCACAAGCAAGGGTGACAGAGACAGACAGGCACTGTGATACCCATGTAGCGATGTGATAATAATCATAAAAACCAACAGAAATCGTGTTTGTGAGAGATAAATTAAAAACGTGAGTGTGGGAAGCGATCGGCGCTATGTTCTCGCACAGGCCTAGTATCAGTTTCTCCTCTTTTCCTCTCCTCCTACATAGTGACTTAACAGGAATATTCGGGTGCTCACAAAAATTTTTAGAACTGTAGGATTACTTGACAAAGACAGTTCTACATGAGTCTGAGCCTACGAGTGAAAGAGGAAGGTAAATATTCTGTGCAGGGTCCTGTAAATCCTCACGGTTGGATCACGGACCACGAGTGAAAGAGGAAGGTAAATATTCTGTACAAGGTCCTGTAAACCCCCCCGGCAGGATAACGGACCACGAGTGAAAGAGGAAGGTAAATATTCTGTACAGGGTCCTGTACATCCCCCCGGTAAGATCACAGACCACGAGTGAAAGAGGAAGGTAAATATTCTGTACAGGGTCTTGTAAATCCCCTCAGTCAGATCACGGACCATGCGTGAAAGAGGAAGGTAAGTATTTTGTACAGGGTCCTGTAAATCTCCCCGGCCGGATCACGGACCACGAGTGAAAGAGCAAGGTAAATATTCTGTACAGGGTCCTGTAAATCCCCCCGGCCGGATCACGGACCACGAGTGAAAGAGGAAGGTAAATATTCTGTAAAGGGTCCTGTACATCCCCCCGGTAAGATCACAGACCACGAGTGAAAGAGGAAGGTAAATATTCTGTACAGGGTCTTGTAAATCCCCTCAGTCGGATCACGGACCACGAGTGAAAGAGGAAGGTAAATATTTTGTACAGGGTCCTGTAAATCCCCCTGGCCGGATCACGGACCACGAGTGAAAGAGGAAGGTAAATATTCTGTACAGGGTCCTGTAAATCCCCCCGGCCGGATCATGGACCACGAGTGAAAGAGCAAGGTAAATATTCTGTACAGGGTCCTGTAAATCCCCCCGGCCGGATCATGGACCACGAGTGAAAGAGGAAGGTAAATATTCTGTAAAGGGTCCTGTACATCCCCCCGGTAAGATCACAGACCACGAGTGAAAGAGGAAGGTAAATATTCTGTACAGGGTCTTGTAAATCCCCTCAGTCGGATCACGGACCACGAGTGAAAGAGGAAGGTAAATATTTTGTACAGGGTCCTGTAAATCCCCCTGGCCGGATCACGGACCACAAGTGAAAGAGGAAGATAAATATTCTGTACAGGGTCCTGTATATCCCCCTGGCTGGATCATGGACCACGAGTGAAAGAGGAAGGTAAATATTCTGTACAGGGTCCTGTAAAACCCCCCGGCCGGATCATGGACCACGTGTCAAAGAGGAAGGTAAATATTCTGTACAGGGTCCTGTAAATCCCCCCGGCCGGATCACGGACCACGAGTGAAAGAGGAAGGTAAATATTCTGTACAGGGTCCTGTAAATCCCCCCGGCCGGATCACAGACCACGAGTGAAAGAGGAAGGTAAATATTCTGTAAAGGGTCCTGTAAATCCCCCCGGCCGGATCATGGACCACGAGTGAAAGAGGAAGGTAAATATTCTGTACAGGGTCCTGTACATCCCCCCGGCCGGATCACTGACCACGAGTGAAAGAGGAAGGTAAATATTCTGTACAGGGTCCTGTAAATCCTCCCGGTCGGATCACAGACCACGAGTGAAAGAGGAAGGTAAATATTCTGTACAGGGTCCTGTAAATCCCCCCGGCTGGATCATGGACCACGAGTAAAAGAGGAAGGTAAATATTCTGTACAGGGTCCTGTAACCCCCCCCCCGGTCGGATCACGGACCACAAGTGAAAGAGGAAGGTAAATATAGCATCTCAATCTTTGCTGATGACACTAAGCTATGTAAGGAAATACTTACGGAGCTGGATGTTTTTTCCCTACAGAAGGATTTAGATAAACTAAGTGAATGGGCAGAAAAGTGGCAGGTGACGATTAATGTAGATAAGTGTAAGGTTATGCATTTGGGTTGTAGAAACAAACTTGCTACATATACTCTAAATGGGAAACAACTTGGGAAATCCTCATTAGAGAAAGATTTAGGCGTACTGATAGACAATAGACTTCACAGCAGTGTGCAGAGTCACTCAGCTGCTGCAAGAGCAAATAGAGTACTAGCCTGCATAAAAAGAGGTGTAGAAGCAAGGGATGCTAATATTATCCTACCTCTGTATAAATCCTTGGTTAGGCCTCATCTAGAATATGGAGTACAATTTTGGGCGCCTGTTCTAAAAAAAGACATTACTGAACTGGAGAAGGTGCAGAGACGTGCAACAAAACTGATAAAGGGATTGGAGGATCTGAGTTACAAAGAGAGACTAGCCAAACTGGGTTTGTTTACATTACAAAAGAGACATCTAAGGGGTGATATGATTACCATTTACAAATACATTCAAGGTCAATACAAAGAACTATCCGATGAATTATTTATGCAAAGAGCTGAGCTAAGAACAAGTGGTTATCCATTAAGACTTGAGGAAAGGAGCTTTCGACTAAAACACAGGCAGGGATTCTTTACAGTAAGGGCGGTAAGGCTATGGAATTCTTTGCCTCGGGATGTTGTGCTTGCAGATAATGTAACTGTATTCAAAAAAGCAATGGATGCCTATCTAGCACAGAACAATATTGACAATTATGACAGATGGCTTCAAAGCTAATAGGATATTGATCCGGGGAACTATTTGACACACACACACACACACACACACACACACACACACTCCTACACACCTACATTGGAAATTGCTCCAGAGGGCTTTTTTGTTGCCTTCCTCTGGATCAACAGGGGTGTTATTGGCATGGGCTGGACTTGATGGATGCATGTCTTTTTTCAGCCTTATCTACTATGTTACTATGTTACTATATTCTGTACAGGGTCCTGTAAATCCCCCTGGCCGCATCACGGACCATGAGTGAAAGAGGAAGGTAAATATTCTGTACAGGGTCCTGTAAATCCCCCCGGCTGGATCACGGACACGAGTGAAAGAGGAAGGTAAATATTCTGTACAGGGTCCTGTAAATCCCCCCGGTAAGATCATTGACCACGAGTGAAAGAGGAAGGTAAATATTCTGTACAGGGTCCTGTAAATCCCCCCGGCCAGATCACGGACCACGAATGAAAGAGGAAGGTAAATATTCTCTACAGGGTCCTGTAAATCCCACCGGGTCACATCAAGGACAATGAGTGAAAGAGGAAGGTAAATATTCTGTACAGGGTCCTGTAAATCCCCCCGGCCGCATCACGGACCACGAGTGAAAGAGGAAGGTAAATATTCTGTACAGGGTCCTGTAAATCCCCCCGGCCGGATCACGGACCACGAGTGAAAGAGGAAGGTAAATATTCTGTACAGGGTCCTGTACATCCCCCCGGTAAGATCACAGACCACGAGTGAAAGAGGAAGGTAAATATTCTGTACAGGGTCTTGTAAATCCCCTCAGTCAGATCACGGACCACGCGTGAAAGAGGAAGGTAAGTATTTTGTACAGGGTCCTGTAAATCTCCCCGGCCGGATCACGGACCACGAGTGAAAGAGGAAGGTAAATATTCTGTACAGGGTCCTGTAAATCCCCCCGGCCGGATCATGGACCACGAGTGAAAGAGCAAGGTAAATATTCTGTACAGGGTCCTGTAAATCCCCCCGGCCGGATCACGGACCACGAGTGAAAGAGGAAGGTAAATATTCTGTAAAGGGTCCTGTACATCCCCCCGGTAAGATCACAGACCACGAGTGAAAGAGGAAGGTAAATATTCTGTACAGGGTCTTGTAAATCCCCTCAGTCGGATCACGGACCACGAGTGAAAGAGGAAGGTAAATATTTTGTACAGGGTCCTGTAAATCCCCCTGGCCGGATCACGGACCACGAGTGAAAGAGGAAGATAAATATTCTGTACAGGGTCCTGTATATCCCCCTGGCTGGATCATGGACCACGAGTGAAAGAGGAAGGTAAATATTCTGTACAGGGTCCTGTAAATCCCCCCGGCCGGATCATGGACCACGTGTCAAAGAGGAAGGTAAATATTCTGTACAGGGTCCTGTAAATCCCCCCGGCCAGATCACGGACCACGAGTGAAAGAGGAAGGTAAATATTCTGTACAGGGTCCTGTAAATCCCCCCGGCTGGATCACGGACACGAGTGAAAGAGGAAGGTAAATATTCTGTACAGGGTCCTGTAAATCCCCCCAGTAAGATCATTGACCACGAGTGAAAGAGGAAGGTAAATATTCTGTACAGGGTCCTGTAAATCCCCCCGGCCAGATCACGGACCACGAATGAAAGAGGAAGGTAAGTATTTTGTACAGGGTCCTGTAAATCTCCCCGGCCGGATCACGGACCACGAGTGAAAGAGGAAGGTAAATATTCTGTACAGGGTCCTGTAAATCCCCCCGGTCGCATCACGGACCACGAGTGAAAGAGGAAGGTAAATATTCTGTACAGGGTCCTGTAAATCCCCCCGGCCGGATCACGGACCACGAGTGAAAGAGGAAGGTAAATATTCTGTACAGGGTCCTGTACATCCCCCCGGTAAGATCACGGACCACGCGTGAAAGAGGAAGGTAAGTATTTTGTACAGGGTCCTGTAAATCTCCCCGGCCGGATCACGGACCACGAGTGAAAGAGGAAGGTAAATATTCTGTACAGGGTCCTGTAAATCCCCCCAGCCGGATCATGGACCACGAGTGAAAGAGCAAGGTAAATATTCTGTACAGGGTCCTGTAAATCCCCCCGGCCGGATCACGGACCACGAGTGAAAGAGGAAGGTAAATATTCTGTAAAGGGTCCTGTACATCCCCCCGGTAAGATCACAGACCACGAGTGAAAGAGGAAGGTAAATATTCTGTACAGGGTCTTGTAAATTCCCTCAGTCGGATCACGGACCACGAGTGAAAGAGGAAGGTAAATATTTTGTACAGGGTCCTGTAAATCCCCCTGGCCGGATCACGGACCATGAGTGAAAGAGGAAGATAAATATTCTGTACAGGGTCCTGTATATCCCCCTGGCTGAATCATGGACCACGAGTGAAAGAGGAAGGTAAATATTCTGTACAGGGTCCTGTAAATCCCCCCGGCCGGATCATGGACCACGTGTCAAAGAGGAAGGTAAATATTCTGTACAGGGTCCTGTAAATCCCCCCGGCCAGATCACGGACCACGAGTGAAAGAGGAAGGTAAATATTCTGTACAGGGTCCTGTAAATCCCCCCGGCCGGATCACGGACCACGAGTGAAAGAGGAAGGTAAATATTCTGTACAGGGTCCTGTAAATCCCCCCAGCCGGATCATGGACCACGAGTAAAAGAGGAAGGTAAATATTCTGTACAGGGTCCTGTAAATCCCCCCGGCCGGATCATGGACCACGAGTGAAAGAGGAAGGTAAATATTCTGTACAGGGTCCTGTAAATCCCCCCGGCCGGATCACAGACCACGAGTGAAAGAGGAAGGTAAATATTCTGTAAAGGGTCCTGTAAATCCCCCCGGCCGGATCATGGACCACGAGTGAAAGAGGAAGGTAAATATTCTGTACAGGGTCCTGTACATCCCCCCGGCCGGATCACTGACCACGAGTGAAAGAGGAAGGTAAATATTCTGTACAGGGTCCTGTAAATCCCCCCGGCCAGATCATGGACCACGAGTCAAAGAGGAAGGTAAATATTCTGTACAGGGTCCTGTAAATCCTCACGGTCGGATCATGGACCACGAGTGAAAGAGGAAGGTAAATATTCTGTACAGGGTCCTGTAAATCCTCACGGTCGGATCATGGACCACGAGTGAAAGAGGAAGGTAAATATTCTGTACAGGGTCCTGTAAATCCTCACGGTCGGATCATGGACCACGAGTGAAAGAGGAAGGTAAATATTCTGTACAGGGTCCTGTAAATCCCCCCGGCCGGATCATGGACCACGAGTGAAAGAGGAAGGTAAATATTCTGTACAGGGTACTGTACATCCCCCCGGCCAGATCACTGACCACAAGTGAAAGAGGAAGGTAAATATTCTGTACAGGGTCCTGTAAATCTCCCCGGCCGGATCACGGACCACGAGTGAAAGAGGAAGGTAAATATTCTGTACAGGGTCCTGTAAATCCCCCCAGCCTGATCACGGACCATGAGTGAAAGAGGAAGATAAATATTCTGTACAGGGTCCTGTAAATCCCCCCGGCCAGATCACGGACCATGAGTGAAAGAGGAAGGTAAATATTCTGTACAGGGTCCTGTAAATCCCCCCAGCCGGATCATGGACCACGAGTGAAAGAGGAAGGTAAATATTCTGTACAGGGTCCTGTAAATCCCCCCAGCCGGATCATGGACCACCTTTCTCTCTCACTGCAGAATTACAATGAATCATCCCCATCGAGCTGAAATTTTATCTGAATTAAAACAAACTTTAATTAGTTTCCCTGAAATGTGATACCAATTAAAACGTATAATTTGATTTTAATTCTAAAACATATATATATTTAAAGTGTTAAACATGATTTGTATCCAGCCTGGCAAAGCTACAGTCACTGGACCTCATTCTACTCTGTAATGGGCACCAGACTTTACCCTTTACCTCCTATCAATTTTGCTCTTTTCTCACCTCCGGCTCCGCCCCTGTGTGGGTGTGGTTTGCTGGACTTGTGGGGGGGCTGAGCGTTTTCTTGTTGGCTCCATCACCGTTGGGGGAATTCCAGGCCGAACTGTGGGGCTCCCACCAAATGGTGGTCCAGGGGGGCCCATGGGGGCACCTTGATGGGGCATCCGGGCCCCGGAAGGCATCCCGGGGCGCTAAATGGAAGGAAACAGCTGTGTGTGATTATACTATGTAACATAGTGCTAAAATGATAACATAGTACTAATACAATAACCTAGTACTAATAATGGTAACATCGTAGTAATACAATAACCTAGTACTAATACTGGTAACAGTACTAATACCACAACATAGTACTAATACCACAACATAGAACTAATACAGTAACATAGTGCTAACATGGTAACATAGTACTATTACGGTAACATAGTACTAATACAATAACCTAGCACTAATACTGGTAACATAGAACTAATACCACAACATAATACTAATACAGTAACACAGTACTATTACAATAACCTAGTACTAATACTGGTAATGTAGTACTAACGCCACAACATAGCATCAATACAGTAACATTGTACTAATACAATAACCTTATACTAATATTGGTAACATAGTACTAATACCACAACATAGTACTAATAGAGGACCATAGTATTAATACCACAACACAGTACTAATACAATAACCTAGTACTAAAACTGGTAACATAGAACTAATATGGTAACCTAGTACTAATACAATAACCTAGTACTAATACTGGTAATATAGTACTAATACCACAACATAGTACTAATAGAGGACCATAGTATTAATACCACAACATAGTACTAATACAAAAACCTAGGACTAATACTGGTAACCTAGAACTAATAAAGTAACATAGTACTAATAGGGTAACATAGTACTAATACTGGTAACATAGTACTAATACAAAAACCTAGTACTAATACTGGCAACCTAGTACTAATAAAGTAATATAGTACTAAAATGGTAACAAAGTACTAATACTGGTAACATAGAACTAACAAAATAACCTAGTACTAATGCTAGTAACATAGTACTAATACAGTAACATAGTACTAATACTGGTAACAGAGCACTAATACAATAACCTAGTACTAATACTGGTAACATAGTGCTAATACCACAACATAGTACTAATACTACAACATAGTACTAATACAGTAACAGTACTAATACTGGTAACATAGTACTAATACAATAACATAGTACTAATACTGGTAACATAGTACTAATACCACAACATAGTACTAATAGAGGACCATAGTATTAATACCACAACATAGTACAAATACAGTAACATAGTAGTAATACCACAACATAGTACTAATACATAAACCTAGTACTAATACTGGTAACCTAGTACTAATAATGGTAACATAGAACTAATAAAATAACCTAGTACTAATACAGTAACACAGTACTAATACCACAACATTGTATTACTACATTAACATAGTACTAATACTGGTAACATAGTACTAATACTGGTAACATAGTACTAATACAACAACCTAGTACTAATACTGGTAACATAATATTAATAAAATCACATAGTACTAATACTGGTAACATAGTACTAATCCCACAACATAGTACTAATACAGTAACATAGTACTAATACTGGTAACATAGTAATAATACAATAACCTAGTACTAATACTGGTAACATAGTACTAACATGGTAACATAGTACTAATACAGTAACATAGTACTAATACTGGTAACATAGTAATAATACAATAACCTAGTACTAATACTGGTAACATAGTACTAACATGGTAACATAGTACTAATACAGTAACATAGTACTAATACTGGATACATAGTACTAACACAATAATATAGTACTAATACTGGTAACATAGTACTAATAAAATAACCTAGTACTAATACTGGTAACATAGTACTAACATGGTAACATAGTACTAATACGGTAACATAGTACTAATACTGGTAACATAGTACTAATACAATAACCAAGTACTAATACTAGTAACATAGTACTAATACCACAACATAGTACTAATACTGGCAACATAGTACTAATACAATAACCTAGTACTAATAATGGTAACATAGTACTAATAAAGTAACATAGTACTAATATGGTAGAATAATAGTAGTAACATGGTAGTAGTAACAGTAGTAACATGGTAACATAACACTTATAGGACACGCTAGTCCTACATAATTGCTCCTGTGACTCTCTTTCCACGCACTCACATCCTGTGACTCTCTTCCCACGCACTCGCATCCTGTGATTCTCTTCCCACGTACTTGCATCCTGTGACTCTATTTCCTATGCACTCACATCCTGTGACTCTCTTCCCACCCACTTGCATCCTGTCACTCTCTTCCCCACGCACTCGCATCCTGTCATTCTTTTCCCATGCACTCGCATCCTGTGACTCTCTTCCCCACTCACTCGCATCCTGTCATTCTTTTCCCATGCACTCGCATCCTGTGACTCTCTTCCCCACTCACTCGCATCCTGTGACACTCTTCCCCACGCACTCGCATCCTGTGATTCTCTTTCCCACGCACTCGCATCCTGTGACTCTCTTCCCCACGCATTTGCATCCTGTGACACTCTTCCCCATGCACTCGCATCCTGTGACTCTCTTCCCCATGCACTCGCATCCTGTGACTCTCTTCCCACACACTCGCATCCTGTGACTCTCTTCCCCACGCACTCGCATCCTGTGACTCTCTTCCCCACGCACTCGCATCCTGTGACTCTCTTCCCCACGCACTCGCATCCTGTGACACTCTTCCCCACGCACTCGCATCCTGTGACTCTCTTCCCCATGCACTCGCATCCTGTGACACTCTTCCCACGCACATACATCCTGTGACTCTCTTCCCATGCACTCGCATCCTGTGACTCTCTTCCCACGCACATACATCCTGTGACTCTCTTCCCACGCACTCGCATCCTGTGACTCTCTTCCCATGCACTCGCATCCTGTGACTCTCTTCCCACCCACTTGCATCCTGTCACTCCCCACGCACTCGCATCCTGTCATTCTTTTCCCATGCACTCGCATCCTGTGACTCTCTTCCCCACTCACTCGCATCCTGTGACTCTCTTCCCCAAGCACTCGCATCCTGTGATTCTCTTTCCCATGCACTCACATCCTGTGACACTCTTCCCCATGCACTCACATCCTGTGACTCTCTTCCCCATGCACTCGCATCCTGTGACACTCTTCCCCATGCACTCGCATCCTGTGACTCTCTTCCCCATGCACTCGCATCCTGTGACTCTCTTCCCCACGCACTTGCATCCTGTGACTCTCTTCCCACGCACTCGCATCCTGTGACTCTCTTCCCACGCACTCGCATCCTGTGACTCTCTTCCCCACGCACTCGCATCCTGTGACTCTCTTCCCACGCACTCGCATCCTGTGACTCTCTTCCCCACGCACTAGCATCCTGTGACTCTCTTCCCCATGCACTCACATCCTGTGACTCTCTTCCCCATGCACTCGCATCCTGTGACTCTCTTCCCCATGCACTCGCATCCTGTGACTCTCTTCCCCATGCACTCGCATCCTGTGACTCTCTTCCCCATGCACTCGCATCCTGTGACTCTCTTCCCATGCACTCGCATCCTGTGACTCTCTTCCCACGCACATACATCCTGTGACTCTCTTCCCCACGCACTCGCATCCTGTGACTCTCTTCCCCATGCACTCGCATCCTGTGACTCTCTTCCCCACGCACTCGCATCCTGTGACTCTCTTCCCCACGCACTCGCATCCTGTGACTCTCTTCCCCATGCACTCGCATCCTGTGACTCTCTTCCCCATGCACTCGCATCCTGTGACTCTCTTCCCCATGCACTCACATCCTGTGACTCTCTTCCCATGCACTCGCATCCTGTGACTCTCTTCCCCACGCACTTGCATCCTGTGACTCTCTTCCCCACGCACTCGCATCCTGTGACTCTCTTCCCCACGCACATACATCCTGTGACTCTCTTCCCCACGCACTCGCATTCTGTGACTCTCTTCCCCATGCACTCGCATCCTGTGACTCTCTTCCCATGCACTCGCATCCTGTGACTCTCTTCCCACGCACATACATCCTGTGACTCTCTTCCCCATGCACTCGCATTCTGTGACTCTCTTCCCCACGCACTCGCATCCTGTGACTCTCTTACCACGCACATACATCCTGTGACTCTCTTCCCACGCACATACATCCTGTGACTCTCTTCCCCATGCACTCGCATCCTGTGACTCTCTTCCCCATGCACTCGCATCCTGTGACTCTCTTCCCATGCACTCGCATCCTGTGACTCTCTTCCCCACGCACTCGCATCCTGTGACTCTCTTCCCCATGCACTCGCATCCTGTGACTCTCTTCCCACGCACATACATCCTGTGACTCTCTTCCCACGCACATACATCCTGTGACTCTCTTCCCCATGCACTCGCATCCTGTGACTCTCTTCCCCATGCACTCGCATCCTGTGACTCTCTTCCCATGCACTCGCATCCTGTGACTCTCTTCCCCACGCACTCGCATCCTGTGACTCTCTTCCCCATGCACTCGCATCCTGTGACTCTCTTACCACGCACATACATCCTGTGACTCTCTTCCCATGCACATACATCCTGTGACTCTCTTCCCCATGCACTCGCATCCTGTGACTCTCTTCCCCACGCACTCGCATCCTGTGACTCTCTTCCCACGCACTCGCATCCTGTGACTCTCTTCCCACGCACATACATCCTGTGACTCTCTTCCCCATGCACTCGCATCCTGTGACTCTCTTCCCCACGCACTCGCATCCTGTGACTCTCTTCCCACGCACATACATCCTGTGACTCTCTTCCCCACGCACTCGCATCCTGTGACTCTCTTCCCCATGCACTCGCATTCTGTGACTCTCTTCCCCATGCACTCGCATCCTGTGACTCTATTCCCCACACACTCACATCCTGTGACTATTCCCCACGCATTCGCATCCTGTGACTCTCTTCCCCACGCACTTGCATCCTGTGACTCTCTTCCCCACGCACTCGCATCCTGTGACTCTCTTCCCCACGCACATACATCCTGTGACTCTCTTCCCCACGCACTCGCATTCTGTGACTCTCTTCCCCATGCACTCGCATCCTGTGACTCTCTTCCCATGCACTCGCATCCTGTGACTCTCTTCCCACGCACTCGCATTCTGTGACTCTCTTCCCCACGCACTCGCATCCTGTGACTCTCTTACCACGCACATACATCCTGTGACTCTCTTCCCACGCACATACATCCTGTGACTCTCTTCCCCATGCACTCGCATCCTGTGACTCTCTTCCCCATGCACTCGCATCCTGTGACTCTCTTCCCATGCACTCGCATCCTGTGACTCTCTTCCCCACGCACTCGCATCCTGTGACTCTCTTCCCCATGCACTCGCATCCTGTGACTCTCTTCCCACGCACATACATCCTGTGACTCTCTTCCCACGCACATACATCCTGTGACTCTCTTCCCCATGCACTCGCATCCTGTGACTCTCTTCCCCATGCACTCGCATCCTGTGACTCTCTTCCCATGCACTCGCATCCTGTGACTCTCTTCCCCACACACTCGCATCCTGTGACTCTCTTCCCCATGCACTCGCATCCTGTGACTCTCTTACCACGCACATACATCCTGTGACTCTCTTCCCATGCACATACATCCTGTGACTCTCTTCCCCATGCACTCGCATCCTGTGACTCTCTTCCCCACGCACTCGCATCCTGTGACTCTCTTCCCACGCACTCGCATCCTGTGACTCTCTTCCCACGCACATACATCCTGTGACTCTCTTCCCCATGCACTCGCATCCTGTGACTCTCTTCCCCACGCACTCGCATCCTGTGACTCTCTTCCCACGCACATACATCCTGTGACTCTCTTCCCCACGCACTCGCATCCTGTGACTCTCTTCCCCATGCACTCGCATTCTGTGACTCTCTTCCCCATGCACTCGCATCCTGTGACTCTATTCCCCACACACTCACATCCTGTGACTATTCCCCACGCATTCGCATCCTGTGACTCTCTTCCCCATGCACCCGCATCCTGTGACTCTATTCCCATGCACTCGCATCCTGTGACTCTATTCCCCACGCACCCGCATCCTGTGACTCTCTTCCCCACGCACCCGCATCCTGTGACTCTCTTCCCCACGCACTCGCATCCTGTGACTCTCTTCCCCACGCACTCGCATCCTGTGACTCTCTTCCCCACGCACCCGCATCCTGTGACTCTCTTCCCCACGCACTCGCATCCTGTGACTCTCTTCCCCATGCACTCACATCCTGTGACTCCCGGCTCAAATGCTTGTTTGTGGTATTTTGAGGGAAACTAAGGTTTTCTGATATTATCCAATGGAATTCTGGTATATACATAATGTTATCTTCTGCGTACAGTATAATTTTGCCTATTTTGGTACAAACACTTATTAAGAGACGTAAAAGATAATACACCATATAAGACATACACCATGCTCTGATTAGTAGTATACGTTTCCAGTACCAATATATAGCTAGTCACATGCTGGGAGAGGACACGGCAAAACAATCATGTTCATTTAACCCCTTAAGGACCGGGAAAATCTGAGTTAGATTTGACTTAAGGACCGGAGCAATTTTGACTTTTTTGACTATGTCTTTGTTCAACCATATTTTCTCTTTAATTCCTTTTCTGCACCCACATAAATTATATACTGTTTTTTTAAGCACAAGTAGGGCTTTCTTTTGATACCACAATTATATGAATATCTCATTGTTTAATTTGATTAAAATAGAAAAAAAGAGGAAAAAAATTTAAAAAAAACAACATTTTGCTTACATTTTTCTGTCAGGATTTGCATACTATTAGTTAATGAAAAAAAAATACCCCTAAATATATTCATTTGCTTCTCCTGAATATAAGAATACCCCATATGCCTAGTATTTTAGTCCTTTACTCACATTTACAAGGTAAATATTACAAGATGGCTGCCGTTATTTCCAACTTGTGATTTTTCAACAATTGGCATGTGAGCATCATAGTTTAGCTGACGGTGCCAGAACCAAAAATGTCCCACAAAGGTATATGTTTCTGAAAACTACACAACATAAGGTAAATAATCAGGAGAATTTTTCGAGTTTTTCATGCAGCTATTTTTCCAGAAAAAAATGTCAAAATTGTGGTAATATTTTGTTTTTTTGCAGTTTTCACACTTACATTTCAATACTACTGTTGATATCAAGCACATGATAGGTGAAGATTTTTAAAAATGCATTGTTTAGTGTTCAGCTCCTTCTTCTGAGTATGGCAATACCCCATATGCATAGGTTTCTCAAGGTTTGGGGGAGCTACAAGGCCCAATTTTGAACAAATATTGAATTTTCACATCTTGGTTAACTGGTGCCATTACTCATTTTGGGCTATGTTCCAGTGCTGCACTTTAGAATTTCCCCCCAAAAGTGTATATTTTTGGAATGTAGACACCCCCAGCTTTCATTTTAGGTGTGTTTTCCAATTTTTTACACAGCCATTTTACCACCACTTTATCGTAAACTTGATGTAAGTAAAAAAACAGCGTTTTTCACACTTTGCCTTCAATGTTGATGTGAATTTCAAGCACAGATTAGGTGAAGATTTTATAAACTGAATTGATTAGTGTTCAGCTCCTCCTTCTGAGTACGGCAATACCCCATATGCATAGCTTTCTCATGGTTTGGGGGAGCTACGGGGGCCAAATTGGAACATGCGCGTTTCCAGGTTCACACTTTGAATCTTCACAGCTTGCGTTACTGGTGCCATGTCTCATTTGGGGCTGTGTAACAGTGTTCTTTTTTAAGATTTTCCCCCTAAAGTGTATATTTTTGGAAAGTACACACCCCAGGCTCTCGTTTTAGGTGTGTTTTCCAATTTTCTACACAGCCATTTTACCACCAATCCTGTGAAAATTTGACGTAAGTAAAAAAAATTTAGCATTTTTCACACTTTGCCTTCAATGTTGATGTGAATTTCAAGCACAGAATAGGTGAAAATTTTATAAACTGAATTGATTAGTGTTCAGCTCCTTCTTCTGAGTACGGCAATACCCCATATGCATAGCTTTCTCATGGTTTGGGGGAGCTACGGGGGCCAAATTGGAACATGCGCGTTTCCAGGTTCACACTTTGAATCTTCACAGCTTGCGTTACTGGTGCCATGTCTCATTTGGGGCTGTGTAACAGTGCTCTTTTTTAAGATTTCCCCCCAAAAGTGTATATTTTTGGAAAGTACACACCCCAGGCTCTCGTTTTAGGTGTGTTTTCCAATTTTCTACACAGCCATTTTACCACCAATCCTGTGAAAATTTGACGTAAGTAAAAAAAAATTCAGCATTTTTCACACTTTGCCTTCAATGTTGATGTGAATTTCAAGCACAGAATAGGTGAAGATTTTATAAACTGAATTGATTAGTGTTCAGCTCCTTCTTCTGAGTACGGCAATACCCCATATGCATAGCTTTCTCATGGTTTGGGGGAGCTACGGGGGACAAATTGGAACATGCGCGTTTCCAGGTTCACACTTTGAATCTTCACAGCTTGCGTTACTGGTGCCATGTCTCATTTGGGGCTGTGTAACAGTGCTCTTTTTTAAGATTTCCCCCCAAAAGTGTATATTTTTGGAAAGTAGACACCCCAGGCTCTCGTTTTAGGTGTGTTTTCCAATTTTATACACAGCCATTTTACCACCAATCCCTCGTAAACCATGACGTAAGTAAAAAAAAAAAAAAACAGCGTTTTTCACACTTAGGGCTGGCGGCAGTATGCTGGGCTGCATACAAATTGGTTTGGGACACAATTTCACCTAAAATGTCTTCCCCCAAAAACAAATCAAAAAAATGATCATGGGTAAATCCTTCCACTCCAATTTCAATCCCTGGGTTGCCTGTGAATTCTGAGATTTGTGGGCATAAATTGATACCCATTCATTAGGATCCGGAGTGGCAGGTGTTGGGGCATTTCTTTGGGCAGGTTTTTTGGCAGGTCTTTGGGCAGATCTTTTGGCAGGTGCTGGGGCAGTTGCCAGGGCAGCTCTTGGGGCAGCACTTGGGGCATTTCTTTGGTAGGTCTTTGGGCAGATCTTTTGGCACGTGCTGGGGCAGTTGCCAGGGCAGCTCTTGGGGCAGCACTTGGGGCATTTCTTTGGGCAGGTATTTTGGTAGTTCATTGGGCAGTTCTTTTGGCAGGTGCTGGGGCAGTTGCCAGAGCAGCTCTTGGGGCAGTGCGTCTTTTCTTGACAGAAGGCCCAGCGTCATCACTAGAGCTGCTCTCACTTTCTGAAAACTGCGCTATGTCAAAATCTGACGCAGTGTCTGTTGCCTCAGACTCAGACGCCAAAAAGGCATATGCCTCTTCAACGCTGTACCTGCGCTGCATTTTACCCACAAAAAAACACGAATATTTATAAAAAAAATAGATGGGAAGCTCCCACGTATTCAAAGTTTCATGAATGGGTGCAAATATACATTTTATATAACACTCGCACAGATGTATAGCCAGACGTTCCTCCTCACTGGGACCGTTCTATCATTTACTTACACACACTGTATACATCTCATCACTAGGACCGTTCTATCATTTACTTACACACAGTGTATACATCTCATCACTAGGACTGATCTATCATTTACTTACACACAGTGTATACATCTCATCACTAGGACTGATCTATCATTTACTTACACACAGTGTATACATCTCATCACTAGGACTGATCTATCATTTACTTACACACAGTGTATACATCTCATCACTAGGACTGATCTATCATTTACTTACACAAAGTATATACATCTCATCATTAGGACTGATCTATCATTTACTTACACACAGTGTATACATCTCATCACTAGGACTGATCTATCATTTACTTACGCACACAGTGTATACATGTCATCACTAGGACTGATCTACCATTTACTTACACACACAGTGTATACATCTCATCACTAGGACTGATCTATCATTTACTTACACACAGTGTATACATCTCATCACTAGGACTGATCTATTATTTACTTACACACAGTGTATACATCTCATCACTGGGACTGATCTATCATTTACTTACACACAGTGTATACATCTCATCACTGGAACTGATCTATAATTTACTTACACACACTGTATACATCTCATCACTGGGACTGTTCTATCATTTACTTACACACAGTGTATACATCTCATTACTAGGACTGATCTATCATTTACTTACACACAGTGTATACATCTCATCACTGGGACTAATCTATCATTTACCTACACACACAGTGTATACATCTCATAATTAGGACTGATCTATCATTTACTTACACACAGTGTAATCATCTCATCACTAGGACTGATCTATCATTTACTTACACACAGTGTATACATCTCATCAATAGGACCGTTCTATCATTTACTTACACACAGTGTATACATCTCATCACTAGGACTGTTCTATCATTTACTTACACACACTGTATACATCTCATCACTAGACTGTTCTATCATTTACTTACACACAGTGTATACATCTCATCACTATGACCGTTCTATCATTTACTTACACAGAGTGTATACATCTCATCACTAGGACTGATCTGTCATTTACTTACACACACTGTATACATCTCTTCACTAGGACTGATCTATCATTTACTTACACACACAGTGTATACATCTCATCACTAGGACTGTTGTATCATTAACTTACACACAGTGTATACATCTCATCACTAGGACTGATCTATCATTTACTTACACACAGTGTATACATCTCATCACTAGGACTGATCTATCATTTACTTACACACAGTGTATACATCTCATCACTAGGACTGATCTATTATTTACTTACACACAGTGTATACATCTCATCACTGGGACTGATCTATCATTTACTTACACACAGTGTATACATCTCATCACTGGAACTGATCTATAATTTACTTACACACACTGTATACATCTCATCACTGGGACTGTT
Organism: Rhinophrynus dorsalis; assembly: GCA_037306005.1. Classification (NCBI taxonomy): domain Eukaryota; kingdom Metazoa; phylum Chordata; class Amphibia; order Anura; family Rhinophrynidae; genus Rhinophrynus; species Rhinophrynus dorsalis. The sequence goes on along the minus strand of CM074723.1, from coordinate 493,525,819 downwards.
CTATCATTTACTTACACACAGTGTATACATCTCATTACTAGGACTGATCTATCATTTACTTACACACAGTGTATACATCTCATCACTGGGACTAATCTATCATTTACCTACACACACAGTGTATACATCTCATAATTAGGACTGATCTATCATTTACTTACACACAGTGTAATCATCTCATCACTAGGACTGATCTATCATTTACTTACACACAGTGTATACATCTCATCAATAGGACCGTTCTATCATTTACTTACACACAGTGTATACATCTCATCACTAGGACTGTTCTATCATTTACTTACACACACTGTATACATCTCATCACTAGACTGTTCTATCATTTACTTACACACAGTGTATACATCTCATCACTATGACCGTTCTATCATTTACTTACACACAGTGTATACATCTCATCACTAGGACTGATCTATCATTTAATTACACACACAGTGTATACATCTCATCACTAGCACTGTTCTATCATCTACTTACACACACTGTGTATACATCTCATCACTGGGACTAATCTATCATTTACTTACACACACAGTGTATACATCTCATCACTGGGACTGTTCTAACATTTACTTATACACACACTGTATACATCTCATCACTAGGACTGATCTATCATTTACTTACACACAGTGTATACATCTCATCACTAGGACTGTTCTATCATTTACTTACACACACAGTGTATACATCTCATTACTAGAAGTGTTCTATCATTTACTTACACACAGTGTATACATCTCATCACTAGGACTGTTCTATCATTTACTTACACACACTGTATACATCTCATCACTAGGAATGATCTATCATTTACTTACACAGAGTGTATACATCTCATCACTAGGACTGTTCTATCATTTACTTACACACACACACTGTATACATCTCATCACTAGGACTGTTCTATCATTTACTTACACACAGTGTATACATCTCATCACTGGGACTGTTCTATCATTTACTTATACACACACTGTATACATCTCATCACTAGGACTGATCTATCATTTACTTACACACAGAGTACACATCTCATCACTAGGTCTGTTCTATCATTTACTTACACATGGTGTAAACATCTCATCACTAGGACTGATCTATCATTTACTTACACAAACTGTATATGTCTCATCACTAGGACTGTTCTATCATTTACTTACTTACTTATACACACACTGTATACATCTCATCACTAGGACTGATCTATCATTTACTTACACACAGTGTATACATCTCATCACTAGGACTGTTCTATCATTTACTTACACACAGTGTATACATCTCATCACTAGGACGGTTCTATCATTTACTTACACACACTGTATACATCTCATCACTAGGACTGATCTATCATTTACTTACACAGAGTGTATACATCTCATCACTAGGACTGTTCTATCATTTACTTACACACAGTGTATACATCTCATCACTAGGACTGTTCTATCATTTACTTACACACAGTGTATACATCTCATCACTAGGACGGTTCTATCATTTACTTACACACACTGTATACATCTCATCACTAGGACTGATCTATCATTTACTTACACAGAGTGTATACATCTCATCACTAGGACTGATCTATCATTTACTTACACACAGTGTATACATCTCATCACTAGGACTGATCTATCATTTACTTACACACACTGTATACATCTCATCACTAGGACTGATCTATCATTTACTTACACAGAGTGTATACATCTCATCACTGGGACTGATCTATCATTTACTTATACACACACTGTATACATCTCATCACTAGGACTGATCTAACATTTACTTACACACAGAGTACACATCTCATCACTAGGTCTGTTCTATCATTTACTTACACACACTGTATACATCTCATCACTAGGACTGATCTATCATTTACTTACACACAGAGTACACATCTCATCACTAGGACTGATCTATCATTTACTTACACACACAGTGTATACATCTCATCACTAGGACTGATCTATCATTTACTTACACACACTGTATACATCTCATCACTAGGACTGTTCTATCATTTACTTACACACACTGTATACATCTCATCACTAGGACTGTTCTATCATTTACTTACACACAGTGTATACATCTCATCACTAGGACTGATCTATCATTTACTTACACAGAGTGTATACATCTCATCACTGGGACTGTTCTATCATTTACTTACACACAGTGTATACATCTCATCACTAGGACTGATCTATCATTTACTTACACAGAGTGTATACATCTCATCACTGGGACTGATCTATCATTTACTTACACACAGAGTACACATCTCATCACTAGGACTGATCTATCATTTACTTACACACACAGTGTATACATCTCATCATTAGGACTGATCTATCATTTACTTACACAGAGTGTATACATCTCATCACTGGGACTGTTCTATCATTTACTTATACACACACTGTATACATCTCATCACTAGGACTGATCTAACATTTACTTACACACAGAGTACACATCTCATCACTAGGTCTGTTCTATCATTTACTTACACACACTGTATACATCTCATCACTAGGACTGATCTATCATTTACTTACACACAGAGTACACATCTCATCACTAGGACTGATCTATCATTTACTTACACACACAGTGTATACATCTCATCACAAGGACTGATCTATCATTTACTTACACACAGTGTACACATCTCATCATTAGGACTGATCTATCATTTACTTACACACACTGTATACGTCTCATCACTAGGACTGATCTATCATTTACTTACACACACAGTGTATACATGTCATCACTAGGACTGATCTATCATTTACTTACACACACAGTGTATACATCTCATCACAAGGACTGATCTATCATTTACTTACACACAGTGTATACATCTCATCACTAGGACTGATCTATCATTTACTTACGCACACAGTGTATACATCTCATCACTAGGACTGATCTATCATTTACTTACACACACAGTGTATACATCTCATCACTAGGACTGTTCTATCATTTACTTACACACACTGTATACATCTCATCACTGGGACTGTTCTATCATTTACTTACACACAGTGTATACATCTCATCACTAGGACTGATCTATCATTTACTTACACACAGTGTATACATCTCATCACTAGGACTGATCTATCATTTACTTACACACAGTGTATACATCTCATCACTAGGACTGATCTATCATTTACTTACACACAGTGTATACCTCTCATATCTAGGACTGTTCCATCATTTACTTACAAACACTGTACACATCTCATCACTAGGACTGATCTATCATTCACTTACACACAATGTATACATCTCATCACTGGGACTGTTCTATCATTTACTTACACACAGTGTATACATCTCATCACTAGGACTGATCTATCATTTACTTACACACAGTGTATACATCTCATCACTAGGACTGATCTATCATTTACTTACACACAGTGTATACATCTCATCACTAGGACTGATCTATCATTTACTTACACACAGTGTATACCTCTCATATCTAGGACTGTTCCATCATTTACTTACAAACACTGTACACATCTCATCACTAGGACTGATCTATCATTCACTTACACACAATGTATACATCTCATCACTAGGACTGATATATCATTTACTTACACACAGTGTATACATCTCATCACTACGACCGTTCTATAATTTACTTACACACAGTGTATACATCTCATCAATAGGACTGATCTATCGTTTACTTACACACAGTGTAAACATCTCATCACTAGGACTGATCTATCATTTACTTACACACAGTGTACATATCTCATCACTAGGACTGTTCTATCATTTACTTACACACAGTGTATACATCTCATCACTAGGACTGATCTATCATTTACTTACACACACTGTACACGTCTCATGACTAGGACTGTTCTATCATTTACTTACACACAGTGTATACATCTCATCACTAGGACTGTTCTATCATTTACTTACACACACTGTATACATCTCATCACTAGCACTGTTCTATCATTTACTTACACACACTGTATACATCTCATCACTAGGACTGATCTATCATTTACTTACACACAGTGTATACATCTCATCACTGGGACTGTTCTATCATTTACTTACACACAGTGCATACATCTCTTCACTAGGACTGATCTATCATTTACTTACACACAGTGTATACATCTCATCACTAGGACTGTTCTATCATTTACTTACACACACTGTATACATCTCATCACTAGGACTGTTCTATCATTTACTTACACACACTGTATACATCTCATCACTGGGACTGTTCTATCATTTACTTACACACAGTGTATACATCTCATCACTAGTACTGTTCTATCATTTACTTACACACAGTGTATACATCTCATCACTAGGACTGATCTATCATTTACTTACACACACAGTGTATACATCTCATCACTAGGACTGATCTATCATTTACTTACACACACTGTATACATCTCATCACTGGGACTGTTCTATCATTTACTTACACACACTGTATACATCTCATCACTGGGACTGTTCTATCATTTACTTACACACAGTGTATACATCTCATCACTAGTACTGTTCTATCATTTACTTACACATAGTGTAAACATCTCATCACTAGGACTGATCTATCATTTACTTACACACACTGTATACATCTCATCACTGGGACTGTTCTATCATTTACTTACACACAGTGTATACATCTCATCACTAGTACTGTTCTATCATTTACTTACACATAGTGTAAACATCTCATCACTAGGACTGATCTATCATTTACTTACACACAGTGTATACATCTCATCACTAGGACTGTTCTATCATTTACTTACACACAGTGTATACATCTCATCACTAGGACTGATCTATCATTTACTTACACACAGTGTATACATCTCATCACTAGGACTGATCTGTCATTTACTTATACACAGTGTATACATCTCATCACTAGGACTGTTCTATCATTTACTTACACACAGTGTATACATCTCATCACTAGGACTGATCTATCATTTACTTACAAACACAGTGTATACATCTCATCACAAGGACTGATCTATCATTTACTTACACACAGTGTATACATCTCATCACTGGGACTGTTCTATCATTTACTTACACACAGTGTATACATCTCATCACTAGGACTGATCTATCATTTACTTACGCACACAGTGTATACATCTCATCACTAGGACTGATCTATCATTTACTTACACACAGTGTATACATCTCATCACTAGGACTGTTCTATCATTTACTTACACACAGTGTATACATCTCATCACTAGGACTGTTCTATCATTTACTTACACACACTGTATACATCTCATCACTAGGACTGTTCTATCATTTACTTACACACACTGTATACATCTCATCACTGGGACTGTTCTATCATTTACTTACACACAGTGTATACATCTCATCACTAGTACTGTTCTATCATTTACTTACACACAGTGTATACATCTCATCACTAGGACTGTTCTATCATTTACTTACACACACTGTATACATCTCATCACTGGGACTGTTCTATCATTTACTTACACACACTGTATACATCTCATCACTAGGACTGTTCTATCATTTACTTACACACACTGTATACATCTCATCACTGGGACTGTTCTATCATTTACTTACACACAGTGTATACATCTCATCACTAGTACTGTTCTATCATTTACTTACACACACTGTATACATCTCATCACTAGGACTGTTCTATCATTTACTTACACACACTGTATACATCTCATCACTGGGACTGTTCTATCATTTACTTACACACAGTGTATACATCTCATCACTAGTACTGATCTATCATTTACTTACACACAGTGTATACATCTCATCACTAGGACTGTTCTATCATTTACTTACACACAGTGTATACATCTCATCACTAGGACTGATCTATCATTTACTTACACACAGTGTATACATCTCATCACAAGGACTGATCTATCATTTACTTACACACAGTGTATACATCTCATCACTAGGACTGTTCTATCATTTACTTACACACACTGTATACATCTCATCACTAGGACTGTTCTATCATTTACTTACACACACTGTATACATCTCATCACTAGGACTGTTCTATCATTTACTTACACACACAGTGTATACATCTCATCACTGGGACTGTTCTATCATTTACTTACACACAGTGTATACATCTCATCACTAGTACTGATCTATCATTTACTTACACACAGTGTATACATCTCATCAGTAGGACTGATCTATCATTTACTTACACACAGTGTATACATCTCATCACTAGGACTGTTCTATCATTTACTTACACACAGTGTATACATCTCATCACTAGGACTGATCTATCATTTACTTACACACAGTGTATACATCTCATCACTAGGACTGATCTGTCATTTACTTATACACAGTGTATACATGTCATCACTAGGACTGATCTATCATTTACTTACAAACACAGTGTATACATCTCATCACTAGGACAGTTCTATCATTTACTTACACACACTGTATACGTCTCATCACTAGGACTGTTCTATCATTTACTTACACACACAGTGTATACATATGATCACAAGGACTGTTCTATCATTTACTTACACACAGTGTATACATCTCATCACTAGGACTGTTCTATCATTTACTTACACACATTGTATACATCTCATCACTAGGACTGATCTATCATTTACTTACACACACTGTATACATCTAATCACTAGGACTGTTATATCATTTACTTACACACACTGTATACATCTCATCACTAGGACTGTTCTATCATTTACTTACACACACTGTATACATCTAATCACTAGGACTGTTCTATCATTTACTTACACACAGTGTATACATCTCATCACTAGACTGTTCTATCATTTACTTACACACACTGTATACATCTCATCACTAGGACTGTTCTATCATTTACTTACACACAGTGTATACATCTCATCACTGGGACTGTTCTATCATTTACTTACACACAGTATATACATCTCATCACTAGACTGTTCTATCATTTACTTACACACACTGTGTATACATCTCATCACTAGGACTGATCTATCATTTACTTACACACAGTGTATACATCTCATCACTAGGACTGATCTATCATTTACTTACACACACTGTATACATCTCATCACTAGTACTGTTCTATCATTTACTTACACACAGTATATACATCTCATCACTAGACTGTTCTATCATTTACTTACACACACTGTGTATACATCTCATCAATAGGACTGATCTATCATTTACTTACACACACTGTATACATCTCATCACTAGTACTGTTCTATCATTTACTTACACACAGTGTATACATCTCATCACTAGGACTGATCTATCATTTACTTACACACAGTGTATACATCTCATCAGTAGGACTGTTCTATCATTTACTTACACACAGTGTATACATGTCATCACTAGGACTGTTCTATCATTTACTTACACACACTGTACACATCTCATCACTAGGACTGATCTGTCATTTACTTATACACAGTGTATACATCTCATCACTAGGACTGTTCTATCATTTACTTACACACACAGTGTATACATATGATCACAAGGACTGTTCTATCATTTACTTACACACAGTGTATACATCTCATCACTAGGACTGATCTATCATTTACTTACACACACAGTGTATACATCTCATCACAAGGACTGATCTATCATTTACTTACACACACACTGTATACATCTCATCACTGGGACTGTTCTATCATTTACTTACACACAGTGTATACATCTCATCACTAGGACTGATCTATCATTTACTTACACACACTGTATACGTCTCATCACTAGGACTGTTCTATCATTTACTTACACACAGTGTATACATCTCATATCTAGGACTGTTCCATCATTTACTTACAAACACTGTACACATCTCATCACAAGGACTGATCTATCATTCACTTACACACAGTGTATACATCTCATCACTACGACCGTTTTATAATTTACTTACACACAGTGTATACATCTCATCACTAGGACTGATCCATCATTTACTTACACACAGTGTATACATCTCATCACTGGGACTGTTCTATCATTTACTTACACACAGTGTATACATCTCATCACTAGGACTGATCTATCATTTACTTACACACAGTGTATACATCTCATCACTACGACCGTTTTATAATTTACTTACACACAGTGTATACATCTCATCAATAGGACTGATCTATCGTTTACTTACACACAGTGTAAACATCTCATCACTGGGACTGATCTATCATTTACTTACACACAGTGTATACATCTCATCACTAGGACTGATCTATCATTTACTTACACACAGTGTATACATCTCATCACTAGGACTGTTCTATCATTTACTTACACACACTGTACACATCTCATCACTAGGACTGATCTATCATTTACTTACACACAGTGTATACGTCTCATCACTAGGACTGTTCTATCATTTACTTACACACACTGTACACATCTCATCACTAGGACTGATCTGTCATTTACTTACACACAGTGTATACATCTCATCACTAGGTCTGTTCTGTCATTTACTTACACACAGTGTATACATCTCATCACTAGGACTGATCTATCATTTACTTACACACAGTGTAATCATCTCTTCACTGGGACTGATCTATCATTTACTTACACACAGTGTATACATCTCATCACTAGGACTGATCTATCATTTACTTACACACAGTGTATACATCTCATCACTACGACTGTTCTGTCATTTACTTATACACACAGTGTATACATCTCATCACTAGGACTGATCTATCATTTACTTACACACAGTGTATACATCTCATCACTAGGACTGTTCTGTCATTTACTTATACACACAGTGTATACATCTCATCACTAGGACTGATCTATCATTTACTTACACACAGTGAATACATCTCATCACTAGGACTGTTCTATCATTTACTTACACACACTGTATACATCTCATCACTAGGACTGATCTATCATTTACTTACACAGAGTGTATACATCTCATCACTAGGACTGTTCTATCATTTACTTACACACAGTGTATACATCTCATCACTAGGACTGTTCTATCATTTACTTACACACAGTGTATACATCTCATCACTAGGACTGTTCTATCATTTACTTACACACACAGTGTATACATCTCATCACTAGGACTGTTCTATCATTCACGTACACAGAGTGTATACATCTCATCACTAGCACTGTTCTATCATTTACTTACACACAGTGTATACATCTCATCACTAGGACTGTTCTATCATTTACTTACACACACAGTGTATACATCTCATTACTAGAACTGTTCTATCATTTACTTACACACAGTGTATACATCTCATCAATAGGACTGTTCTATCATTTACTTACACACACTGTATACATCGCATCACTGGGACTGTTCTATCATTTACTTACACAGAGTGTATACATCTCATCACTAGGACTGTTCTATCATTTACTTACACCCACACTGTATACATCTCATCATTAGGACTGTTCTATCATTAACTTACACACAGTGTATACATCTCATCACTAGGACTGTACTATCATTTACTTACACACAGTGTATACATCTCATCACTAGAACTGTTATATCATTTACTTACACACACTGTATACATCTCATCACTAGACTGTTCTATCATTTACTTACACACAGTGTATACATCTCATCACTATGACCGTTCTATCATTTACTTACACACAGTGTATACATCTCATCACTAGGACTGATCTATCATTTAATTACACACACAGTGTATACATCTCATCACTAGCACTGTTCTATCATCTACTTACACACACTGTGTATACATCTCATCACTGGGACTAATCTATCATTTACTTACACACACAGTGTATACATCTCATCACTGGGACAGTTCTAACATTTACTTATACACACACTGTATACATCTCATCACTAGGACTGATCTATCATTTACTTACACACAGTGTATACATCTCATCACTAGGACTGTTCTATCATTTACTTACACACACAGTGTATACATCTCATTACTAGAAGTGTTCTATCATTTACTTACACACAGTGTATACATCTCATCACTAGGACTGTTCTATCATTTACTTACACACAGTGTATACATCTCATCACTAGGACTGTTCTATCATTTACTTACACACACTGTATACATCTCATCACTGGGACTGTTCTATCATTTACTTACACACACTGTATACATCTCATCACTGGGACTGTTCTATCATTTACTTACACACAGTGTATAAATCTCATCACTAGGACTGATCTATCATTTACTTACACACAGTGTATACATCTCATCACTAGGACTGATCTATCATTTACTTACACACAGTGTATACATCTCATCACTAGTACTGTTATATCATTTACTTACACATAGTGTAAACATCTCATCACTAGGACTGATCTATCATTTACTTACACACAGTGTATACATCTCATCACTAGGAGTGATCTATCATTTACTTACACACAATGTATACATCTCATCACTAGGACTGTTCTATCATTTACTTACACACACTGTATACATCTAATCACTAGGACTGTTATATCATTTACTTACACACACTGTATACATCTCATCACTAGGACTGATCTATCATTTACTTACACACAGTGTATACATCTCATCAGTAGGACTGTTCTATCATTTACTTACACACAGTGTATACATCTCATCACTAGGACTGATCTGTCATTTACTTATACACAGTGTATACATCTCATCACTAGGACTGATCTATCATTTACTTACAAACACTGTATACATCTCATCACTAGGACTGATCTATCATTTACTTACACACAGTGTATACATCTGATCACAAGGACTGTTCTATCATTTACTTACACACAGTGTATACATCTCATCACTAGGACTGTTCTATCATTTACTTACACACACTGTACACATCTCATCACTAGGACTGATCTATCATTTACTTACACACAGTGTATACATCTCATCACTAGGACTGATCTATCATTTACTTACAAACACTGTATACATCTCATCACTAGCACTGTTCTATCATTTACTTACACACAGTGTATACATCTGATCACAAGGACTGTTCTATCATTTACTTACACACAGTGTATACATCTCATCACTAGGACTGATCTATCATTTACTTACACACACAGTGTATACATCTCATCACAAGGACTGATCTATCATTTACTTACACACACACTGTATACATCTCATCACTGGGACTGTTCTATCATTTACTTACACACAGTGTATACATCTCATCACTAGGACTGATCTATCATTTACTTACACACACTGTATACGTCTCATCACTAGGACTGTTCTATCATTTACTTACACACAGTGTATACATCTCATATCTAGGACTGTTCCATCATTTACTTACAAACACTGTACACATCTCATCACAAGGACTGATCTATCATTCACTTACACACAGTGTATACATCTCATCACTACGACCGTTTTATAATTTACTTACACACAGTGTATACATCTCATCACTGGGACTGTTCTATCATTTACTTACACACAGTGTATACATCTCATCACTGGGACTATTCTATCATTTACTTACACACAGTGTATACATCTCATCACTAGGACTGATCTATCATTTACTTACACACAGTGTATACATCTCATCACTGGGACTATTCTATCATTTACTTACACACAGTGTATACATCTCATCACTGGGACTATTCTATTATTTACTTACACACAGTGTATACATCTCATCACTAGGACTGATCTATCATTTACTTACACACAGTGTATACATCTCATCACTAGGAGTGATCTATCATTTACTTACACACAATGTATACATCTCATCACTAGGACTGTTTTATCATTTACTTACACACAGTGTATACATCTCATCACTAGGACTGTTCTATCATTTACTTACACACACTGTATACATCTCATCACTAGGACTGTTCTATCATTTACTTACACACAGTGTATACATCTCATCACTAGGACTGATCTATCATTTACTTACACACAGTGTATACATCTCATCAGTAGGACTGTTCTATCATTTACTTACACACAGTGTATACATCTCATCACTAGGACTGATCTATCATTTACTTACACACAGTGTATACATCTCATCACTAGGACTGTTCTATCATTTACTTACACACACAGTGTATACATCTCATTACTAGGACTGTTCTATCATTTACTTACACACACTGTATACATCTCATCACTGGGACTGTTCTATCATTTACTTACACACAGTGTATACATCTCATCACTAGGACTGATCTATCATTTACTTACACACAGTGTATACATCTCATCAGTAGGACTGTTCTATCATTTACTTACACACAGTGTATACATCTCATCACTAGGACTGATCTATCATTTACTTACACACAGTGTATACATCTCATCAGTAGGACTGTTCTATCATTTACTTACACACACTGTATACATCTCATCACTAGGACTGATCTATCATTTACTTACACACACTGTATACATCTCATCACTAGGACTGATCTATCATTTACTTACACACAGTGTATACATCTCATCACTGGGACTGTTCTATCATTTACTTACACACAGTGTATACATCTCATCACTAGGACTGTTCTATCATTTACTTACACACAGTGTATACATCTCATCACTAGGACTGTTCTATCATTTACTTACACACACTGTATACATCTCATCACTGGGACTGTTCTATCATTTACTTACACACAGTGTATACATCTCATCACTAGTACTGTTCTATCATTTACTTACACACAGTGTATACATCTCATCACTAGGACTGTTCTATCATTTACTTACACACACTGTATACATCTCATCACTGGGACTGTTCTATCATTTACTTACACACACTGTATACATCTCATCACTGGGACTGTTCTATCATTTACTTACATACACAGTGTATAAATCTCATCACTAGGACTGATCTATCATTTACTTACACACAGTGTATACATCTCATCACTAGGACTGATCTATCATTTACTTACACACAGTGTATACATCTCATCACTAGTACTGTTATATCATTTACTTACACATAGTGTAAACATCTCATCACTAGGACTGATCTATCATTTACTTACACACAGTGTATACATCTCATCACTAGGAGTGATCTATCATTTACTTACACACAATGTATACATCTCATCACTAGGACTGTTCTATCATTTACTTACACACACTGTATACATCTCATCACTGGGACTGTTCTATCATTTACTTACACACAGTGTATACACCTCATCACTAGACTGTTCTATCATTTACTTACACACAGTGTATACAACCCATCACTAGGACTGTTCTATCATTTACTTACACACACTGTATAAATCTCATCACTAGGACTGATCTATCATTTACTTACACACAGTGTATACATCTCATCACTAGGACTGATCTATCATTTACTTACACACAGTGTATACATCTCATCACTAGTACTGTTATATCATTTACTTACACATAGTGTAAACATCTCATCACTGGGACTGTTCTATCATTTACTTACACACACTGTATAAATCTCATCACTAGGACTGATCTATCATTTACTTACACACAGTGTATACATCTCATCACTAGGACTGATCTATCATTTACTTACACACACTGTATACATCTCATCACTAGTACTGTTCTATCATTTACTTACACACAGTGTATACATCTCATCACTAGGACTGTTCTATCATTTACTTACACACACTGTATACATCTCATCACTGGGACTGTTCTATCATTTACTTACACACACTGTATACATCTCATCACTGGGACTGTTCTATCATTTACTTACATACACAGTGTATAAATCTCATCACTAGGACTGATCTATCATTTACTTACACACAGTGTATACATCTCATCACTAGGACTGATCTATCATTTACTTACACACAGTGTATACATCTCATCACTAGTACTGTTATATCATTTACTTACACATAGTGTAAACATCTCATCACTAGGACTGATCTATCATTTACTTACACACAGTGTATACATCTCATCACTAGGAGTGATCTATCATTTACTTACACACAATGTATACATCTCATCACTAGGACTGTTCTATCATTTACTTACACACACTGTATACATCTCATCACTGGGACTGTTCTATCATTTACTTACACACAGTGTATACATCTCATCACTAGACTGTTCTATCATTTACTTACACACAGTGTATACAACCCATCACTAGGACTGTTCTATCATTTACTTACACACACTGTATAAATCTCATCACTAGGACTGATCTATCATTTACTTACACACAGTGTATACATCTCATCACTAGGACTGATCTATCATTTACTTACACACAGTGTATACATCTCATCACTAGTACTGTTATATCATTTACTTACACATAGTGTAAACATCTCATCACTAGGACTGATCTATCATTTACTTACACACAGTGTATACATCTCATCACTAGGACTGATCTATCATTTACTTACACACAGTGTATACATCTCATCACTAGGACTGATCTATCATTTACTTACACACAGTGTATACATCTCATCAGTAGGACTGTTCTATCATTTACTTACACACAGTGTATAAATCTCATCACTGGGACTGTTCTATCATTTACTTACACACAGTGTATACATCTAATCACTAGGACTGATCTGTCATTTACTTATACACAGTGTATACATGTCATCACTAGGACTGATCTATCATTTACTTACAAACACTGTATACATCTCATCACTAGCACTGTTCTATCATTTACTTACACACACTGTATACATCTCATCACTAGGACTGATCTATCATTTACTTACACACAGTGTATACATCTGATCACAAGGACTGTTCTATCATTTACTTACACACAGTGTATACATCTGATCACAAGGACTGTTCTATCATTTACTTACACACAGTGTATACATCTCATCACTAGGACTGTTCTATCATTTACTTACACACACTGTATACATCTCATCACTAGGACTGATCTATCATTTACTTACACACACTGTATACATCTCATCACTAGGACTGTTCTATCATTTACTTACACACAGTGTATACATCTCATCAGTAGGACTGTTCTATCATTTACTTACACACAGTGTATACATTTCATCACTAGGACTGATCTATCATTTACTTACACACAGTGTACACATCTCATCACTAGGACTGATCTATCATTTACTTACACATAGTGTATACATCTCATCACTAGGACTGATCTATCATTTACTTACACACAGTGTATACATCTCATCACTGGGACTGTTCTATCATTTACTTACAAACACTGTGTATACATCTCATCACTAGGACTGATCTGTCATTTACTTACACACAGTGTATACATCTCATCACTAGGACTGATCTGTCATTTACTTACACACAGTGTATACATCTCATCACTAGGACTGTTCTATCATTTACTTACACACACTGTATACATCTCATCACTAGGACTGATCTGTCATTTACTTACACACAGTGTATACATCTCATCACTAGGACTGATCTATCATTTACTTACACACAGTGTATACATCTCATCACAAGGACTGATCTATCATTTACTTATACACAGTGTATACATGTCATCACTAGGACTGATCTATCATTTACTTACAAACACTGTATACATCTCATCACTAGGACTGTTCTATCATTTACTTACACACAGTGTATAC
Organism: Rhinophrynus dorsalis; assembly: GCA_037306005.1. Taxonomy (NCBI): domain Eukaryota; kingdom Metazoa; phylum Chordata; class Amphibia; order Anura; family Rhinophrynidae; genus Rhinophrynus; species Rhinophrynus dorsalis. The sequence goes on along the minus strand of CM074723.1, from coordinate 493,510,002 downwards.
ATCTCATCACTAGGACTGATCTATCATTTACTTACACATAGTGTAAACATCTCATCACTAGGACTGATCTATCATTTACTTACACACAGTGTATACATCTCATCACTAGGACTGATCTATCATTTACTTACACACAGTGTATACATCTCATCACTAGGACTGTTCTATCATTTACTTACACACAGTGTATACATCTCATCACTAGGACTGTTCTATCATTTACTTACACACACTGTACACATCTCATCACTAGGACTGATCTGTCATTTACTTATACACAGTGTATACATCTCATCACTAGGACTGTTCTATCATTTACTTACACACACTGTACACATCTCATCACTAGGACTGTTCTATCATTTACTTACACACACTGTACACATCTCATCACTAGGACTGATCTGTCATTTACTTATACACAGTGTATACATGTCATCACTAGGACTGATCTATCATTTACTTACACACAGTGTATACATCTCATCACTAGGACTGATCTATCATTTACTTACACACAGTGTATACATCTCATCACTAGGACTGATCTGTCATTTACTTACACACAGTGTATACATCTCATCACTAGGACTGATCTATCATTTACTTACACACAGTGTATACATCTCATCACTAGGACTGTTCTATCATTTACTTACACACAGTGTATACATCTCATCACTAGGACTGTTCTATCATTTACTTACACACACTGTACACATCTCATCACTAGGACTGTTCTATCATTTACTTACACACACTGTACACATCTCATCACTAGGACTGATCTGTCATTTACTTACACACAGTGTATACATCTCATCACTAGGACTGTTCTATCATTTACTTACACACAGTGTATACATCTCATCACTAGGACTGTTCTATCATTTACTTACACACAGTGTATACATCTCATCACTAGGACTGTTCTATCATTTACTTACACACAGTGTATACATCTGATCACAAGGACTGTTCTATCATTTACTTACACACAGTGTATACATCTCATCACTAGGACTGTTCTATCATTTACTTACACACACTGTACACATCTCATCACTAGGACTGATCTGTCATTTACTTATACACAGTGTATACATGTCATCACTAGGACTGATCTATCATTTACTTACAAACACTGTACACATCTCATCACTAGGACTGATCTGTCATTTACTTATACACAGTGTATACATCTCATCACTAGCACTGTTCTATCATTTACTTACACACAGTGTATACATCTGATCACAAGGACTGTTCTATCATTTACTTACACACAGTGTATACATCTCATCACTAGGACTGATCTATCATTTACTTACACACACAGTGTATACATCTCATCACAAGGACTGATCTATCATTTACTTACACACACACTGTATACATCTCATCACTGGGACTGTTCTATCATTTACTTACACACAGTGTATACATCTCATCACTAGGACTGATCTATCATTTACTTACACACACTGTATACGTCTCATCACTAGGACTGTTCTATCATTTACTTACACACAGTGTATACATCTCATATCTAGGACTGTTCCATCATTTACTTACAAACACTGTACACATCTCATCACAAGGACTGATCTATCATTCACTTACACACAGTGTATACATCTCATCACTACGACCGTTTTATAATTTACTTACACACAGTGTATACATCTCATCACTGGGACTGTTCTATCATTTACTTACACACAGTGTATACATCTCATCACTGGGACTATTCTATCATTTACTTACACACAGTGTATACATCTCATCACTAGGACTGATCTATCATTTACTTACACACAGTGTATACATCTCATCACTGGGACTATTCTATCATTTACTTACACACAGTGTATACATCTCATCACTGGGACTATTCTATTATTTACTTACACACAGTGTATACATCTCATCACTAGGACTGATCTATCATTTACTTACACACAGTGTATACATCTCATCACTAGGAGTGATCTATCATTTACTTACACACAATGTATACATCTCATCACTAGGACTGTTTTATCATTTACTTACACACAGTGTATACATCTCATCACTAGGACTGTTCTATCATTTACTTACACACACTGTATACATCTCATCACTAGGACTGTTCTATCATTTACTTACACACAGTGTATACATCTCATCACTAGGACTGATCTATCATTTACTTACACACAGTGTATACATCTCATCAGTAGGACTGTTCTATCATTTACTTACACACAGTGTATACATCTCATCACTAGGACTGATCTATCATTTACTTACACACAGTGTATACATCTCATCACTAGGACTGTTCTATCATTTACTTACACACACAGTGTATACATCTCATTACTAGGACTGTTCTATCATTTACTTACACACACTGTATACATCTCATCACTGGGACTGTTCTATCATTTACTTACACACAGTGTATACATCTCATCACTAGGACTGATCTATCATTTACTTACACACAGTGTATACATCTCATCAGTAGGACTGTTCTATCATTTACTTACACACAGTGTATACATCTCATCACTAGGACTGATCTATCATTTACTTACACACAGTGTATACATCTCATCAGTAGGACTGTTCTATCATTTACTTACACACACTGTATACATCTCATCACTAGGACTGATCTATCATTTACTTACACACACTGTATACATCTCATCACTAGGACTGATCTATCATTTACTTACAAACACAGTGTATACATCTCATCACTAGGACAGTTCTATCATTTACTTACACACACAGTGTATACATCTGATCACAAGGACTGTTCTATCATTTACTTACACACAGTGTATACATCTCATCACTAGGACTGATCTATCATTTACTTATGCACACAGTGTATACATGTCATCACTAGGACTGATCTATCATTTACTTACACACACAGTGTATAAATGTCATCACTAGGACCGTTCAATCATTTACTTATACACACACTGTATACATCTCATCACTGGGACTGTTCTATCATTTACTTACACAGAGTGTATACATCTCATCACTGGGACTGTTCTATCATTTACTTACACACACTGTATACGTCTCATCACTAGGACTGTTCTATCATTTACTTACACACAGTGTATACATCTCATCACTAGGACTGATCTATCATTCACTTACACACAATGTATACATCTCATCACTAGGACTGATCTATCATTTACTTACACACAGTGTATACATCTCATCAATAGGACTGATCTATCATTTACTTACACACGGTGTAAACATCTCATCACTAGGACTGATCTATCATTTACTTACACAAACTGTATATGTCTCATCACTAGGACTGTTCTATCATTTACTTACACACACAGGACCGTTCTATCATTTACTTACACACTGTGTACACATCTCATCACTAGGACTGATCTATCATTTACTTACACACAGTGTATACATCTCTTCACTAGGACTGATCTATCATTTACTTACACACAGTGTGTACATCTCATCACTAGGACTGATCAATCATTTACTTACACACACAGTGTATACATCTCATCAATAGGACTGATCTATCATTTACTTACACACACTGTATACGTCTCATCACTAGGACTGTTCTATCATTTACTTACACACACTGTATACGTCTCATCACTAGGACTGATCTATCATTTACTTACACAAACTGTATATGTCTCATCACTAGGACTGTTCTATCATTTACTTACACACACAGGACCGTTCTATCATTTACTTACACACTGTGTACACATCTCATCACTAGGACTGATCTATCATTTACTTACACACACAGTGTATACATCATATCACTAGGACTGATCTATCATTTACTTACACACAGTGTATACATCTCATCACTAGGACTGATCTATCATTTACTTACGCACACAGTGTATACATGTCATCACTAGGACTGATCTATCATTGACTTGCACACACAGGACCGTTCAATCATTTACTTACACACACTATATACATCTCATCACTAGGACTGATCTATCATTTACTTACACACACAGTGTATACATCTCATCACTTGGACTGTTCTATCATTTACTTACACACAGTGTATACATCTCATCACTAGGACTGATCTATCATTTACTTACACACACTGTATACATCTCATCACAAGGACTGATCTATCATTTACTTACACACACACTGTATACATCTCATCACTGGGACTGTTCTATCATTTACTTACACACAGTGTATACATCTCATCACTAGGACTGATCTATCATTTACTTACACACAGTGTATACATCTCATCACTAGGACTGATCTATCATTTACTTACACACAGTGTATACATCTCATCACTAGGACTGATCTATCATTTACTTACACACAGTGTATACCTCTCATATCTAGGACTGTTCCATCATTTACTTACAAACACTGTACACATCTCATCACAAGGACTGATCTATCATTCACTTACACACAATGTATACATCTCATCACTAGGACTGATCTATCATTTACTTACACACAGTGTATACATCTCATCACTACGACCGTTCTATAATTTACTTACACACAGTGTATACATCTCATCAATAGGACTGATCTATCGTTTACTTACACACAGTGTAAACATCTCATCACTAGGACTGATCTATCATTTACTTACACACAGTGTACATATCTCATCACTAGGACTGTTCTATCATTTATTTACACACAGTGTATACATCTCATCACTAGGACTGATCTATCATTTACTTACACACACTGTACACGTCTCATCACTAGGACTGTTCTATCATTTACTTACACACAGTGTATACATCTCATCACTAGGACTGTTCTATCATTTACTTACACACACTGTATACATCTCATCACTAGCACTGTTCTATCATTTACTTACACACACTGTATACATCTCATCACTAGGACTGATCTATCATTTACTTACACACAGTGTATACATCTCATCACTGGGACTGTTCTATCATTTACTTACACACAGTGCATACATCTCTTCACTAGGACTGATCTATCATTTACTTACACACAGTGTGTACATCTCATCACTAGGACTGTTCTATCATTTACTTACACACACTGTATACATCTCATCACTAGGACTGTTCTATCATTTACTTACACACACTGTATACATCTCATCACTGGGACTGTTCTATCATTTACTTACACACACTGTATACATCTCATCTCTAGGACTGATCTATCATTTACTTACATACACAGTGTATACATCTCATCACTAGGACTGTTCTATCATTTACTTACATACACAGTGTATACATCTCATCACTGGGACTGTTCTATCATTTACTTACACACAGTGTATACATCTCATCACTAGTACTGTTCTATCATTTACTTACACATAGTGTAAACATCTCATCACTAGGACTGATCTATCATTTACTTACACACAGTGTATACATCTCATCACTAGGAGTGATCTATCATTTACTTACACACAGTGTATCCATCTCATCACTAGGACTGATCTATCATTTACTTACACACAGTGTATACATCTAATCACTAGGACTGTTATATCATTTACTTACACACACTGTATACATCTCATCACTGGGACTGTTCTATCATTTACTTACACACAGTGTATGCATCTCATCACTAGGACTGATCTATCATTTACTTACACACAGTGTATACATCTCATCAGTAGGACTGTTCTATCATTTACTTACACACACTGTACACATCTCATCACTAGGACTGATCTGTCATTTACTTATACACAGTGTATACATCTCATCACTGGGACTGTTCTATCATTTACTTACACACAGTGTATACATCTCATCACTAGGACTGTTCTATCATTTACTTACACACACTGTACACATCTCATCACTAGGACTGATCTGTCATTTACTTATACACAGTGTATACATCTCATCACTGGGACTGTTCTATCATTTACTTACACACAGTGTATACATCTCATCACTAGGACTGATCTATCATTTACTTACACACAGTGTATACATCTCATCAGTAGGACTGTTCTATCATTTACTTACACACAGTGTATACATCTCATCACTAGGACTGTTCTATCATTTACTTACACACACTGTACACATCTCATCACTAGGACTGATCTGTCATTTACTTATACACAGTGTATACATGTCATCACTAGGACTGATCTATCATTTACTTACAAACACAGTGTATACATCTCATCACTAGGACAGTTCTATCATTTACTTACACACACTGTATACATCTTATCACTAGGACTGTTCTATCATTTACTTACACACACAGTGTATACATCTGATCACAAGGACTGTTCTATCATTTACTTACACACAGTGTATACATCTCATCACTAGGACTGATCTATCATTTACTTACACACACAGTGTATACATCTCATCACAAGGACTGATCTATCATTTACTTACACACACACTGTATACATCTCATCACTGGGACTGTTCTATCATTTACTTACACACAGTGTATACATCTCATCACTAGGACTGATCTATCATTTACTTACACACAGTGTATACATCTCATATCTAGGACTGTTCCATCATTTACTTACACACAGTGTATACATCTCATATCTAGGACTGTTCCATCATTTACTTACAAACACTGTACACATCTCATCACAAGGACTGATCTATCATTCACTTACACACAGTGTATACATCTCATCACTACGACCGTTTTATAATTTACTTACACACAGTGTATACATCTCATCACTGGGACTGTTCTATCATTTACTTACACACAGTGTATACATCTCATCACTGGGACTATTCTATCATTTACTTACACACAGTGTATACATCTCATCACTAGGACTGATCTATCATTTACTTACACACAGTGTATACATCTCATCACTAGGAGTAATCTATCATTTACTTACACACAATGTATACATCTCATCACTAGGACTGTTCTATCATTTACTTACACACACTGTATACATCTCATCACTGGGACTGTTCTATCATTTACTTACACACAGTGTATACATCTCATCACTAGTACTGTTCTATCATTTACTTACACACACTGTATACATCTCATCACTAGGACTGTTCTATCATTTACTTACACACACTGTATACATCTCATCACTGGGACTGTTCTATCATTTACTTACACACAGTGTATACATCTCATCACTAGTACTGTTCTATCATTTACTTACACACACTGTATACATCTCATCACTAGGACTGTTCTATCATTTACTTACACACACTGTATACATCTCATCACTGGGACTGTTCTATCATTTACTTACACACAGTGTATACATCTCATCACTAGTACTGTTCTATCATTTACTTACACACAGTGTATACATCTCATCACTAGTACTGTTCTATCATTTACTTACACACACTGTATACATCTAATCACTAGGACTGTTCTATCATTTACTTACACACAGTGTATACATCTCATCACTAGGACTGATCTATCATTTACTTACACACAGTGTATACATCTCATCACTGGGACTGATCTGTCATTTACTTATACACAGTGTATACATCTCATCACTAGGACTGATCTATCATTTACTTACACACACTGTATACATCTCATCACTGGGACTGATCTGTCATTTACTTATACACAGTGTATACATCTCATCACTAGGACTGATCTATCATTTACTTACAAACACTGTATACATCTCATCACTAGGACTGTTCTATCATTTACTTACACACAGTGTATACATCTCATCACTGGGACTGTTCTATCATTTACTTACACACACTGTATACATCTCATCACTAGGACTGATCTATCATTTACTTACACACAGTGTATACATCTCATCACTGGGACTGTTCTATCATTTACTTACACACACTGTATACATCTCATCACTAGGACTGTTCTATCATTTACTTACACACAGTGTATACATCTCATCACTAGTACTGTTCTATCATTTACTTACAAACACTGTATACATCTCATCACTAGGACTGTTCTATCATTTACTTACACACAGTGTATACATGTCATCACTAGACTGTTCTATCATTTACTTACACACAGTGTATACATCTCATCACTGGGACTGTTCTATCATTTACTTACACACACTGTATACATCTCATCACTAGGACTGTTCTATCATTTACTTACACACACAGTGTATACATCTCATCACTGGGACTGATCTATCATTTACTTACACACACTGTATACATCTCATCACTAGGACTGTTCTATCATTTACTTACACACACTGTATACATCTCATCACTAGGACTGTTCTATCATTTACTTACACACACTGTATACATCTCATCACTAGGACTGTTCTATCATTTACTTACACACAGTGTATACATCTCATCACTAGTACTGTTCTATCATTTACTTACACACAGTGTATACATCTCATCACTGGGACTGTTCTATCATTTACTTACACACACTGTATACATCTCATCACTAGGACTGTTCTATCATTTACTTACACACACTGTATACATCTCATCACTAGGACTGTTCTATCATTTACTTACACACACTGTATACATCTCATCACTAGGACTGTTCTATCATTTACTTACACACACTGTATACATCTCATCACTAGTACTGATCTATCATTTACTTACACACAGTGTATACATCTCATCACTAGTACTGATCTATCATTTACTTACACACAGTGTATACATCTCATCACTAGGACTGTTCTATCATTTACTTACACACAGTGTATACATCTCATCACTAGGACTGATCTATCATTTACTTACACACAGTGTATACATCTCATCAGTAGGACTGTTCTATCATTTACTTACACACAGTGTATACATCTCATCAGTAGGACTGATCTATCATTTACTTACACACAGTGTATACATCTCATCACTGGGACTGATCTATCATTTACTTACACACGCTGTATACATCTCATCACAAGGACTGATCTATCATTTACTTACACACAGTGTATACATCTCATCACTGGGACTGTTCTATCATTTACTTATACACAGTGTATACATCTCATCACTTGGACTGTTCTGTCATTTACTTACACACAGTGTATACATCTCATCAGTAGGACTGTTCTATAATTTACTTACACACACACTGTATACATCTCATCACTAGGACTGTTCTATCATTTACTTACACACACTGTACACATCTCATCACTAGGACTGATCTGTCATTTACTTATACACAGTGTATACATGTCATCACTAGGACTGATCTATCATTTACTTACAAACACAGTGTATACATCTCATCACTAGGACAGTTCTATCATTTACTTACACACACAGTGTATACATCTGATCACAAGGACTGTTCTATCATTTACTTACACACACAGTGTATACATGTCATCACTAGGACTGATCTATCATTTACTTACACACACTGTATACATCTCATCACTAGGACTGATCTATCATTTACTTACACACAGTGTATACATCTCATCACTGGGACTGTTCTATCATTTACTTACACACACAGTGTATACATCTCATCACTAGGACTGTTCTATCATTTACTTACACAGAGTGTATACATCTCATCACTAGGACTGTTCTGTCATTTACTTACACACAGTGTATACATCTCTTCACTAGGACTGTTCTATCATTTACTTACACACAGTGTATACATCTCATATCTAGGACTGTTCCATCATTTACTTACAAACACTGTACACATCTCATCACAAGGACTGATCTATCATTCACTTACACACAATGTATACATCTCATCACTAGGACTGATCTATCATTTACTTACACACAGTGTATACATCTCATCAATAGGACTGATCTATCATTTACTTACACACAGTGTACATATCTCATCACTAGGACTGTTCTATCATTTACTTACACACAGTGTATACATCTCATCACTAGGACTGATCTATCATTTACTTACACACACTGTATACGTCTCATCACTAGGACTGTTCTATAATTTACTTACACACACTGTATACATCTCATCACTAGGACTGTTCTATAATTTACTTACACACACTGTATACATCCCATCACTAGGACTGATCTATCATTTACTTACACACAGTGTATACATCTCATCACTAGGACTGTTCTATCATTTACTTACACACAGTGTATACATCTCATCACTGGGACTGATCTATCATTTACTTACACACAGTGTATACATCTCATCACTAGGACTGATCTATCATTTACTTACACACAGTGTATACATCTCATCACTAGGACTGTTCTATCATTTACTTACACACACTGTATACATCTCATCACTAGGACTGTTCTATCATTTACTTACACACAGTGTATACATCTCATCTCTAGGACTGATCTATCATTTACTTACACACACTGTACACATCTCATCACTAGGACTGTTCTATCATTTACTTACACACAGTGTATACATCTCATCACTAGGACTGATCTATCATTTACTTACACAGAGTGTATACATCTCATCACTAGGACTGTTCTGTCATTTACTTACACACAGTGTATACATCTCATCACTAGGACTATTCTATCATTTACTTACAGACAGTGTATACATCTCATCAGTAGGACTGTTCTATCATTTACTTACACACAGTGTATACATCTCATCACTAGGACTGATCTATCATTTACTTACACACACAGTGTATACATCTCATCACAAGGACTGATCTATCATTTACTTACACACACAGTGTATAAATGTCATCACTAGGACTGATCTATCATTTACTTACACACAGTGTATACATCTCATCACTAGGACTGATCTATCATTTACTTACACACAGTGTATACATCTCATCACTAGGACTGATCTATCATTTACTTACACACACAGTGTATACATCTCATCACAAGGACTGATCTATCATTTACTTACACACACAGTGTATAAATGTCATCACTAGGACTGTTCTATCATTTACTTACACACACTGTATACATCTCATCACTAGGACTGATCTATCATTTACTTACACACAGTGTATACATCTCATCACTAGGACTGATCTATCATTTACTTACGCACACAGTGTATACATCTCATCAGTAGGACTGATCTATCATTTACTTACACACAGTGTATACATCTCATCAGTAGGACTGTTCTATCATTTACTTACACACAGTGTATACATCTCATCACTAGGACTGTTCTATCATTTACTTACGCACACAGTGTATAAATGTCATCACTAGGACTGATCTATCATTTACTTACACACAGTGTATACATCTCATCAGTAGGACTGATCTATCATTTACTTACACACACAGTGTATACATCTCATCACAAGGACTGATCTATCATTTACTTACACACACAGTGTATAAATGTCATCACTAGGACTGTTCTATCATTTACTTACACACACTGTATACATCTCATCACTAGGACTGATCTATCATTTACTTACACACAGTGTATACATCTCATCACTAGGACTGATCTATCATTTACTTACGCACACAGTGTATACATCTCATCAGTAGGACTGATCTATCATTTACTTACACACAGTGTATACATCTCATCAGTAGGACTGTTCTATCATTTACTTACACACAGTGTATACATCTCATCACTAGGACTGTTCTATCATTTACTTACGCACACAGTGTATAAATGTCATCACTAGGACTGATCTATCATTTACTTACACACAGTGTATACATCTCATCACTAGGACTGATCTATCATTTACTTACACACACAGTGTATACATCTCATCACAAGGACTGATCTATCATTTACTTACGCACACAGTGTATAAATGTCATCACTAGGACTGATCTATCATTTACTTACACACAGTGTATACATCTCATCACTAGGACTGATCTATCATTTACTTACACACAGTGTATACATCTCATCACTAGGACTGATCTATCATTTACTTACGCACACAGTGTATACATCTCATCAGTAGGACTGATCTATCATTTACTTACACACAGTGTATACATCTCATCAGTAGGACTGATCTATCATTTACTTACACACAGTGTATACATCTCATCAGTAGGACTGTTCTATCATTTACTTACACAGAGTGTATACATCTCATCACTGGGACTGTTCTATCATTTACTTACACACAGAGTATACATCTCATCACTAGGACTGATCTATCATTTACTTACACACAGTGTATACATCTCATCACTAGGACTGATCTATTATTTACTTACACACACTGTATACATCTCATCACTGGGACTGATCTATCATTTACTTACACACAGTGTATACATCTCATCACTGGGACTGTTCTATCATTTACTTACACACAGAGTACACATCTCATCACTAGGACTGTTCTATCATTTACTTACACACAGAGTACACATCTCATCACTAGGACTGATCTATCATTTACTTACACACAGTGTATACATCCCATCACTAGGACTGTTCTATCATTTACTTACACACACTGTATACAGCTCATCACTGGGACTGTTCTATCATTTACTTACACACAGTGTATACATCTCATCAGTAGGACTGATCTATCATTTACTTACACACAGTGTATACATCTCATCACTAGGACTGTTCTATCATTTACTTACACACAGTGTATACATCTCATCACTAGGACTGTTCTATCATTTACTTACACACACTGTATACATCTCATCACTGGGACTGTTCTATCATTTACTTACACACAGTGTATACATCTCATCACTAGACCGTTCTATCATTTACTTACACACAGTGTATACATCTCATCACTAGGACTATTCTATCATTTACTTACACACACTGTATACATCTCATCTCTAGGACTGATCTATCATTTACTTACACACAGTGTATACATCTCATCACTGGGACTGTTCTATCATTTACTTACACACATTGTATACATCTCATCACTAGGACTGTTCTATCATTTACTTACACACAGTGTATACATCTCATCACTAGGACTGTTCTATCATTTACTTACACACAGTGTATACATCTCATCTCTAGGACTGATCTATCATTTACTTACACACACTGTATACATCTCATCACTAGGACTGATCTATCATTTACTTACACAGAGTGTATACATCTCATCACTAGGACTATTCTATCATTTACTTACACACACTGTGTATACATCTCATCACTAGGACTGTTCTATCATTTACTTACACACAGTGTATACATCTCATCACTAGACCGTTCTATCATTTACTTACACACAGTGTATACATCTCATCACTAGGACTATTCTATCATTTACTTACACACACTGTATACATCTCATCTCTAGGACTGATCTATCATTTACTTACACACAGTGTATACATCTCATCACTGGGACTGTTCTATCATTTACTTACACACATTGTATACATCTCATCACTAGGGCTGTTCTATCATTTACTTACACACAGTGTATACATCTCATCACTAGGACTGTTCTATCATTTACTTACACACAGTGTATACATCTCATCTCTAGGACTGATCTATCATTTACTTACACACACTGTATACATCTCATCACTAGGACTGATCTATCATTTACTTACACAGAGTGTATACATCTCATCACTAGGACTGTTCTATCATTTACTTACACACACTGTATACATCTCATCACTAGGACTGTTCTATCATTTACTTACACAGAGTGTATACATCTCATCACTAGGACTGTTCTATCATTTACTTACACACAGTGTATACATCTCATCACTAGGACTGATCTATCATTTACTTACACAGAGTGTATACATCTCATCACTAGGACTGTTCTATCATTTACTTACACACAGTGTATACATCTCATCACTAGGACTGATCTATCATTTACTTACACACAGTGTATACATCTCATCACTAGGACTGATCTATCATTTACTTACACACAGTGTATACATCTCATCACTACGACTGTTCTATCATTTACTTACACACAGTGTATACATCTCATCACTAGGACTGATCTATCATTTACTTACACACAGTGTATACATCTCATCACTAGGACTGTTCTATCATTTACTTACACACACTGTGTATACATCTCATCACTAGGACTGTTCTATCATTTACTTACACACACACTGTGTATACATCTCATCACTAGGACTGTTCTATCATTTACTTACACAGAGTGTATACATCTCATCACTAGGACTGTTCTATCATTTACTTACACACACTGTATACATCTCATCACTAGCACTGTTCTATCATTTACTTACACACACTGTATACATCTCATCTCTAGGACTGATCTATCATTTACTTACACACACTGTATACATCTCATCACTAGGACTGATCTATCATTTACTTACACAGAGTGTATACATCTCATCACTAGGACTGTTCTGTCATTTACTTACACACACTGTATACATCTCATCACTAGGACTGTTCTATCATTTACTTACACACACTGTATACATCTCATCACTAGGTCTGTTCTATCATTTACTTACACACAGTGTATACATCTCATCACTAGGACTGTTCTATCATTTACTTACACACAGTGTATACATCTCATCACTGGGACTATTTTATCATTTACTTACACACACTGTATACATCTCATCACTAGGACTGTTCTATCATTTACTTACACACAGTGTATACATCCCATCACTAGGACTGATCTATCATTTACTTACACACACTGTATACATCTCATCTCTAGGACTGATCTATCATTTACTTACACACAGTGTATACATCTCATCACTAGGACTGTTCTGTCATTTACTTACACACAGTGTATACATCCCATCACTAGGACTGTTCTATCATTTACTTACACACAGTGTATACATCTCATCACTAGGACTGTTCTATCATTTACTTACACACAGTGTATACATCTCATCACTGGGACTATTTTATCATTTACTTACACACACTGTATACATCTCATCACTAGGACTGTTCTATCATTTACTTACACACAGTGTACACATCTCATCACTAGGACTGATCTATCATTTACTTACACACAGTGTACACATCTCATCACTAGGACTGATCTATCATTTACTTACACACACTGTATACATCTCATCACTAGGACTGTTCTATCATTTACTTATACACAGTGTATACATCTCATCACTAGGACTGTTCTATCATTTACTTACACACAGTGTATACATCTCATCACTAGGACTGATCTATCATTTACTTACACACAATGTATACATCTCATCACTAGGACTGATCTATCATTTACTTACACACAGTGTATACATCTCATCACTGGGACTAATCTATCATTTACCTACACACACAGTGTATACATCTCATAATTAGGACTGATCTATCATTTACTTACACACAGTGTATACATCTCATCACTGGGACTAATCTATCATTTACCTACACACACAGTGTATACATCTCATAATTAGGACTGATCTATCATTTACTTACACACAGTGTAATCATCTCATCACTAGGACTGATCTATCATTTACTTACACACAGTGTATACATCTCATCACTAGGACTGATCTATCATTTACTTACACACAGTGTAATCATCTCATCACTAGGACTGATCTATCATTTACTTACACACAGTGTAATCATCTCATCACTAGGACTGATCTATCATTTACTTACACACAGTGTATACATCTCATCACTAGGACTGATCTATCATTTACTTACACACAGTGTATACATCTCATCAATAGGACCGTTCTATCATTTACTTACACACAGTGTATACATCTCATCACTAGGACTGATCTATCATTTACTTACACAGAGTGTATACATCTCATCACTAGGACTGTTCTATCATTTACTTACACACACTGTGTATACATCTCATTACTAGGACTGATCTATCATTTACTTACACACAGTGTATACATCTCATCACTAGGACTGATCTATCATTTACTTACACAGAGTGTATACATCTCATCACTAGGACTGTTCTATCATTTACTTACACACACTGTGTATACATCTCATTACTAGGACTGATCTATCATTTACTTACACACAGTGTATACATCTCATCACTAGGACTGTTCTATCATTTACTTACACACAGTGTATACATCTCATCACTAGCACTGTTCTATCATTTACTTACACACAGTGTATACATCTCATCACTATGACCGTTGTATCATTTACTTACACACAGTGTATACATCTCATCACTAGGACTGATCTATCATTTACTTACACACAGTGTATACATCTCATCACTAGGACTGTTCTATCATTTACTTACACACACTGTATACATCTCATCACTGGGACTAATCTATCATTTACTTACACACAGTGTACACATCTCATCACTGGGACTGTTCTATCATTTACTTATACACACACTGTATACATCTCATCACTAGGACTGATCTATCATTTACTTACACACAGTGTACACATCTCATCACTTGGCCTGTTCTATCATTTACTTACACACGGTGTAAACATCTCATCACTAGGACTGATCTATCATTTACTTACACACAGTGTACATATCTCATCATTAGGACTGTTCTATCATTTACTTACACACAGTGTATACATCTCATTACTAGGACTGATCTATCATTTACTTACACACACTGTACACGTCTCATCACTAGGAGTGTTCTATCATTTACTTACACACAGTGTATACATCTCATCACTAGGACTGTTCTATCATTTACTTACACACTGTGTATACATCTCATCACTAGGACTGTTCTATCATTTACTTACACACAGTGTATACATCTCATCACTAGGACTGTTCTATCATTTACTTACACACAGTGTATACATCTCATCACTAGGACTGTTCTATCATTTACTTACACACAGTGTACACATCTCATCACTAGGACTGATCTATCATTTACTTACACACACACTGTATACATCTCATCACTAGGACTGATCTATCATTTACTTACACACAGTGTATACATCGCATCACTGGGACTGTTCTATCATTTACTTACACACAGTGTATACATCTCTTCACTAGGACTGATCTTTCATTTACGTACACACAGTGTATACATCTCATCACTAGGACTGTTCTATCATTTAGTTACACACAGTGTATACATCTCATCACTACTACTGTTCTATCATTTACTTACACAAAGTGTATACATCTCATCACTAGGACTGTTCTATCATTTACTTACATACAGTGTATACATCTCATCACTAGGACTTATCTTACACACAGTGTATACATCTCATCACTAGGACTGATCTATCATTTACTTACACACAGTGTATACATCTCATCACTTGGACTGTTCTGTCATTTACTTACACACAGTGTATACATCTCATCACTGGGACTATTTTATCATTTACTTACACACAGTGTATACATCCCATCACTAGGACTGTTCTATCATTTACTTACACACACAGTGTATACATCTCATTACTAGACTGTTCTATCATTTACTTACACACAGTGTATACATCCCATCACTAGGACTGTTCTATAATTTACTTACACACAGTGTATACATCTCATCACTAGGACTGTTCTATCATTTACTTACACACAGTGTACATATCTCATCACTAGGACTGTTGTATCATTTATTTACACACAGTGTATACATCTCATTACTAGGACTGATCTATCATTTACTTATACAAACTGTATATGTCTCATCACTAGGACTGTTCTATCATTTACTTACACACAGTGTATACATCTCATCACTAGGACTGATCTATCATTTACTTACACACAGTGTATATATCTCATCACTAGGACTGTTCTGTCATTGACTTACACACACTGTACACATCTCATCACTAGGACTGATCTATCATTTACTTACATACAGTGTATACGTCTCATCACTAGGACTGTTCTATCATTTACTTACACACACTGTACACATCTCATCACTAGGACTGATCTGTCATTTACTTACACACAGTGTATACATCTCATCACTAGGTCTGTTCTGTCATTTACTTACACACAGTGTATACATCTCATCACTAGGACTGATCTATCATTTACTTACACACAGTGTATACATCTCATCACTAGGACTGATCTATCATTTACTTACACACAGTGTATACATCTCATCACTAGGACTGTTCTGTCATTTACTTATACACACAGTGTATACATCTCATCACTAGGACTGATCTATCATTGACTTACACACAGTGTATACATCTCATCACTAGGACTGTTCTATCATTTACTTACACACACTGTATACATCTCATCACTAGGACTGTTCTATGATTTACTTACACACAGTGTATACATCTCATCACTAGAACTGTTCTAACATTTACTTACACACTGTGTATACATCTCATCATTGGGACTAATCTATCATTTACTTACACACACAGTGTATACATCTCATCACTGGGACTGTTCTATCATTTACTTATACACACAGTGTATACATCTCATCACTAGGACTGATCTATCATTTACTTACACACAGTGTATACGTCTCATCTCTAGGACTGTTCCATCCTTTACTTACAAACACTGAACACATCTCATCACAAGGACTGATCTATCATTCACTTACACACAATGTATACATCTCATCACTACGACCGTTCTATAATTTACTTACACACAGTGTATACATCTCATCAATAGGACTGATCTATCGTTTACTTACACACGGTGTAAACATCTCATCACTAGGACTGATCTATCATTTACTTACACACAGTGTACATATCTCATCACTAGGACTGATCTATCATTTACTTACACACAGTGTATACATCTCATCACTAGGACTGTTCTATCATTTACTTACACACAATGTATACATCTCATCACTAGGACTGTTCTATCATTTACTTACACACACTGTATACAGCTCATCACTGGGACTGTTCTATCATTTACTTACACACAGTGCATATATCTCTTCACTAGGACTGATCTATCATTTACTTACACACAGTTTATACATCTCATCACTAGGACTGTTCTATCATTTACTTACACACACTGTATACATCTCATCACTGGGACTGTTCTATCATTTACTTACACACAGTGTATACATCTCATCACTAGGACTGATCTTACACACAGTGTATACATCTCATCACTAGGACTGATCTATCATTTACTTACACACAGTGTATACATCTCATCACTTGGACTGTTCTGTCATTTACTTACACACAGTGTATACAGCTCATCACTATGACTGTTCTATCATTTACTTACACACAATGTATACAGCTCATCACTAGGACTGATCTATCATTTACTTACACACAGTGTATACATCTCATCACTGGGACTGTTCTATCATTTACTTACACACACAGTGTATACATCTCATTACTAGAACTGTTCTATCATTTACTTACACACAGTGTATACATCTCATCACTAGGACTGTTCTATCATTTACTTACACACACTGTATACATCTCATCACTAGGACTGTTCTATCATTTACTTACACACACTATACATCTCATCACTGGGACTGTTCTATCATTTACTTACACAGAGTGTATACATCTCATAAAAAGGACTGTTCTATCATTTACTTACACACTGTATACATCTCATCACTAGGACTGTTCTATCATTTACTTACACACAGTGTATACATCTCATCACTAGAACTGTTCTATCATTTACTTACACACACTGTGTATACATCTCATCACTAGGACTGATCTATCATTTACTTGTACACACACTGTATACATCTCATCACTAGGACTGATCTATCATTTACTTACACACGGTGTAAACATCTCATCACTAGGACTGATCTATCATTTACTTACACACACAGTGTATACATCTCATCACTGGGACTGTTCTATCATTTACTTACACACACTGTATACATCTCATCACAAGGACTGTTCTATCATTTACTTACACACAGTGTATTCATCTCATCACTAGGACTGATCTATCATTTACTTACGCACACAGTGTATAAATGTCATCACTAGGACTGATCTATCATTTACTTACACACACAGTGTATACATCTCATCACTAGGACCGTTCTATGATTTACTTACACACACTGTATACATCTCATCACTAGGACTGATCTATCATTTACTTACACACACAGTGTATACATCTCATCACAAGGACTGATCTATCATTTACTTACACACACTGTATACGTCTCATCACTAGGACTGTTCTATCATTTACTTACACACATTGTATACGTCTCATCTCTAGGACTGTTCCATCATTTACTTACAAACACTGTACACATCTCATCACAAGGACTGTTCTATCATTTACTTACACACACTGTATACATCTCATCACTGGGACTAATCTATCATTTACTTACACACATAGTGTATACATCTCATCACTGGGACTGTTCTATCATTTACTTGTACACACACTGTATACATCTCATCACTAGGACTGATCTATCATTTACTTACACACGGTGTAAACATCTCATCACTAGGACTGATCTATTATTTACTTACACACAGTGTACATATCTCATCACTAGGACTGTTCTATCATTAACTTACAGACAGTGTATACATCTCATTACTAGGACTGATCTATCATTTACTTACACAAACTGTATATGTCTCATCACTAGGACTGTTCTATCATTTACTTAAACACAGTGTATACATCTCATCACTAGGACTGATCTATCATTTACTTACACACACTGTACACATCTCATCACTAGGACTGATCTGTCATTTACTTACACACAGTGTATACATGTCTTCACTAGGAATGATCTATCATTTACTTACACACACAGTGTATACATCTCATCACTAGGACCGTTCTATCATTAACTTACACACACTGTATACATCTCATCACTAGGACAGATCTATCATTTACTTACATACACAGTGTATACATCTCATCACAAGGACTGTTCTATCATTTACTTACACACAGTGTATACATCTCATCACTAGGACTGATCTATCATTTACTTACGCACACAGTGTATAAATGTCATCACTAGGACTGATCTATCATTTACTTACACACACAGTGTATACATCTCATCACTAGGACCGTTCTATCATTTACTTACACACACTGTATACATCTCATCACTAGGACTGATCTATCATTTACTTACACACACAGTGTATACATCTCATCACAAGGACTGATCTATCATTTACTTACACACACTGTATACGTCTCATCACTAGGACTGTTCTATCATTTACTTACACACAGTGTATACGTCTCATCTCTAGGACTGTTCCATCACTTACTTACAAACACTGTACACATCTCATCACAAGGACTGTTCTATCATTTACTTACACACACTGTATACATCTCATCACTAGAACAGATCTATCATTTACTTACATACACAGTGTATACATCTCATCACTAGGACTGATCTATCATTTACTTACGCACACAGTGTATAAATGTCATCACTAGGACTGATCTATCATTTACTTACACACAGTGTACACATCTCATCACTAGGACTGATCTATCATTTACTTACACACACAGTGTATACATCTCATCACTAGGACTGATCTATCATTTACTTACACACAGTGTATAAATCTCATCACTAGGACTGATCTATCATTTACTTACACACAGTGTATACATCTCATCACTAGGACTGTTCTATCATTTACTTACACACGCTGTATACATCTCATCACTAGGACTGATCTATCATTTACTTACACACGCTGTATACATCTCATCACTGGGACTGTTCTATCATTTACTTACACACAGTGTATACATCTCATCACTAGGACTGATCTTACACACAGTGTATACATCTCATCACTAGGACTGAACTATCATTTACTTACACACAGTGTATACATCTCATCACTTGGACTGTTCTGTCATTTACTTACACACAGTGTATACATCTCATCACTGGGACTATTCTATCATTTACTTACACACAGTGTATACATCTCATCA
The DNA here is from genome assembly GCA_037306005.1 of Rhinophrynus dorsalis. Lineage (NCBI taxonomy): Eukaryota > Metazoa > Chordata > Amphibia > Anura > Rhinophrynidae > Rhinophrynus > Rhinophrynus dorsalis. The sequence continues at coordinate 493,488,011 of CM074723.1, read as the reverse complement.
CTAGGACTGTTCTATCATTTACTTACACACAGTGTATACATCCCATCACTAGGACTGTTCTATCATTTACTTACACACAATGTATACATCTCATCACTAGGACTGATCTATCATTTACTTACACACTGTGTATACATCTCATCACTAGGACTGTTCTATCATTTACTTACACACACTGTATACATCTCATCACTATGACTGTTCTATCATTTACTTACACACAGTGTATACATCTCATCACTAGGACTGTTCTATCATTTACTTACACACACTGTATACATCTCATCACTAGGACTGTTCTATCATTTACTTACACAAACTGTATACATCTCTTCACTAGGACTGATTTATCATTTACTTACACACAGTGTATACATCTCATCACTGGGACTGTTCTATCATTTACTTACACACAGTGTATACATCTCATCACTAGGACTGATCTTACACACAGTGTATACATCTCATCACTAGGACTGATTTATCATTTACTTACGCACACAGTGTATAAATGTCATCACTAGGACTGATCTATCATTTACTTACACACACTGTATACATCTCATCACTAGGACTGTTCTATCATTTACTTACACACAGTGTATACATCTCATCACTAGGTCTGTTCTGTCATTTACTTACACACAGTATATACATCTCATCACTAGGACTGATCTATCATTTACTTACACACAGTGTAATCATCTCATCACTAGGACTGTTCTATCATTTACTTACACACACTGTATACATCTCATCACTAGGACTGTTCTATCATTTACTTACACACAGTGTATACATCTCATCACTAGGTCTGTTCTGTCATTTACTTACACACAGTGTATACATCTCATCACTAGGACTGATCTATCATTTACTTACACACAGTGTAATCATCTCTTCACTGGTACTGTTCTATCATTTACTTACACAGAGTGTATACATCTCATCACTAGGACTGTTCTATCATTTACTTACACACAGTGTATACATCTCATCACTAGGACTGTTCTATCATTTACTTGCACACAGTGTATACATCTCATCACTAGAACTGTTCTATCATTTACTTACACACTGTGTATACATCTCATCACTAGGTCTGTTCTGTCATTTACTTACACACAGTGTATACATCTCATCACTAGGACTGATCTATCATTTACTTACAAACAGTGTAATCATCTCTTCACTGGGACTGTTCTATAATTTACTTACACACACTGTATACATCTCATCACTAGGACTGTTCTATCATTTACTTACACAAACTGTATACATCTCATCACTGGGACTGTTCTATCATTTACTTACACACAGTGTATACATCTCATCACTAGGACTGTTCTATCATTTACTTACACACACTGTATACATCTCATCACTGGGACTGTTCTATCATTTACTTACACACAGTGTATACATCTCATCTCTAGGACTGATCTATCATTTACTTACACACACTGTATACATCTCTTCACTAGGACTGATCTATAATTTACTTACACACACTGTGTATACATCTCATCACTAGGACTGTTCTATCATTCACGTACACACAGTGTATACATTTCATCACTGGGACTGTTCTATCATTTACTTACACACAGTATATACATCTCATCACTAGGACTGTTCTATCATTTACTTACACACGCACTGTATACATCTCATCACTAGGACTGTTCTATCATTTACTTACACAGAGTGTATACATCTCATCACTAGGACTGTTCTATCATTTACTTACACACAGTGTATACATCTCATCACTAGAACTGTTCTATCATTTACTTACACACACTGTATACATCTCATCACTAGACTGTTCTATCATTTACTTACACACAGTGTATACATCTCATCACTATGACCGTTCTATCATTTACTTACACACAGTGTATACATCTCATCACTAGGACTGATCTGTCATTTACTTACACACAGTGTATACATCTCTTCACTAGGACTGATCTATAATTTACTTACAAACAGTGTATACATCTCATCACTGGGACTGTTCTATAATTTACTTACACACACACAGTGTATACATCTCATCACTAGGACTGTTCTATCATTCACGTACACACAGTGTATACATCTGATCACTAGCACTGTTCTGTCATTTACTTACACACAGTGTATACATCTGATCACTAGCACTGTTCTGTCATTTACTTACACACACTGTATACATCTCATCACTAGGACTGTTCTATCATTTACTTACACACAGTGTATACATCTCATCACTAGGTCTGTTCTGTCATTTACTTACACACAGTGTATACATCTCATCACTAGGATTGATCTATCATTTACTTACACACAGTGTAATCATCTCTTCACTGGGACTGTTCTATCATTTACTTACACAGAGTGTATACATCTCATCACTAGGACTGTTCTATCATTTACTTACACACACACTGTATACATCTCATCACTAGGACTGTTCTATCATTTACTTACACACAGTGTATACATCTCATCACTAGGTCTGTTCTATCATTTACTTGCACACAGTGTATACATCTCATCACTAGAACTGTTCTATCATTTACTTACACACAGTGTATACATCACATCACTAGGTCTGTTCTGTCATTTACTTACACACAGTGTATACATCTCATCACTAGGACTGATCTATCATTTACTTACACACAGTGTAATCATCTCTTCACTGGGACTGTTCTATAATTTACTTACACACACTGTATACATCTCATCACTAGGACTGTTCTATCATTTACTTACACAAACTGTATACATCTCATCACTGGGACTGTTCTATCATTTACTTACACACAGTGTATACATCTCATCACTAGGACTGTTCTATCATTTACTTACACACACTGTATACATCTCATCACTGGGACTGTTCTATCATTTACTTACACACAGTGTATACATCTCATCTCTAGGACTGATCTATCATTTACTTACACACACTGTATACATCTCTTCACTAGGACTGATCTATAATTTACTTACACACACTGTGTATATATCTCATCACTAGGACTGTTCTATCATTCACGTACACACAGTGTATACATTTCATCACTGGGACTGTTCTATCATTTACTTACACACAGTATATACATCTCATCACTATGACTGTTCTATCATTTACTTACACACGCACTGTATACATCTCATCACTAGGACTGTTCTATCATTTACTTACACAGAGTGTATACATCTCATCACTAGGACTGTTCTATCATTTACTTACACACAGTGTATACATCTCATCACTAGAACTGTTCTATCATTTACTTACACACACTGTATACATCTCATCACTAGGACTGATCTGTCATTTACTTACACACACTGTATACATCTCTTCACTAGGACTGATCTATCATTTACTTACACACAGTGTATAAATCTCATCACTGGGACTGTTCTATAATTTACTTACACACACAGTGTATACATCTCATCACTAGGACTGTTCTATCATTCACGTACACACAATGTATACATCTGATCACTAGCACTGTTCTGTCATTTACTTACACACAGTGTATACATCTCATCACTAGGACTGATCTATCATTTACTTACACACAGTGTATACATCTCATCACTAGGACTGTTCTATCATTTACTTACACACAATGTATACATCTCATCACTAGGACTGTTCTATCATTTACTTACACACACTGTATACAGCTCATCACTGGGACTGTTCTATCATTTACTTACACACAGTGCATATATCTCTTCACTAGGACTGATCTATCATTTACTTACACACAGTTTATACATCTCATCACTAGGACTGTTCTATCATTTACTTACACACACTGTATACATCTCATCACTGGGACTGTTCTATCATTTACTTACACACAGTGTATACATCTCATCACTAGGACTGATCTTACACACAGTGTATACATCTCATCACTAGGACTGATCTATCATTTACTTACACACAGTGTATACATCTCATCACTTGGACTGTTCTGTCATTTACTTACACGCAGTGTATACAGCTCATCACTATGACTGTTCTATCATTTACTTACACACAATGTATACATCTCATCACTAGGACTGATCTATCATTTACTTACACACAGTGTATACATCTCATCACTGGGACTGTTCTATCATTTACTTACACACACAGTGTATACATCTCATTACTAGAACTGTTCTATCATTTACTTACACACAGTGTATACATCTCATCACTAGGACTGTTCTATCATTTACTTACACACACTGTATACATCTCATCACTAGGACTGTTCTATCATTTACTTACACACACTGTATACATCTCATCACTGGGACTGTTCTATCATTTACTTACACAGAGTGTATACATCTCATCAATAGGACTGTTCTATCATTTACTTACACACTGTATACATCTCATCACTAGGACTGTTCTATCATTTACTTACACACAGTGTATACATCTCATCACTAGAACTGTTCTATCATTTACTTACACACACTGTGTATACATCTCATCACTAGGACTGATCTATCATTTACTTGTACACACACTGTATACATCTCATCACTAGGACTGATCTATCATTTACTTACACACGGTGTAAACATCTCATCACTAGGACTGATCTATCATTTACTTACACACACAGTGTATACATCTCATCACTGGGACTGTTCTATCATTTACTAACACACACTGTATACATCTCATCACAAGGACTGTTCTATCATTTACTTACACACAGTGCATACATCTCATCACTAGGACTGATCTATCATTTACTTACGCACACAGTGTATAAATGTCATCACTAGGACTGATCTATCATTTACTTACACACACAGTGTATACATCTCATCACTAGGACCGTTCTATGATTTACTTACACACACTGTATACATCTCATCACTAGGACTGATCTATCATTTACTTACACACACAGTGTATACATCTCATCACAAGGACTGATCTATCATTTACTTACACACACTGTATACGTCTCATCACTAGGACTGTTCTATCATTTACTTACACACAGTGTATACGTCTCATCTCTAGGACTGTTTCATCATTTACTTACAAACACTGTACACATCTCATCACAAGGACTGTTCTATCATTTACTTACACACACTGTATACATCTCATCACTGGGACTAATCTATCATTTACTTACACACATAGTGTATACATCTCATCACCGGGACTGTTCTATCATTTACTTGTACACACACTGTATACATCTCATCACTAGGACTGATCTATCATTTACTTACACACGGTGTAAACATCTCATCACTAGGACTGATCTATTATTTACTTACACACAGTGTACATATCTCATCACTAGGACTGATCTATCATTTACTTACACACAGAGTGTATACATCTCATCACTAGGACTGTTCTATCATTAACTTACAGACAGTGTATACATCTCATTACTAGGACTGATCTATCATTTACTTACACAAACTGTATATGTCTCATCACTAGGACTGTTCTATCATTTACTTACACACAGTGTATACATCTCATCACTAGGACTGATCTATCATTTACTTACACACACTGTACACATCTCATCACTAGGACTGATCTGTCATTTACTTACACACAGTGTATACATGTCTTCACTAGGAATGATCTATCATTTACTTACACACACAGTGTATACATCTCATCACTAGGACCGTTCTATCATTTACTTACACACACTGTATACATCTCATCACTAGGACAGATCTATCATTTACTTACATACACAGTGTATACATCTCATCACAAGGACTGTTCTATCATTTACTTACACACAGTGTATACATCTCATCACTAGGACTGATCTATCATTTACTTACGCACACAGTGTATAAATGTCATCACTAGGACTGATCTATCATTTACTTACACACACAGTGTATACATCTCATCACTAGGACCGTTCTATCATTTACTTACACACACTTTATACATCTCATCACTAGGACTGATCTATCATTTACTTACACACACAGTGTATACATCTCATCACAAGGACTGATCTATCATTTACTTACACACACTGTATACGTCTCATCACTAGGACTGTTCTATCATTTACTTACACACAGTGTATACGTCTCATCTCTAGGACTGTTCCATCATTTACTTACAAACACTGTACACATCTCATCACAAGGACTGTTCTATCATTTACTTACACAAACTGTATACATCTCATCACTAGAACAGATCTATCATTTACTTACATACACAGTGTATACATCTCATCACTAAAACTGATCTGTCATTTACTTACACACAGTGTATACATCTCATCACTAGGACTGATCTATCATTTACTTACACACAGTGTACACATCTCATCACTAGGACTGTTCTATCATTTACTTACACACAGTGTATACATCTCATGAGTAGGACTGTTCTATCATTTACTTACACACAGTGTATACATCTCATCACTAGGACTGTTCTATCATTTACTTACACACAGTGTATACATCTCATCACTAGGACTGTTCTATCATTTACTTACACACAGTGTATACATCTCATCACTAGGACTGATCTATCATTTACTTACACACACAGTGTATACATCTCATCACTAGGACTGTTCTATCATTTACTTACGCACACAGTGTATAAATGTCATCACTAGGACTGATCTATCATTTACTTACACACAGTGTATACATCTCATCACTAGGACTGTTCTATCATTTCCTTACACACACTGTATACATCTCATCACTAGGACTGATCTATCATTTACTTACACACATTGTATGCGTCTCATCTCTAGGACTGATCTATCATTTACTTACACACACTGTATGCGTCTCATCACTAGGACTGTTCTATCATTTACTTACACACAGTGTATACATCTCATCACTAGGACTGATCTATCATTTACTTACACACAGTGTATACATCTCATCACTAGGACTGTTCTATCATTTACTTACACACGCAGTGTATACATCTCATCACTGGGACTGTTCTATCATTTACTTACACACAGTGTATACATCTCATCACTAGGACTGATCTATCATTTACTTACACACAGTGTATAAATCTCATCACTAGGACTGATCTATCATTTACTTACACACAGTGTATACATCTCATCACTAGGACTGTTCTATCATTTACTTACACACGCTGTATACATCTCATCACTGGGACTGTTCTATCATTTACTTACACACAGTGTATACATCTCATCACTAGGACTGAACTATCATTTACTTACACACAGTGTATACATCTCATCACTGGGACTATTCTATCATTTACTTACACACAGTGTATACATCTCATCACTAGGACTGAACTATCATTTACTTACACACAGTGTATACATCTCATCACTGGGACTATTCTATCATTTACTTACACACAGTGTATACATCTCATCACTAGGACTATTCTATCATTTACTTACATACACAGTGTCTACATCTCATCACAAGGACTGTTCTATCATTTACTTACACACAGTGTATACATCTCATCACTAGGACTGATCTATCATTTACTTACACACACTGTATACATCTCATCACTAGGACTGTTCTATCATTTACTTACACACAGTGTATACATCTCATCACTAGGACTGATCTATCATTTACTTACACACACTGTATACATCTCATCACTAGGACCGTTCTATCATTTACTTACACACACTGTATACGTCTCATCTCTAGGACTGTTCCATCATTTACTTACAAACACTGTACACATCTCATCACAAGGACTGTTCTATCATTTACTTACACAAACTGTATACATCTCATCACTAGAACAGATCTATCATTTACTTACATACACAGTGTATACATCTCATCACTAGGACTGATCTATCATTTACTTACGCACACAGTGTATAAATGTCATCACTAGGACTGATCTATCATTTACTTACACACAGTGTACACATCTCATCACTAGGACTGATCTATCATTTACTTACACACACAGTGTATACATCTCATCACTAGGACTGATCTATCATTTACTTACACACAGTGTATAAATCTCATCACTAGGACTGATCTATCATTTACTTACACACAGTGTATACATTTCATCACTAGGACTGTTCTATCATTTACTTACACACGCTGTATACATCTCATCACTGGGACCGTTCTATCATTTACTTACACACACTGTATACATCTCATCACTAGGACAGATCTATCATTTACTTACATACACAGTGTATACATCTCATCACAAGGACTGTTCTATCATTTACTTACACACAGTGTATACATCTCATCACTAGGACTGATCTATCATTTACTTACGCACACAGTGTATAAATGTCATCACTAGGACTGATCTATCATTTACTTACACACACAGTGTATACATCTCATCACTAGGACCGTTCTATCATTTACTTACACACACTGTATACATCTCATCACTAGGACTGATCTATCATTTACTTACACACACAGTGTATACATCTCATCACAAGGACTGATCTATCATTTACTTACACACACTGTATACGTCTCATCACTAGGACTGTTCTATCATTTACTTACACACAGTGTATACGTCTCATCTCTAGGACTGTTCCATCATTTACTTACAAACACTGTACACATCTCATCACAAGGACTGTTCTATCATTTACTTACACAAACTGTATACATCTCATCACTAGAACAGATCTATCATTTACTTACATACACAGTGTATACATCTCATCACTAGGACTGATCTATCATTTACTTACGCACACAGTGTATAAATGTCATCACTAGGACTGATCTATCATTTACTTACACACAGTGTACACATCTCATCACTAGGACTGATCTATCATTTACTTACACACACAGTGTATACATCTCATCACTAGGACTGATCTATCATTTACTTACACACAGTGTATAAATCTCATCACTAGGACTGATCTATCATTTACTTACACACAGTGTATACATCTCATCACTAGGACTGATCTATTATTTACTTACACACGCTGTATACATCTCATCACTGGGACTGATCTATCATTTACTTACGCACACAGTGTATAAATGTCATCACTAGGACTGATCTATCATTTACTTACACACAGTGTACACATCTCATCACTAGGACTGATCTATCATTTACTTACACACACAGTGTATACATCTCATCACTAGGACTGATCTATCATTTACTTACACACAGTGTATAAATCTCATCACTAGGACTGATCTATCATTTACTTACACACAGTGTATACATCTCATCACTAGGACTGATCTATCATTTACTTACACACAGTGTATACATCTCATCACTGGGACTGATCTATCATTTACTTACACACAGTGTATACATCTCATCACTAGGACTGTTCTATCATTTACTTACACACGCTGTATACATCTCATCACTAGGACTGATCTATCATTTACTTACACACAGTGTATACATCTCATCACTGGGACTGTTCTATCATTTACTTACACACAGTGTATACATCTCATCACTAGGACTGATCTTACACACAGTGTATACATCTCATCACTAGGACTGAACTATCATTTACTTACACACAGTGTATACATCTCATCACTTGGACTGTTCTGTCATTTACTTACACACAGTGTATACATCTCATCACTGGGACTGTTCTATCATTTACTTACACACAATGTATACATCTCATCACTAGGACTGATCTATGATTTACTTACACACACTGTATACATCTCATCACTAGGACTGATCTATCATTTTCTTACACACACTGTATACATCTCTTCACTAGGACTGATTTATCATTTACTTACGCACACAGTGTATAAATGTCATCACTAGGACTGATCTATCATTTACTTACACCCACACTGTATACATCTCATCACTAGGACTGATCTATCATTTACTTACACAGAGTGTATACATCTCATCACTAGGACTGTTCTGTCATTTACTTACACACACTGTATACATCTCATCACTAGGACTGATCTATAATTTACTTACACACACTGTGTATACATCTCATCACTAGGACTGTTCTATCATTCACGTACACACAGTGTATACATTTCATCACTGGGACTGTTCTATCATTTACTTACACACAGTATATACATCTCATCACTAGGACTGTTCTATCATTTACTTACACACGCACTGTATACATCTCATCACTAGGACTGTTCTATCATTTACTTACACAGAGTGTATACATCTCATCACTAGGACTGTTCTATCATTTACTTACACACAGTGTATACATCTCATCACTAGAACTGTTCTATCATTTACTTACACACACTGTATACATCTCATCACTAGACTGTTCTATCATTTACTTACACACAGTGTATACATCTCATCACTATGACCGTTCTATCATTTACTTACACACAGTGTATACATCTCATCACTAGGACTGATCTGTCATTTACTTACACACACTGTATACATCTCTTCACTAGGACTGATCTATCATTTACTTACACACAGTGTATACATCTCATCACTGGGACTGTTCTATAATTTACTTACACACACAGTGTATACATCTCATCACTAGGACTGTTCTATCATTCACGTACACACAGTGTATACATCTGATCACTAGCACTGTTCTGTCATTTACTTACACACAGTGTATACATCTCATCACTAGGACTGATCTATCATTTACTTACACACAGTGTATACATCTCATCACTAGGACTGTTCTATCATTTACTTACACACAATGTATACATCTCATCACTAGGACTGTTCTATCATTTACTTACACACACTGTATACAGCTCATCACTGGGACTGTTCTATCATTTACTTACACACAGTGCATATATCTCTTCACTAGGACTGATCTATCATTTACTTACACACAGTTTATACATCTCATCACTAGGACTGTTCTATCATTTACTTACACACACTGTATACATCTCATCACTGGGACTGTTCTATCATTTACTTACACACAGTGTATACATCTCATCACTAGGACTGATCTTACACACAGTGTATACATCTCATCATTAGGACTGATCTATCATTTACTTACACACAGTGTATACATCTCATCACTTGGACTGTTCTGTCATTTACTTACACACAGTGTATACAGCTCATCACTATGACTGTTCTATCATTTACTTACACACAATGTATACATCTCATCACTAGGACTGATCTATCATTTACTTACACACAGTGTATACATCTCATCACTGGGACTGTTCTATCATTTACTTACACACACAGTGTATACATCTCATTACTAGAACTGTTGTATCATTTACTTACACACAGTGTATACATCTCATCACTAGGACTGTTCTATCATTTACTTACACACACTGTATACATCTCATCACTAGGACTGTTCTATCATTTACTTACACACACTGTATACATCTCATCACTGGGACTGTTCTATCATTTACTTACACAGAGTGTATACATCTCATCAATAGGACTGTTCTATCATTTACTTACACACTGTATACATCTCATCACTAGGACTGTTCTATCATTTACTTACACACAGTGTATACATCTCATCACTAGAACTGTTCTATCATTTACTTACACACACTGTGTATACATCTCATCACTAGGACTGATCTATCATTTACTTGTACACACACTGTATACATCTCATCACTAGGATTGATCTATCATTTACTTACACACGGTGTAAACATCTCATCACTAGGACTGATCTATCATTTACTTACACACACAGTGTATACATCTCATCACTGGGACTGTTCTATCATTTACTTACACACACTGTATACATCTCATCACAAGGACTGTTCTATCATTTACTTACACACAGTGTATACATCTCATCACTAGGACTGATCTATCATTTACTTACGCACACAGTGTATAAATGTCATCACTAGGACTGATCTATCATTTACTTACACACACAGTGTATACATCTCATCACTAGGACCGTTCTATGATTTACTTACACACACTGTATACATCTCATCACTAGGACTGATCTATCATTTACTTACACACACAGTGTATACATCTCATCACAAGGACTGATCTATCATTTACTTACACACACTGTATACGTCTCATCACTAGGACTGTTCTATCATTTACTTACACACAGTGTATACGTCTCATCTCTAGGACTGTTCCATCATTTACTTACAAACACTGTACACATCTCATCACAAGGACTGTTCTATCATTTACTTACACACACTGTATACATCTCATCACTGGGACTAATCTATCATTTACTTACACACATAGTGTATACATCTCATCACTGGGACTGTTCTATCATTTACTTGTACACACACTGTATACATCTCATCACTAGGACTGATCTATCATTTACTTACACACGGTGTAAACATCTCATCACTAGGACTGATCTATTATTTACTTACACACAGTGTACATATCTCATCACTAGGACTGTTTTATCATTAACTTACAGACAGTGTATACATCTCATTACTAGGACTGATCTATCATTTACTTACACAAACTGTATATGTCTCATCACTAGGAATGTTCTATCATTTACTTACACACAGTGTATACATCTCATCACTAGGACTGATCTATCATTTACTTACACACACTGTACACATCTCATCACTAGGACTGATCTGTCATTTACTTACACACAGTGTATACATGTCTTCACTAGGAATGATCTATCATTTACTTACACACACAGTGTATACATCTCATCACTAGGACCGTTCTATCATTTACTTACACACACTGTATACATCTCATCACTAGGACAGATCTATCATTTACTTACATACACAGTGTATACATCTCATCACAAGGACTGTTCTATCATTTACTTACACACAGTGTATACATCTCATCACTAGGACTGATCTATCATTTACTTACGCACACAGTGTATAAATGTCATCACTAGGACTGATCTATCATTTACTTACACACAGTGTATACATCTCATCACTAGGACCGTTCTATCATTTACTTACACACACTGTATACATCTCATCACTAGGACTGATCTATCATTTACTTACACACACAGTGTATACATCTCATCACAAGGACTGATCTATCATTTACTTACACACACTGTATACGTCTCATCACTAGGACTGTTCTATCATTTACTTACACACACTGTATACATCTCATCACTAGAACAGATCTATCATTTACTTACATACACAGTGTATACATCTCATCACTAGGACTGATCTATCATTTACTTACGCACACAGTGTATAAATGTCATCACTAGGACTGATCTATCATTTACTTACACACAGTGTACACATCTCATCACTAGGACTGATCTATCATTTACTTACACACACAGTGTATACATCTCATCACTAGGACTGATCTATCATTTACTTACACACAGTGTATACATCTCATCACTAGGACTGTTCTATCATTTACTTACACACGCTGTATACATCTCATCACTGGGACTGTTCTATCATTTACTTACACACAGTGTATACATCTCATCACTAGGACTGATCTTACACACAGTGTATACATCTCATCACTAGGACTGAACTATCATTTACTTACACACAGTGTATACATCTCATCACTTGGACTGTTCTGTCATTTACTTACACACAGTGTATACATCTCATCACTGGGAGTATTCTATCATTTACTTACACACAGTGTATACATCTCATCACTTGGACTGTTCTGTCATTTACTTACACACAGTGTATACATCTCATCACTGGGAGTATTCTATCATTTACTTACACACAGTGTATACATCTCATCACTATGACTGATCTATCATTTACTTACACACAGTGTATACATCTCATCACTAGGACTGATCTATCATTTACTTACACACAGTGTATACATCTCATCACTAGGACTGATCTATCATTTACTTACACACAGTGTATACATCTCATCACTAGGACTGATCTATCATTTACTTACACACACTGTATACATCTCGTCACTAGGACTGTTCTATCATTTACTTACACACAGTGTATACATCTCATCACTAGGACTGATCTATCATTTACTTACACACACTGTATACATCTCATCACTAGGACTGATCTATCATTTACTTACACACACAGTGTATACATCTCTTCACTAGGACTGATCTATCATTTACTTACACACACTGTATACATCTCGTCACTAGGACTGTTCTATCATTTACTTACACACACTGTATACATCTCGTCACTAGGACTGTTCTATCATTTACTTACACAAACTGTATACATCTCTTCACTAGGACTGATCTATCATTTACTTACACACAGTGTATACATCTCATCACTGGGACTGTTCTATCATTTACTTACACACAGTGTATACATCTCATCACTAGGACTGATCTTACACACAGTGTATACATCTCATCACTAGGACTGATTTATCATTTACTTACGCACACAGTGTATAAATGTCATCACTAGGACTGATCTATCATTTACTTACACACACTGTATACATCTCATCACTAGGACTGTTCTATCATTTACTTACACACAGTGTATACATCTCATCACTAGGTCTGTTCTGTCATTTACTTACACACAGTGTATACGTCTCATCACTAGGACTGATCTATCATTTACTTACACACAGTGTAATCATCTCATCACTAGGACTGTTCTATCATTTACTTACACACACTGTATACATCTCATCACTAGGACTGTTCTATCATTTACTTACACACAGTGTATACATCTCATCACTAGGTCTGTTCTGTCATTTACTTACACACAGTGTATACATCTCATCACTAGGACTGATCTATCATTTACTTACACACAGTGTAATCATCTCTTCACTGGGACTGTTCTATAATTTACTTACACACACTGTATACATCTCATCACTAGGACTGTTCTATCATTTACTTACACAAACTGTATACATCTCATCACTGGGACTGTTCTATCATTTACTTACACACAGTGTATACATCTCATCACTAGGACTGTTCTATCATTTACTTACACACACTGTATACATCTCATCACTGGGACTGTTCTATCATTTACTTACACACAGTGTATACATCTCATCTCTAGGACTGATCTATCATTTACTTACACACACTGTACACATCTCATCACTAGGACTGATCTGTCATTTACTTACACACAGTGTATACATCTCATCACTAGGACTGATCTATAATTTACTTACACACACTGTGTATACATCTCATCACTAGGACTGTTCTATCATTCACGTACACACAGTGTATACATTTCATCACTGGGACTGTTCTATCATTTACTTACACACAGTATATACATCTCATCACTAGGACTGTTCTATCATTTACTTACACACGCACTGTATACATCTCATCACTAGGACTGTTCTATCATTTACTTACACAGAGTGTATACATCTCATCACTAGGACTGTTCTATCATTTACTTACACACAGTGTATACATCTCATCACTAGAACTGTTCTATCATTTACTTACACACACTGTATACATCTCATCACTAGACTGTTCTATCATTTACTTACACACAGTGTATACATCTCATCACTGTGACCGTTCTATCATTTACTTACACACAGTGTATACAACTCATCACTAGGACTGATCTGTCATTTACTTACACACACTGTATACATCTCTTCACTAGGACTGATCTATAATTTACTTACACACAGTGTATACATCTCATCACTGGGACTGTTCTATAATTTACTTACACACACAGTGTATACATCTCATCACTAGGACTGTTCTATCATTCACGTACACACAGTGTATACATCTGATCACTAGCACTGTTCTGTCATTTACTTACACACAGTGTATACATCTGATCACTAACACTGTTCTGTCATTTACTTACACACACTGTATACATCTCATCACTAGGACTGTTCTATCATTTACTTACACACAGTGTATACATCTCATCACTAGGTCTGTTCTGTCATTTACTTACACACAGTGTATACATCTCATCACTAGGACTGATCTATCATTTACTTACACACAGTGTAATCATCTCTTCACTGGGACTGTTCTATCATTTACTTACACAGAGTGTATACATCTCATCACTAGGACTGTTCTATCATTTACTTACACACACACTGTATACATCTCATCACTAGGACTGTTCTATCATTTACTTACACACAGTGTATACATCTCATCACTAGGACTGTTCTATCATTTACTTGCACACAGTGTATACATCTCATCACTAGAACTGTTCTATCATTTACTTACACACAGTGTATACATCTCATCACTAGGTCTGTTCTGTCATTTACTTACACACAGTGTATACATCTCATCACTAGGACTGATCTATCATTTACTTACACACAGTGTAATCATCTCTTCACTGGGACTGTTCTATAATTTACTTACACACAATGTATACATCTCATCACTAGGACTGTTCTATCATTTACTTACACAAACTGTATACATCTCATCACTGGGACTGTTCTATCATTTACTTACACACAGTGTATACATCTCATCACTAGGACTGTTCTATCATTTACTTACACACACTGTATACATCTCATCACTGGGACTGTTCTATCATTTACTTACACACAGTGTATACATCTCATCTCTAGGACTGATCTATCATTTACTTACACACACTGTATACATCTCTTCACTAGGACTGATCTATAATTTACTTACACACACTGTGTATACATCTCATCACTAGGACTGTTCTATCATTCACGTACACACAGTGTATACATTTCATCACTGGGACTGTTCTATCATTTACTTACACACAGTATATACATCTCATCACTAGGACTGTTCTATCATTTACTTACACACGCACTGTATACATCTCATCACTAGGACTGTTCTATCATTTACTTACACAGAGTGTATACATCTCATCACTAGGACTGTTCTGTCATTTACTTACACACAGTGTATACATCTCATCACTAGAACTGTTCTATCATTTACTTACACACACTGTATACATCTCATCACTAGACTGTTCTATCATTTACTTACACACAGTGTATACATCTCATCACTATGACCGTTCTATCATTTACTTACACACAGTGTATACATCTCATCACTAGGACTGATCTGTCATTTACTTACACACACTGTATACATCTCTTCACTAGGACTGATCTATCATTTACTTACACACAGTGTATACATCTCATCACTGGGACTGTTCTATAATTTACTTACACACACAGTGTATACATCTCATCACTAGGACTGTTCTATCATTCACGTACACACAGTGTATACATCTGATCACTAGCACTGTTCTGTCATTTACTTACACACAGTGTATACATCTCATCACTAGGACTGATCTATCATTTACTTACACACAGTGTATACATTTCATCACTAGGACTGTTCTATCATTTACTTACACACACTGTATACATCTCATCACTGGGACTGTTCTATCATTTACTTACACACAGTGTATACATCTCATCACTAGGACTGTTCTATCATTTACTTACACACAGTGTATACATCTCATCACTAGGACTGTTCCATCATTTACTTACACACAGTGTATACATCTCTTCACTAGAACTGTTCTATCATTTACTTACACACAGTGTATACATCTCATCACTATGACCGTTCTATCATTTACTTACACACAGTGTATACATCTCATCACTAGGACTGATCGATCATTTAATTACACACACAGTGTATACATCTCATCACTAGGACTGCTCTATCATTTACTTACACACACTGTATACATCTCTTCTCTAGGACTGATCTATCATTTATTTACACACAGTGTATACCTCTCATCACTAGGACTGTTCTATCATTTATTTACACACAGTGTATACATCTCATCACTGGGACTGTTCTATAATTTACTTACACACAGTGTATACATCTCATCACTAGGACTGTTCTATCATTCACGTACGCACACTGTATACATCTCATCACTAGCACTGTTCTATCATTTACTTACACACAGTGTATACATCTCATGACTGGGAATAATCTATCATTTACTTACACACACGGTATACATCTCATCACTGGGACTGTTCTATCATTTACTTATACACACACTGTATACATCCCATCACTAGGACTGATCTATCATTTACTTACACACAGTGTACACATCTCATCACTAGGTCTGTTCTATCATTTACTTACACACAGTGTATACATCTCATCACTAGGACTGTTCTATCATTTACTTACAGACAGTGTATACATCTCATCACTAGGACTGATCTATCATTTACTTACACACAGTGTATACCTCTCATCACTAGGACTGATCTATCATTTACTTACACACACTGTATACATCTCATCACTAGAACTGTTCTATCATTTACTTACACACAGTGTATACATCTCATCACTAGGACTGTTCTATCATTTACTTACACATAGTGTATACATCTCATCACTAGGACTGATCTATCATTTACTGACACACACAGTGTATACATCTCATCACTAGGACTGTTCTATAATTTACTTACACACAGTGTACACATCTCATCACTAGGACTGATCTATCATTTACTTACACACACTGTATACATCTCATCACTAGGACTGATCTATCATTTACTTACACACATTGTATACATCTCATCACTGGGACTGTTCTATCGTTTGCTTACACACACTGTATAGATCTCATCACTGGGACTGATCTATCATTTACTTACACACACACTGTATGCATCTCATCACTAGGACTGATCTATCATTTACTTACACACAGTGTATACATCTCATCACTAGGACTGATCTATCATTTACTTACACACAGTGTATACATCTCATCACTAGGACTGATCTATCATTTACTTACACACACTGTATACATTTCATCACTAGGACTGTTCTATCATTTACTTACACACACAATGTATACATCTCATCACTGGGACTGATCTATCATTTACTTACACACAGTGTATACATCTCATCATTAGCACTGATCTATCATTTACTTACACACACTGTATACATCTCTTCACTAGGACTGATCTATCATTTACTTACACACAGTGTATACATCTCATCACTGGGACTGTTCTATAATTTACTTACACACACAGTGTATACATCTCATCACTAGGACTGTTCTATCATTCACGTACACACAGTGTATACATCTCATCACTAGAACTGTTCTATCATTTACTTACACACACTGTATACATCTCATCACTTGGACTGTTCTATCATTTACTTACACACAGTGTATACATCTCATCACTAGGACTGATCTTACACACAGTGTATACATCTCATCACTAGGACTGTTCTATAATTTACTTACACACAGTGTATACATCTCATCACTGGGACTGTTCTATCATTTACTTACACACAGTGTATACATCTCATCACTGGGACTGTTCTATCATTTACTTACACACAGTGTATACATCTCATCACTGGGACTATTCTATCATTTACTTACACACAGTGTATACATCTCATCACTAGGACTGATCTATTATTTACTTACACACAGTGTATACGTCTCATCACTAGGACTGTTCTATCATTTACTTACACACAGTGTATTCATCTCATCACTAGACTGTTCTATCATTTACTTACACACAGTGTATACATCTCATCACTAGGACTGATCTATCATTTACTTACACACAGTGTATACGTCTCATCACTAGGACTGTTCTATCATTTACTTACACACACTGTATACATCTCATCACTAGGACTGATCTATCATTTACTTACACACAGTGTATACATCTCATCACTTGGACTGTTCTGTCATTTACTTACACACAGTGTATACATCTCATCACTAGGACTGTTCTATCATTTACGTACACACAGTGTATACATCTCATCACTAGGACTGATCTATCATTTACTTACACACAGTGTATACATCTCATCACTAGGACTGTTCTATCATTTACTTACACACAGTGTATACATCTCATCACTAGGACTGTTCTATCATTTACTTACACACACTGCATACATCTCATCACTAGGACTGATCTATCATTTACTTACACACAGTGTATACATCTCATCACTAGGACTGATCTATCATTTACTTACACACAGTGTATACATCTCATCACTATGACTGTTCTATCATTTACTTACACACACTGTATACATCTCATCACTAGGACTGATCTATCATTTACTTACACACAGTGTATACATCTCATCACTATGACTGTTCTATCATTTACTTACACACACTGTATACATCTCATCACTAGGACTGATCTATCATTTACTTACACACAGTGTATACATCTCATCACTAGGACTGTTCTATCATTTACTTACACACAGTGTATACATCTCATCACTAGGACTGTTCTATCATTTACTTACACACACTGCATACATCTCATCACTAGGACTGATCTATCATTTACTTACACACAGTGTATACATCTCATCACTAGGACTGTTCTATCATTTACTTACACACAGTGTATACATCTCATCACTAGGACTGTTCTATCATTTACTTACACACACTGCATACATCTCATCACTAGGACTGATCTATCATTTACTTACACACAGTGTATACATCTCATCACTAGGACTGATCTATCATTTACTTACACACAGTGTATACATCTCATCACTATGACTGTTCTATCATTTACTTACACACACTGTATACATCTCATCACTAGGACTGATCTATCATTTACTTACACACAGTGTATACACCTCATCACTATGACCGTTCTATCATTTACTTACACACAGTGTATACATCTCATCACTAGGACTGATCTATCATTCACGTACACACAGTGTATACATCTCATCACTAGGACTGTTCTATCATTTACTTACACACACAGTGTGTACATCTCATCACTAGGACTGATCTATCATTTACTTACACACAGTGTATACATCTCATCACTATGACCGTTCTATCATTTACTTACACACAGTGTATACATCTCATCACTGGGACTGTTGAATAATTTACTTACACACAGTGTATACATCTCATCACTAGGACTGTTCTATCATTTACTTACACACACAGTGTGTACATCTCATCACTAGGAGTGATCTATCATTTACTTACACACACACTGTATACATCTCATCACTAGACTGTTCTATCATTTACTTACACACACACTGTATACATCTCATCACTAGACTGTTCTATCATTTACTTACACACACTGTATACGTCTCATCACTAGGACTGTACTATCATTTACTTACACACCGTGTACACATCTAATCAGTAGGTCTGTTCTATAATTTACTTACACACAGTGTATACATCTCATCAGTAGGACTGATCTATCATTTACTTATACACACAGTGTATACATCTCATCACTAGGACTGTTCTATCATTTAATTACACACAGTGCATACATCTCATCACTAGGTCTGTTCTATCATTTACTTACACACAGTGTATACATCTCATCAGTAGGACCGTTCTATCATTAACTTACACACACAGTGTATACATCTCATCACAAGGACTGATCTATCATTTACTTACACACACACACTGTATACATCTCATCACTAGGACTGATCTATCATTTACTTACACACACTGTATACATCTCATCACTAGGACTGATCTATCATTTACTTACACACACAGTGTATACATCTCATCACAAGGACTGATCTATCGTTTACTTACACACACAGTGTATACATCTCATCACAAGGACTGATCTATCATTTACTTACACACACTGTATACATCTCATCACTAGGACTGATCTATCATTTACTTACACACACTGTATACATCTCATCACTAGGACTGATCTATCATTTACTTACATACACTGTATACATCTCATCACTGGGACTGATCTATCATTTACTTACACACAGTGTATACATCTCATCACTGGGACTGTTCTATAATTTACTTACACACACAGTGTATACATCTCATCACTAGGACTGTTCTATCATTTACTTACACACACAGTGTATACATCTCATCACTAGGACTGTTCTATCATTTACTTATACACACTGTATACATCTCATTACTAGGACTGTTCTATCATTTACTTACACACAGTGTATACATCTCATCACTAGGACTGATCTATCATTTACTTACACACACTGTATACATCTCATCACTGGGACTATTCTATCATTTACTTACACACACTGTATACATCTCATCACTGGGACTGTTCTATCATTTACTTACACACAGTGTATACATCTCATCAGTAGGACTGATCAATAATTTACTTACACACACTGTATGCATCTCATCACTAGGACTGTTCTATCATTTACTTACACACAGTGTATACATCTCATCACTAGGACTGATCTATCATTTACTTACACACAGTGTATACATCTCATCACTAGGACTGATCAATCATTTACTTACACACAGTGTATACATTTCATCACTAGGACCGTTCTATCATTCACTTACACACAGTGTATACATCTCATCAGTAGGACTGATCTATCATTTACTTACACACAGTGTATACATCTCATCACTAGGACTGATCTATCATTTACTTACACACAGTGTATACATCTCATCACAAGGACTGATCTATCATTCACTTACACACAGTGTATACATCTCATCAGTAGGACTGATCTATCATTTACTTACACACAGTGTATACATCTCATCACTGGGACTGATCTATCATTTACTTACACACAGTGTATACATCTCATCACTGGGACTGTTCTATAATTTACTTACACACACAGTGTATACATCTCATCACTAGGACTGTTCTATCATTTACTTATACACACTGTATACATTTACTAGGACTGTTCTATCATTTACTTACACACAGTGTATACATCTCATCACTAGGACTGATCTTACACACAGGGTATACATATCATCACTAGGACTGTTCTATCATTTACTTACACACAGTGTATACATCTCATCACTAGGACTGATCTATCATTTACTTACACACACTGTATACATCTCATCACTGGGACTATTCTATCATTTACTTACACACACTGTATACATCTCATCACTGGGACTGTTCTATCATTTACTTACACACAGTGTATACATCTCATCAGTAGGACTGATCTATAATTTACTTACACAAACTGTATGCATCTCATCACTAGGACTGTTCTATCATTTACTTACACACAGTGTATACATCTCATCACTAGGACTGATCTATCATTTACTTACACACAGTGTATACATCTCATCACTAGGACTGATCAATCATTTACTTACACACAGTGTATACATTTCATCACTAGGACCGTTCTATCATTCACTTACACACAGTGTATACATCTCATCAGTAGGACTGATCTATAATTTACTTACACACACTGTATACATCTCATCACTAGGACTGATCTATCATTTACTTACACACAGTGTATACATCTCATCACTGGGACTATTCTATCATTTACTTACACACAGTGTATGCATCTCATCACTGGGACTATTCTATCATTTACTTACACACAGTGTACACATCTCATCACTAGGACCGTTCTATCATTTACTTACACACACTGTATACATGTCATCACTAAACAGTTCTATCATTTACTTACACACACAGTGTATACATCTCATCACTAGGACTGTTCTATCATTTACTTACACACACAGTGTATACATGTCATCACTAGGACTGTTCTATCATTTACTTATACACACTGTATACATCTCATTACTAGGACTGTTCTATCATTTACTTACACACAGTGTATACATCTCATCACTAGGACTGATCTTACACACAGGGTATACATATCATCACTAGGACTGTTCTATCATTTACTTACACACAGTGTATACATCTCATCACTAGGACTGATCTATCATTTACTTACACACACTGTATACATCTCATCACTGGGACTATTCTATCATTTACTTACACACACTGTATACATCTCATCACTGGGACTGTTCTATCATTTACTTACACACAGTGTATACATCTCATCAGTAGGACTGATCTATAATTTACTTACACACACTGTATGCATCTCATCACTAGGACTGTTCTATCATTTACTTACACACAGTGTATACATCTCATCACTAGGACTGATCTATCATTTACTTACACACAGTGTATACATCTCATCACTAGGACTGATCAATCATTTACTTACACACAGTGTATACATTTCATCACTAGGACCGTTCTATCATTCACTTACACACAATGTATACATCTCATCAGTAGGACTGATCTATAATTTACTTACACACATTGTATACATCTCATCACTAGGACTGTTCTATCATTTACTTACACACAGTGTATACATCTCATCACTGGGACTGTTCTATCATTTACTTACACACAGTGTATACATCTCATCACTAGGACTGATCTATCATTTACTTACACACAGTGTATACATCTCATCACTAGGACTGATCAATCATTTACTTACACACAGTGTATACATTTCATCACTAGGACCGTTCTATCATTCACTTACACACAATGTATACATCTCATCAGTAGGACTGATCTATAATTTACTTACACACACTGTATACATCTCATCACTAGGACTGTTCTATCATTTACTTACACACAGTGTATACATCTCATCACTGGGACTATTCTATCATTTACTTACACACAGTGTATGCATCTCATCACTGGGATTATTCTATCATTTACTTACACACAGTGTACACATCTCATCACTAGGACCGTTCTATCATTTACTTACACACACTGTATACATGTCATCACTAAACAGTTCTATCATTTACTTACACACACTGTGTATACATCTCATCACTGGGACTAATCTATCATTTACTTACACACAGTGTATACATCTCATCACTAGGACTGTTCTATCATTTACTTACACACCGTGTATACATCTCATCACTAGGACTGATCTATCATTTACTTACACACAGTGTATACATCTCATCACTAGGACCGTTCTATCATTTACTTACACACACAGTGTATACATCTCATCACAAGGACTGATCTATCATTTACTTACACACACAGTTTATACATCTCATCACTAGGACTGATCTATCATTTACTTACACACACAGTGTATACATCTCATCACAAGGACTGATCTATCATTTACTTACACACACAGTCTATACATCTCATCACTAGGACTGATCTATCATTTACTTACACACACACTGTATACATCTCATCACTAGGACTGATCTATCATTTACTTACACACACAGTGTATACATCTCATCACAAGGACTGATCTATCATTTACTTACACACACATTGTATACATCTCATCACTAGGACTGATCTATCATTTACTTACACACACTGTATACATCTCATCACTAGGACTGATCTATCATTTACTTACATACACTGTATACATCTCATCACTGGGACTGATCTATCATTTACTTACACACAGTGTATACATCTCATCACTGGGACTGTTCTATCATTTACTTACACACACAGTGTATACATTTCATCACTAGGACTGTTCTATCATTTACTTATACACACTGTATACATCTCATTACTAGGACTGTTCTATCATTTACTTATACACACTGTATACATCTCATCACTAGGACTGATCTTATACACAGTGTATACATCTCATCACTAAAACTGATCAGTCATTTACTTACACACAGTGTATACATCTCATCACTAGGACTGATCTGTCATTTACTTACACACAGTGTATACATCTCATCACTAGGAATGATCTATTCTTTACTTACACACAGTGTATACATCTCATCACTAGGACTGATCTATCATTTACTTACACACACTGTATACATCTCATCACTAGGACTGATCTATCATTTACTTACACACACTGTATACATCTCATCACTAGGACTGTTCTATCATTTACTTACACACAACGTATACATCTCATCACTAGGACTGTTCTATCATTTACTTACACACACTGTGTATACATCTCATCACTAGGACTGATCTATCATTTACTTACACACACAGTGTATACATCTCATCACAAGGACTGATCTATCATTTACTTACACACACAGTCTATACATCTCATCACTAGGACTGATCTATCATTTACTTACACACACTGTATACATCTCATCACTAGGACTGATCTATCATTTACTTACACACATAGTGTATACATCTCATCACTGGGACTGATCTATCATTTACTTACACACAGTGTATACATCTCATCACTGGGACTGTTCTATAATTTACTTACACACACAGTGTATACATCTCATCACTAGTACTGTTCTATCATTTACTTACACACACAGTGTATACATCTCATCACTAGGACTGTTCTATCATTTACTTATAAACACTGCATACATCTCATTACTAGGACTGTTCTATCATTTACTTATACACAGTGTATACATCTCATCACTAGGACTGTTCTATCATTTACTTACACACACTGTATACATCTCATCACTAGGACTGATCTATCATTTACTTACACACAGTGTATACATCTCATCACTAGACTGTTCTATCATTTACTTACACACAGTGTATACATATCATTAGTAGGACTGTTCTATCATTTACTTAAACACAGTGTATACATCTAATCACTAGGACTGATCTATTATTTACTTACACACAGTGTATACATCTCATCACTAGGACTGTTCTATTATTTACTTACACACAGTGTATACATCCAATCACTAGGACTGATCTATCATTTACTTACACACAGTGTATACATATCATCACTAGGACTGTTCTATCATTTACTTACACACAGTGTATACATCTCATCACTAGGACTATTCTATCATTCACTTACACACAGTGTATACATCTCATCAGTAGGACTGATCTATAATTTACTTACACACACTGTATACATCTCATCACTAGGACTGATCTATCATTTACTTACACACAGTGTATACATCTCATCACTAGGACTGATCTATCATTTACTTACACACAGTGTATACATCTCATCACTAGGACTGTTCTATCATTCACGTACACACAGTGTATACATCTGATCACTAGCACTGTTCTATCATTCACGTACACACAGTGTATACATCTGATCACTAGCACTGTTCTGTCATTTACTTACACACAGTGTATACATCTCATCACTAGGACTGATCTATCATTTACTTACACACAGTGTATACATTTCATCACTAGGACTGTTCTATCATTTACTTACACACACTGTATACATCTCATCACTGGGACTGTTCTATCATTTACTTACACACAGTGTATACATCTCATCACTAGGACTGTTCTATCATTTACTTACACACAGTGTATACATCTCATCACTAGGACTGTTCCATCATTTACTTACACACAGTGTATACATCTCTTCACTAGAACTGTTCTATCATTTACTTACACACAGTGTATACATCTCATCACTATGACCGTTCTATCATTTACTTACACACAGTGTATACATCTCATCACTAGGACTGATCGATCATTTAATTACACACACAGTGTATACATCTCATCACTAGGACTGCTCTATCATTTACTTACACACACTGTATACATCTCTTCTCTAGGACTGATCTATCATTTATTTACACACAGTGTATACCTCTCATCACTAGGACTGTTCTATCATTTATTTACACACAGTGTATACATCTCATCACTGGGACTGTTCTATAATTTACTTACACACAGTGTATACATCTCATCACTAGGACTGTTCTATCATTCACGTACGCACACTGTATACATCTCATCACTAGCACTGTTCTATCATTTACTTACACACAGTGTATACATCTCATGACTGGGAATAATCTATCATTTACTTACACACACGGTATACATCTCATCACTGGGACTGATCTATCATTTACTTACACACAGTGTACACATCTCATCACTAGGTCTGTTCTATCATTTACTTACACACAGTGTATACATCTCATCACTAGGACTGTTCTATCATTTACTTACAGACAGTGTATACATCTCATCACTAGGACTGATCTATCATTTACTTACACACAGTGTATACCTCTCATCACTAGGACTGATCTATCATTTACTTACACACACTGTATACATCTCATCACTAGAACTGTTCTATCATTTACTTACACACAGTGTATACATCTCATCACTAGGACTGTTCTATCATTTACTTACACATAGTGTATACATCTCATCACTAGGACTGATCTATCATTTACTGACACACACAGTGTATACATCTCATCACTAGGACTGTTCTATAATTTACTTACACACAGTGTACACATCTCATCACTAGGACTGATCTATCATTTACTTACACACACTGTATACATCTCATCACTAGGACTGATCTATCATTTACTTACACACATTGTATACATCTCATCACTGGGACTGTTCTATCGTTTGCTTACACACACTGTATAGATCTCATCACTGGGACTGATCTATCATTTACTTACACACACACTGTATGCATCTCATCACTAGGACTGATCTATCATTTACTTACACACAGTGTATACATCTCATCACTAGGACTGATCTATCATTTACTTACACACAGTGTATACATCTCATCACTAGGACTGATCTATCATTTACTTACACACACTGTATACATTTCATCACTAGGACTGTTCTATCATTTACTTACACACACAATGTATACATCTCATCACTGGGACTGATCTATCATTTACTTACACACAGTGTATACATCTCATCATTAGCACTGATCTATCATTTACTTACACACACTGTATACATCTCTTCACTAGGACTGATCTATCATTTACTTACACACAGTGTATACATCTCATCACTGGGACTGTTCTATAATTTACTTACACACACAGTGTATACATCTCATCACTAGGACTGTTCTATCATTCACGTACACACAGTGTATACATCTCATCACTAGAACTGTTCTATCATTTACTTACACACACTGTATACATCTCATCACTTGGACTGTTCTATCATTTACTTACACACAGTGTATACATCTCATCACTAGGACTGATCTTACACACAGTGTATACATCTCATCACTAGGACTGTTCTATAATTTACTTACACACAGTGTATACATCTCATCACTGGGACTGTTCTATCATTTACTTACACACAGTGTATACATCTCATCACTGGGACTGTTCTATCATTTACTTACACACAGTGTATACATCTCATCACTGGGACTATTCTATCATTTACTTACACACAGTGTATACATCTCATCACTAGGACTGATCTATCATTTACTTACACACAGTGTATACGTCTCATCACTAGGACTGTTCTATCATTTACTTACACACAGTGTATTCATCTCATCACTAGACTGTTCTATCATTTACTTACACACAGTGTATACATCTCATCACTAGGACTGATCTATCATTTACTTACACACAGTGTATACGTCTCATCACTAGGACTGTTCTATCATTTACTTACACACACTGTATACATCTCATCACTAGGACTGATCTATCATTTACTTACACACAGTGTATACATCTCATCACTTGGACTGTTCTGTCATTTACTTACACACAGTGTATACATCTCATCACTAGGACTGTTCTATCATTTACGTACACACAGTGTATACATCTCATCACTAGGACTGATCTATCATTTACTTACACACAGTGTATACATCTCATCACTAGGACTGTTCTATCATTTACTTACACACAGTGTATACATCTCATCACTAGGACTGTTCTATCATTTACTTACACACACTGCATACATCTCATCACTAGGACTGATCTATCATTTACTTACACACAGTGTATACATCTCATCACTAGGACTGATCTATCATTTACTTACACACAGTGTATACATCTCATCACTATGACTGTTCTATCATTTACTTACACACACTGTATACATCTCATCACTAGGACTGATCTATCATTTACTTACACACAGTGTATACACCTCATCACTATGACCGTTCTATCATTTACTTACACACAGTGTATACATCTCATCACTAGGACTGATCTATCATTCACGTACACACAGTGTATACATCTCATCACTAGGACTGTTCTATCATTTACTTACACACACAGTGTGTACATCTCATCACTAGGACTGATCTATCATTTACTTACACACAGTGTATACATCTCATCACTATGACCGTTCTATCATTT
Organism: Rhinophrynus dorsalis; assembly: GCA_037306005.1. Classification (NCBI taxonomy): domain Eukaryota; kingdom Metazoa; phylum Chordata; class Amphibia; order Anura; family Rhinophrynidae; genus Rhinophrynus; species Rhinophrynus dorsalis. The sequence goes on along the minus strand of CM074723.1, from coordinate 493,457,798 downwards.
ACTTACACACAGTGTATACATCTCATCACTGGGACTGTTGAATAATTTACTTACACACAGTGTATACATCTCATCACTAGGACTGTTCTATCATTTACTTACACACACAGTGTGTACATCTCATCACTAGGAGTGATCTATCATTTACTTACACACACACTGTATACATCTCATCACTAGACTGTTCTATCATTTACTTACACACACACTGTATACATCTCATCACTAGACTGTTCTATCATTTACTTACACACACTGTATACGTCTCATCACTAGGACTGTACTATCATTTACTTACACACCGTGTACACATCTAATCAGTAGGTCTGTTCTATAATTTACTTACACACAGTGTATACATCTCATCAGTAGGACTGATCTATCATTTACTTATACACACAGTGTATACATCTCATCACTAGGACTGTTCTATCATTTAATTACACACAGTGCATACATCTCATCACTAGGTCTGTTCTATCATTTACTTACACACAGTGTATACATCTCATCAGTAGGACCGTTCTATCATTAACTTACACACACAGTGTATACATCTCATCACAAGGACTGATCTATCATTTACTTACACACACACACTGTATACATCTCATCACTAGGACTGATCTATCATTTACTTACACACACTGTATACATCTCATCACTAGGACTGATCTATCATTTACTTACACACACAGTGTATACATCTCATCACAAGGACTGATCTATCATTTACTTACACACACAGTGTATACATCTCATCACAAGGACTGATCTATCATTTACTTACACACACTGTATACATCTCATCACTAGGACTGATCTATCATTTACTTACACACACTGTATACATCTCATCACTAGGACTGATCTATCATTTACTTACATACACTGTATACATCTCATCACTGGGACTGATCTATCATTTACTTACACACAGTGTATACATCTCATCACTGGGACTGTTCTATAATTTACTTACACACACAGTGTATACATCTCATCACTAGGACTGTTCTATCATTTACTTACACACACAGTGTATACATCTCATCACTAGGACTGTTCTATCATTTACTTATACACACTGTATACATCTCATTACTAGGACTGTTCTATCATTTACTTACACACAGTGTATACATCTCATCACTAGGACTGATCTATCATTTACTTACACACACTGTATACATCTCATCACTGGGACTATTCTATCATTTACTTACACACACTGTATACATCTCATCACTGGGACTGTTCTATCATTTACTTACACACAGTGTATACATCTCATCAGTAGGACTGATCAATAATTTACTTACACACACTGTATGCATCTCATCACTAGGACTGTTCTATCATTTACTTACACACAGTGTATACATCTCATCACTAGGACTGATCTATCATTTACTTACACACAGTGTATACATCTCATCACTAGGACTGATCAATCATTTACTTACACACAGTGTATACATTTCATCACTAGGACCGTTCTATCATTCACTTACACACAGTGTATACATCTCATCAGTAGGACTGATCTATCATTTACTTACACACAGTGTATACATCTCATCACTAGGACTGATCTATCATTTACTTACACACAGTGTATACATCTCATCACAAGGACTGATCTATCATTCACTTACACACAGTGTATACATCTCATCAGTAGGACTGATCTATCATTTACTTACACACAGTGTATACATCTCATCACTGGGACTGATCTATCATTTACTTACACACAGTGTATACATCTCATCACTGGGACTGTTCTATAATTTACTTACACACACAGTGTATACATCTCATCACTAGGACTGTTCTATCATTTACTTATACACACTGTATACATTTACTAGGACTGTTCTATCATTTACTTACACACAGTGTATACATCTCATCACTAGGACTGATCTTACACACAGGGTATACATATCATCACTAGGACTGTTCTATCATTTACTTACACACAGTGTATACATCTCATCACTAGGACTGATCTATCATTTACTTACACACACTGTATACATCTCATCACTGGGACTATTCTATCATTTACTTACACACACTGTATACATCTCATCACTGGGACTGTTCTATCATTTACTTACACACAGTGTATACATCTCATCAGTAGGACTGATCTATAATTTACTTACACAAACTGTATGCATCTCATCACTAGGACTGTTCTATCATTTACTTACACACAGTGTATACATCTCATCACTAGGACTGATCTATCATTTACTTACACACAGTGTATACATCTCATCACTAGGACTGATCAATCATTTACTTACACACAGTGTATACATTTCATCACTAGGACCGTTCTATCATTCACTTACACACAGTGTATACATCTCATCAGTAGGACTGATCTATAATTTACTTACACACACTGTATACATCTCATCACTAGGACTGATCTATCATTTACTTACACACAGTGTATACATCTCATCACTGGGACTATTCTATCATTTACTTACACACAGTGTATGCATCTCATCACTGGGACTATTCTATCATTTACTTACACACAGTGTACACATCTCATCACTAGGACCGTTCTATCATTTACTTACACACACTGTATACATGTCATCACTAAACAGTTCTATCATTTACTTACACACACAGTGTATACATCTCATCACTAGGACTGTTCTATCATTTACTTACACACACAGTGTATACATGTCATCACTAGGACTGTTCTATCATTTACTTATACACACTGTATACATCTCATTACTAGGACTGTTCTATCATTTACTTACACACACTGTATACATCTCATCACTGGGACTGTTCTATCATTTACTTACACACAGTGTATACATCTCATCAGTAGGACTGATCTATAATTTACTTACACACACTGTATGCATCTCATCACTAGGACTGTTCTATCATTTACTTACACACAGTGTATACATCTCATCACTAGGACTGATCTATCATTTACTTACACACAGTGTATACATCTCATCACTAGGACTGATCAATCATTTACTTACACACAGTGTATACATTTCATCACTAGGACCGTTCTATCATTCACTTACACACAATGTATACATCTCATCAGTAGGACTGATCTATAATTTACTTACACACACTGTATACATCTCATCACTAGGACTGTTCTATCATTTACTTACACACAGTGTATACATCTCATCACTGGGACTATTCTATCATTTACTTACACACAGTGTATGCATCTCATCACTGGGACTAGTCTATCATTTACTTACACACAGTGTACACATCTCATCACTAGGACCGTTCTATCATTTACTTACACACACTGTATACATGTCATCACTAAACAGTTCTATCATTTACTTACACACACTGTGTATACATCTCATCACTGGGACTAATCTATCATTTACTTACACACAGTGTATACATCTCATCACTAGGACTGTTCTATCATTTACTTACACACCGTGCATACATCTCATCACTAGGACTGATCTATCATTTACTTACACACAGTGTATACATCTCATCACTAGGACCGTTCTATCATTTACTTACACACACAGTGTATACATCTCATCACAAGGACTGATCTATCATTTACTTACACACACAGTTTATACATCTCATCACTAGGACTGATCTATCATTTACTTACACACACAGTGTATACATCTCATCACAAGGACTGATCTATCATTTACTTACACACAGTGTATACATCTCATCACTAGGACTGATCTATCATTTACTTACACACACTGTATACATCTCATCACTAGGACTGATCTATCATTTACTTACACACACACTGTATACATCTCATCACTAGGACTGATCTATCATTTACTTACACACACACTGTATACATCTCATCACTAGGACTGATCTATCATTTACTTACACACACAGTGTATACATCTCATCACAAGGACTGATCTATCATTTACTTACACACACATTGTATACATCTCATCACTAGGACTGATCTATCATTTACTTACACACACTGTATACATCTCATCACTAGGACTGATCTATCATTTTCTTACATACACTGTATACATCTCATCACTGGGACTGATCTATCATTTACTTACACACAGTGTATACATCTCATCACTGGGACTGTTCTATCATTTACTTACACACACAGTGTATACATTTCATCACTAGGACTGTTCTATCATTTACTTATACACACTGTATACATCTCATTACTAGGACTGTTCTATCATTTACTTATACACACTGTATACATCTCATCACTAGGACTGATCTTATACACAGTGTATACATCTCATCACTAAAACTGATCAGTCATTTACTTACACACAGTGTATACATCTCATCACTAGGACTGATCTGTCATTTACTTACACACAGTGTATACATCTCATCACTAGGAATGATCTATTCTTTACTTACACACAGTGTATACATCTCATCACTAGGACTGATCTATCATTTACTTACACACACTGTATACATCTCATCACTAGGACTGATCTATCATTTACTTACACACACTGTATACATCTCATCACTAGGACTGTTCTATCATTTACTTACACACAACGTATACATCTCATCACTAGGACTGTTCTATCATTTACTTACACACACTGTGTATACATCTCATCACTAGGACTGATCTATCATTTACTTACACACACAGTGTATACATCTCATCACAAGGACTGATCTATCATTTACTTACACACACAGTCTATACATCTCATCACTAGGACTGATCTATCATTTACTTACACACACTGTATACATCTCATCACTAGGACTGATCTATCATTTACTTACACACATAGTGTATACATCTCATCACTGGGACTGATCTATCATTTACTTACACACAGTGTATACATCTCATCACTGGGACTGTTCTATAATTTACTTACACACACAGTGTATACATCTCATCACTAGTACTGTTCTATCATTTACTTACACACACAGTGTATACATCTCATCACTAGGACTGTTCTATCATTTACTTATAAACACTGCATACATCTCATTACTAGGACTGTTCTATCATTTACTTATACACAGTGTATACATCTCATCACTAGGACTGTTCTATCATTTACTTACACACACTGTATACATCTCATCACTAGGACTGATCTATCATTTACTTACACACAGTGTATACATCTCATCACTAGACTGTTCTATCATTTACTTACACACAGTGTATACATATCATTAGTAGGACTGTTCTATCATTTACTTAAACACAGTGTATACATCTAATCACTAGGACTGATCTATTATTTACTTACACACAGTGTATACATCTCATCACTAGGACTGTTCTATTATTTACTTACACACAGTGTATACATCCAATCACTAGGACTGATCTATCATTTACTTACACACAGTGTATACATATCATCACTAGGACTGTTCTATCATTTACTTACACACAGTGTATACATCTCATCACTAGGACTATTCTATCATTCACTTACACACAGTGTATACATCTCATCAGTAGGACTGATCTATAATTTACTTACACACACTGTATACATCTCATCACTAGGACTGATCTATCATTTACTTACACACAGTGTATACATCTCATCACTAGGACTGATCTATCATTTACTTACACACAGTGTATACATCTCATCACTAGGACTGTTCTATCATTTACTTACACACAGTGTATACATCTCATCACTGGGACTATTCTATCATTTACTTACACACAGTGTATACATCTCATCACTAGGACTGATCTATCATTTACTTACACACAGTGTACACATCTCATCACTAGGACTGATCTATCATTTACTTACACACAGTGTATACATCTCATCACTAGGACCGTTCTAAAATTTACTTACAAACACTGTATACATCTCATCACTAGGACTGATCTATCATTTACTTACACACACAGTCTATACATCTCATCACTAGGACTGATCTATCATTTACTTACACACACTGTATACATCTCATCACTAGAACTGATCTATCATTTACTTACACACATAGTGTATACATCTCATCACTAGGACTGATCTATCATTTACTTACACACAGTGTATACATCTCATCACTAGGACTGTTCTATAATTTACTTACACACAGTGTATACATCTCATCACAAGGACTGATCTATCATTTACTTACATACACTGTATACATCTCATCACTGGGACTGATCTATCATTTACTTACACACAGTGTATACATCTCATCACTAGGACTGTTCTATAATTTACTTACACACACAGTGTATACATCTCATCACTAGTACTGTTCTATCATTTACTTACACACACAGTGTATACATCTCATCACTAGGACTGTTCTATCATTTACTTACACACACAGTGTATACATCTCATCACTAGGACTGTTCTACCATTTACTTATACACACTGTATACATCTCATCACTAGGACTGATCTATCATTTACTTACACACACAGTGTATACATCTCATCACTGGGACTGTTCTATAATTTACTTACACACACAGTGTATACATCTCATCACTAGTACTGTTCTATCATTTACTTACACACACAGTGTATACATCTCATCACTAGGACTGTTCTACCATTTACTTATACACACTGTATACATCTCATCACTAGGACTGATCTATCATTTACTTACACACACAGTGTATACATCTCATCACTAGGACTGATCTATCATTTACTTACACACAGTGTATACATCTCATCACTAGGACTGTTCTATAATTTACTTACACACACAGTGTATACATCTCATCACTAGGACTGATCTATGATTTACTTACACACAGTGTATACATCTCATCACTAGGACTGTTCTATCATTTACTTACACACAGTGTATACATCTCATCACTGGGACTGTTCTATCATTTACTTACACACAGTGTATACATCTCATCACTAGGACTGATCTTACACACAGTGTATACATCTCATCACTAGGACTGAACTATCATTTACTTACACACAGTGTATACATCTCATCACTTGGACTGTTCTGTCATTTACTTACACACAGTGTATACATCTCATCACTGGGAGTATTCTATCATTTACTTACACACAGTGTATACATCTCATCACTATGACTGATCTATCATTTACTTACACACAATGTATACATCTCATCACTATGACTGATCTATCATTTACTTACACACAGTGTATACATCTCATCACTAGGACTGATCTATCATTTACTTACACACAGTGTATACATCTCATCACTAGGACTGATCTATCATTTACTTACACACAGTGTATACATCTCATCACTAGGACTGATCTATCATTTACTTACACACACTGTATACATCTCGTCACTAGGACTGTTCTATCATTTACTTACACACAGTGTATACATCTCATCACTAGGACTGATCTATCATTTACTTACACACACTGTATACATCTCATCACTAGGACTGTTCTTTCATTTACTTACACACAATGTATACATCTCATCACTATGACTGATCTATCATTTACTTACACACAGTGTATACATCTCATCACTAGGACTGATCTATCATTTACTTACACACAGTGTATACATCTCATCACTAGGACTGATCTATCATTTACTTACACACAGTGTATACATCTCATCACTAGGACTGATCTATCATTTACTTACACACACTGTATACATCTCGTCACTAGGACTGTTCTATCATTTACTTACACACAGTGTATACATCTCATCACTAGGACTGATCTATCATTTACTTACACACACTGTATACATCTCATCACTAGGACTGATCTATCATTTACTTACACACACAGTGTATACATCTCTTCACTAGGACTGATCTATCATTTACTTACACACACTGTATACATCTCGTCACTAGGACTGTTCTATCATTTACTTACACACACTGTATACATCTCGTCACTAGGACTGTTCTATCATTTACTTACACAAACTGTATACATCTCTTCACTAGGACTGATCTATCATTTACTTACACACAGTGTATACATCTCATCACTGGGACTGTTCTATCATTTACTTACACACAGTGTATACATCTCATCACTAGGACTGATCTTACACACAGTGTATACATCTCATCACTAGGACTGATTTATCATTTACTTACGCACACAGTGTATAAATGTCATCACTAGGCCTGATCTATCATTTACTTACACACACTGTATACATCTCATCACTAGGACTGTTCTATCATTTACTTACACACAGTGTATACATCTCATCACTAGGTCTGTTCTGTCATTTACTTACACACAGTGTATACGTCTCATCACTAGGACTGATCTATCATTTACTTACACACAGTGTAATCATCTCATCACTAGGACTGTTCTATCATTTACTTACACACACTGTATACATCTCATCACTAGGACTGTTCTATCATTTACTTACACACAGTGTATACATCTCATCACTAGGTCTGTTCTGTCATTTACTTACACACAGTGTATACATCTCATCACTGGGACTGATCTATCATTTACTTACACACAGTGTAATCATCTCTTCACTGGGACTGTTCTATAATTTACTTACACACACTGTATACATCTCATCACTAGGACTGTTCTATCATTTACTTACACAAACTGTATACATCTCATCACTGGGACTGTTCTATCATTTACTTACACACAGTGTATACATCTCATCACTAGGACTGTTCTATCATTTACTTACACACACTGTATACATCTCATCACTGGGACTGTTCTATCATTTACTTACACACAGTGTATACATCTCATCTCTAGGACTGATCTATCATTTACTTACACACACTGTACACATCTCATCACTAGGACTGATCTGTCATTTACTTACACACAGTGTATACATCTCATCACTAGGACTGATCTATAATTTACTTACACACACTGTGTATACATCTCATCACTAGGACTGTTCTATCATTCACGTACACACAGTGTATACATTTCATCACTGGGACTGTTCTATCATTTACTTACACACAGTATATACATCTCATCACTAGGACTGTTCTATCATTTACTTACACACGCACTGTATACATCTCATCACTAGGACTGTTCTATCATTTACTTACACAGAGTGTATACATCTCATCACTAGGACTGTTCTATCATTTACTTACACACAGTGTATACATCTCATCACTAGAACTGTTCTATCATTTACTTACACACACTGTATACATCTCATCACTAGACTGTTCTATCATTTACTTACACACAGTGTATACATCTCATCACTGTGACCGTTCTATCATTTACTTACACACAGTGTATACATCTCATCACTAGGACTGATCTGTCATTTACTTACACACACTGTATACATCTCTTCACTAGGACTGATCTATAATTTACTTACACACAGTGTATACATCTCATCACTGGGACTGTTCTATAATTTACTTACACACACAGTGTATACATCTCATCACTAGGACTGTTCTATCATTCACGTACACACAGTGTATACATCTGATCACTAGCACTGTTCTGTCATTTACTTACACACAGTGTATACATCTGATCACTAACACTGTTCTGTCATTTACTTACACACACTGTATACATCTCATCACTAGGACTGTTCTATCATTTACTTACACACAGTGTATACATCTCATCACTAGGTCTGTTCTGTCATTTACTTACACACAGTGTATACATCTCATCACTAGGACTGATCTATCATTTACTTACACACAGTGTAATCATCTCTTCACTGGGACTGTTCTATCATTTACTTACACAGAGTGTATACATCTCATCACTAGGACTGTTCTATCATTTACTTACACACACACTGTATACATCTCATCACTAGGACTGTTCTATCATTTACTTACACACAGTGTATACATCTCATCACTAGGACTGTTCTATCATTTACTTGCACACAGTGTATACATCTCATCACTAGAACTGTTCTATCATTTACTTACACACAGTGTATACATCTCATCACTAGGTCTGTTCTGTCATTTACTTACACACAGTGTATACATCTCATCACTAGGACTGATCTATCATTTACTTACACACAGTGTAATCATCTCGTCACTGGGACTGTTCTATAATTTACTTACACACAATGTATACATCTCATCACTAGGACTGTTCTATCATTTACTTACACAAACTGTATACATCTCATCACTGGGACTGTTCTATCATTTACTTACACACAGTGTATACATCTCATCACTAGGACTGTTCTATCATTTACTTACACACACTGTATACATCTCATCACTGGGACTGTTCTATCATTTACTTACACACAGTGTATACATCTCATCTCTAGGACTGATCTATCATTTACTTACACACACTGTATACATCTCTTCACTAGGACTGATCTATAATTTACTTACACACACTGTGTATACATCTCATCACTAGGACTGTTCTATCATTCACGTACACACAGTGTATACATTTCATCACTGGGACTGTTCTATCATTTACTTACACACAGTATATACATCTCATCACTAGGACTGTTCTATCATTTACTTACACACGCACTGTATACATCTCATCACTAGGACTGTTCTATCATTTACTTACACAGAGTGTATACATCTCATCACTAGGACTGTTCTGTCATTTACTTACACACAGTGTATACATCTCATCACTAGAACTGTTCTATCATTTACTTACACACACTGTATACATCTCATCACTAGACTGTTCTATCATTTACTTACACACAGTGTATACATCTCATCACTATGACCGTTCTATCATTTACTTACACACAGTGTATACATCTCATCACTAGGACTGATCTGTCATTTACTTACACACACTGTATACATCTCTTCACTAGGACTGATCTATCATTTACTTACACACAGTGTATACATCTCATCACTGGGACTGTTCTATAATTTACTTACACACACAGTGTATACATCTCATCACTAGGACTGTTCTATCATTCACTTACACACAGTGTATACATCTGATCACTAGCACTGTTCTGTCATTTACTTACACACAGTGTATACATCTCATCACTAGGACTGATCTATCATTTACTTACACACAGTGTATACATTTCATCACTAGGACTGTTCTATCATTTACTTACACACACTGTATACATCTCATCACTGGGACTGTTCTATCATTTACTTACACACAGTGTATACATCTCATCACTAGGACTGTTCCATCATTTACTTACACACAGTGTATACATCTCTTCACTAGAACTGTTCTATCATTTACTTACACACAGTGTATACATCTCATCACTATGACCGTTCTATCATTTACTTACACACAGTGTATACATCTCATCACTAGGACTGATCGATCATTTAATTACACACACAGTGTATACATCTCATCACTAGGACTGCTCTATCATTTACTTACACACACTGTATACATCTCTTCTCTAGGACTGATCTATCATTTATTTACACACAGTGTATACCTCTCATCACTAGGACTGTTCTATCATTTATTTACACACAGTGTATACATCTCATCACTGGGACTGTTCTATAATTTACTTACACACAGTGTATACATCTCATCACTAGGACTGTTCTATCATTCACGTACGCACACTGTATACATCTCATCACTAGCACTGTTCTATCATTTACTTACACACAGTGTATACATCTCATGACTGGGAATAATCTATCATTTACTTACACACACGGTATACATCTCATCACTGGGACTGTTCTATCATTTACTTATACACACACTGTATACATCCCATCACTAGGACTGATCTATCATTTACTTACACACAGTGTACACATCTCATCACTAGGTCTGTTCTATCATTTACTTACACACAGTGTATACATCTCATCACTAGGACTGTTCTATCATTTACTTACAGACAGTGTATACATCTCATCACTAGGACTGATCTATCATTTACTTACACACAGTGTATACCTCTCATCACTAGGACTGATCTATCATTTACTTACACACACTGTATACATCTCATCACTAGAACTGTTCTATCATTTACTTACACACAGTGTATACATCTCATCACTAGGACTGTTCTATCATTTACTTACACATAGTGTATACATCTCATCACTAGGACTGATCTATCATTTACTGACACACACAGTGTATACATCTCATCACTAGGACTGTTCTATAATTTACTTACACACAGTGTACACATCTCATCACTAGGACTGATCTATCATTTACTTACACACACTGTATACATCTCATCACTAGGACTGATCTATCATTTACTTACACACATTGTATACATCTCATCACTGGGACTGTTCTATCGTTTGCTTACACACACTGTATAGATCTCATCACTGGGACTGATCTATCATTTACTTACACACACACTGTATGCATCTCATCACTAGGACTGATCTATCATTTACTTACACACAGTGTATACATCTCATCACTAGGACTGATCTATCATTTACTTACACACAGTGTATACATCTCATCACTAGGACTGATCTATCATTTACTTACACACACTGTATACATTTCATCACTAGGACTGTTCTATCATTTACTTACACACACAATGTATACATCTCATCACTGGGACTGATCTATCATTTACTTACACACAGTGTATACATCTCATCATTAGCACTGATCTATCATTTACTTACACACACTGTATACATCTCTTCACTAGGACTGATCTATCATTTACTTACACACAGTGTATACATCTCATCACTGGGACTGTTCTATAATTTACTTACACACACAGTGTATACATCTCATCACTAGGACTGTTCTATCATTCACGTACACACAGTGTATACATCTCATCACTAGAACTGTTCTATCATTTACTTACACACACTGTATACATCTCATCACTTGGACTGTTCTATCATTTACTTACACACAGTGTATACATCTCATCACTAGGACTGATCTTACACACAGTGTATACATCTCATCACTAGGACTGTTCTATAATTTACTTACACACAGTGTATACATCTCATCACTGGGACTGTTCTATCATTTACTTACACACAGTGTATACATCTCATCACTGGGACTGTTCTATCATTTGCTTACACACAGTGTATACATCTCATCACTGGGACTATTCTATCATTTACTTACACACAGTGTATACATCTCATCACTAGGACTGATCTATCATTTACTTACACACAGTGTATACGTCTCATCACTAGGACTGTTCTATCATTTACTTACACACAGTGTATTCATCTCATCACTAGACTGTTCTATCATTTACTTACACACAGTGTATACATCTCATCACTAGGACTGATCTATCATTTACTTACACACAGTGTATACGTCTCATCACTAGGACTGTTCTATCATTTACTTACACACACTGTATACATCTCATCACTAGGACTGATCTATCATTTACTTACACACAGTGTATACATCTCATCACTTGGACTGTTCTGTCATTTACTTACACACAGTGTATACATCTCATCACTAGGACTGTTCTATCATTTACGTACACACAGTGTATACATCTCATCACTAGGACTGATCTATCATTTACTTACACACAGTGTATACATCTCATCACTAGGACTGTTCTATCATTTACTTACACACAGTGTATACATCTCATCACTAGGACTGTTCTATCATTTACTTACACACACTGCATACATCTCATCACTAGGACTGATCTATCATTTACTTACACACAGTGTATACATCTCATCACTAGGACTGATCTATCATTTACTTACACACAGTGTATACATCTCATCACTATGACTGTTCTATCATTTACTTACACACACTGTATACATCTCATCACTAGGACTGATCTATCATTTACTTACACACAGTGTATACACCTCATCACTATGACCGTTCTATCATTTACTTACACACAGTGTATACATCTCATCACTAGGACTGATCTATCATTCACGTACACACAGTGTATACATCTCATCACTAGGACTGTTCTATCATTTACTTACACACACAGTGTGTACATCTCATCACTAGGACTGATCTATCATTTACTTACACACAGTGTATACATCTCATCACTATGACCGTTCTATCATTTACTTACACACAGTGTATACATCTCATCACTGGGACTGTTGAATAATTTACTTACACACAGTGTATACATCTCATCACTAGGACTGTTCTATCATTTACTTACACACACAGTGTGTACATCTCATCACTAGGAGTGATCTATCATTTACTTACACACACACTGTATACATCTCATCACTAGACTGTTCTATCATTTACTTACACACACACTGTATACATCTCATCACTAGACTGTTCTATCATTTACTTACACACACTGTATACGTCTCATCACTAGGACTGTACTATCATTTACTTACACACCGTGTACACATCTAATCAGTAGGTCTGTTCTATAATTTACTTACACACAGTGTATACATCTCATCAGTAGGACTGATCTATCATTTACTTATACACACAGTGTATACATCTCATCACTAGGACTGTTCTATCATTTAATTACACACAGTGCATACATCTCATCACTAGGTCTGTTCTATCATTTACTTACACACAGTGTATACATCTCATCAGTAGGACCGTTCTATCATTAACTTACACACACAGTGTATACATCTCATCACAAGGACTGATCTATCATTTACTTACACAAACACACTGTATACATCTCATCACTAGGACTGATCTATCATTTACTTACACACACTGTATACATCTCATCACTAGGACTGATCTATCATTTACTTACACACACAGTGTATACATCTCATCACAAGGACTGATCTATCATTTACTTACACACACAGTGTATACATCTCATCACAAGGACTGATCTATCATTTACTTACACACACTGTATACATCTCATCACTAGGACTGATCTATCATTTACTTACACACACTGTATACATCTCATCACTAGGACTGATCTATCATTTACTTACATACACTGTATACATCTCATCACTGGGACTGATCTATCATTTACTTACACACAGTGTATACATCTCATCACTGGGACTGTTCTATAATTTACTTACACACACAGTGTATACATCTCATCACTAGGACTGTTCTATCATTTACTTACACACACAGTGTATACATCTCATCACTAGGACTGTTCTATCATTTACTTATACACACTGTATACATCTCATTACTAGGACTGTTCTATCATTTACTTACACACAGTGTATACATCTCATCACTAGGACTGATCTATCATTTACTTACACACACTGTATACATCTCATCACTGGGACTATTCTATCATTTACTTACACACACTGTATACATCTCATCACTGGGACTGTTCTATCATTTACTTACACACAGTGTATACATCTCATCAGTAGGACTGATCAATAATTTACTTACACACACTGTATGCATCTCATCACTAGGACTGTTCTATCATTTACTTACACACAGTGTATACATCTCATCACTAGGACTGATCTATCATTTACTTACACACAGTGTATACATCTCATCACTAGGACTGATCAATCATTTACTTACACACAGTGTATACATTTCATCACTAGGACCGTTCTATCATTCACTTACACACAGTGTATACATCTCATCAGTAGGACTGATCTATCATTTACTTACACACAGTGTATACATCTCATCACTAGGACTGATCTATCATTTACTTACACACAGTGTATACATCTCATCACAAGGACTGATCTATCATTCACTTACACACAGTGTATACATCTCATCAGTAGGACTGATCTATCATTTACTTACACACAGTGTATACATCTCATCACTGGGACTGATCTATCATTTACTTACACACAGTGTATACATCTCATCACTGGGACTGTTCTATAATTTACTTACACACACAGTGTATACATCTCATCACTAGGACTGTTCTATCATTTACTTATACACACTGTATACATTTACTAGGACTGTTCTATCATTTACTTACACACAGTGTATACATCTCATCACTAGGACTGATCTTACACACAGGGTATACATATCATCACTAGGACTGTTCTATCATTTACTTACACACAGTGTATACATCTCATCACTAGGACTGATCTATCATTTACTTACACACACTGTATACATCTCATCACTGGGACTATTCTATCATTTACTTACACACACTGTATACATCTCATCACTGGGACTGTTCTATCATTTACTTACACACAGTGTATACATCTCATCAGTAGGACTGATCTATAATTTACTTACACAAACTGTATGCATCTCATCACTAGGACTGTTCTATCATTTACTTACACACAGTGTATACATCTCATCACTAGGACTGATCTATCATTTACTTACACACAGTGTATACATCTCATCACTAGGACTGATCAATCATTTACTTACACACAGTGTATACATTTCATCACTAGGACCGTTCTATCATTCACTTACACACAGTGTATACATCTCATCAGTAGGACTGATCTATAATTTACTTACACACACTGTATACATCTCATCACTAGGACTGATCTATCATTTACTTACACACAGTGTATACATCTCATCACTGGGACTATTCTATCATTTACTTACACACAGTGTATGCATCTCATCACTGGGACTATTCTATCATTTACTTACACACAGTGTACACATCTCATCACTAGGACCGTTCTATCATTTACTTACACACACTGTATACATGTCATCACTAAACAGTTCTATCATTTACTTACACACACAGTGTATACATCTCATCACTAGGACTGTTCTATCATTTACTTACACACACAGTGTATACATGTCATCACAAGGACTGTTCTATCATTTACTTACACACAGTGTATACATCTCATCACTAGGACTGATCTTACACACAGGGTATACATATCATCACTAGGACTGTTCTATCATTTACTTACACACAGTGTATACATCTCATCACTAGGACTGATCTATCATTTACTTACACACACTGTATACATCTCATCACTGGGACTATTCTATCATTTACTTACACACACTGTATACATCTCATCACTGGGACTGTTCTATCATTTACTTACACACAGTGTATACATCTCATCAGTAGGACTGATCTATAATTTACTTACACACACTGTATGCATCTCATCACTAGGACTGTTCTATCATTTACTTACACACAGTGTATACATCTCATCACTAGGACTGATCTATCATTTACTTACACACAGTGTATACATCTCATCACTAGGACTGATCAATCATTTACTTACACACAGTGTATACATTTCATCACTAGGACCGTTCTATCATTCACTTACACACAATGTATACATCTCATCAGTAGGACTGATCTATAATTTACTTACACACACTGTATACATCTCATCACTAGGACTGTTCTATCATTTACTTACACACAGTGTATACATCTCATCACTGGGACTATTCTATCATTTACTTACACACAGTGTATGCATCTCATCACTGGGACTATTCTATCATTTACTTACACACAGTGTACACATCTCATCACTAGGACCGTTCTATCATTTACTTACACACACTGTATACATGTCATCACTAAACAGTTCTATCATTTACTTACACACACTGTGTATACATCTCATCACTGGGACTAATCTATCATTTACTTACACACAGTGTATACATCTCATCACTAGGACTGTTCTATCATTTACTTACACACCGTGTATACATCTCATCACTAGGACTGATCTATCATTTACTTACACACAGTGTATACATCTCATCACTAGGACCGTTCTATCATTTACTTACACACACAGTGTATACATCTCATCACAAGGACTGATCTATCATTTACTTACACACACAGTTTATACATCTCATCACTAGGACTGATCTATCATTTACTTACACACACAGTGTATACATCTCATCACAAGGACTGATCTATCATTTACTTACACACACAGTCTATACATCTCATCACTAGGACTGATCTATCATTTACTTACACACACACTGTATACATCTCATCACTAGGACTGATCTATCATTTACTTACACACACAGTGTATACATCTCATCACAAGGACTGATCTATCATTTACTTACACACACATTGTATACATCTCATCACTAGGACTGATCTATCATTTACTTACACACACTGTATACATCTCATCACTAGGACTGATCTATCATTTACTTACATACACTGTATACATCTCATCACTGGGACTGATCTATCATTTACTTACACACAGTGTATACATCTCATCACTGGGACTGTTCTATCATTTACTTACACACACAGTGTATACATTTCATCACTAGGACTGTTCTATCATTTACTTATACACACTGTATACATCTCATTACTAGGACTGTTCTATCATTTACTTATACACACTGTATACATCTCATCACTAGGACTGATCTTATACACAGTGTATACATCTCATCACTAAAACTGATCAGTCATTTACTTACACACAGTGTATACATCTCATCACTAGGACTGATCTGTCATTTACTTACACACAGTGTATACATCTCATCACTAGGAATGATCTATTCTTTACTTACACACAGTGTATACATCTCATCACTAGGACTGATCTATCATTTACTTACACACACTGTATACATCTCATCACTAGGACTGATCTATCATTTACTTACACACACTGTATACATCTCATCACTAGGACTGTTCTATCATTTACTTACACACAACGTATACATCTCATCACTAGGACTGTTCTATCATTTACTTACACACACTGTGTATACATCTCATCACTAGGACTGATCTATCATTTACTTACACACACAGTGTATACATCTCATCACAAGGACTGATCTATCATTTACTTACACACACAGTCTATACATCTCATCACTAGGACTGATCTATCATTTACTTACACACACTGTATACATCTCATCACTAGGACTGATCTATCATTTACTTACACACATAGTGTATACATCTCATCACTGGGACTGATCTATCATTTACTTACACACAGTGTATACATCTCATCACTGGGACTGTTCTATAATTTACTTACACACACAGTGTATACATCTCATCACTAGTACTGTTCTATCATTTACTTACACACACAGTGTATACATCTCATCACTAGGACTGTTCTATCATTTACTTATAAACACTGCATACATCTCATTACTAGGACTGTTCTATCATTTACTTATACACAGTGTATACATCTCATCACTAGGACTGTTCTATCATTTACTTACACACACTGTATACATCTCATCACTAGGACTGATCTATCATTTACTTACACACAGTGTATACATCTCATCACTAGACTGTTCTATCATTTACTTACACACAGTGTATACATATCATTAGTAGGACTGTTCTATCATTTACTTAAACACAGTGTATACATCTAATCACTAGGACTGATCTATTCTTTACTTACACACAGTGTATACATCTCATCACTAGGACTGTTCTATTATTTACTTACACACAGTGTATACATCCAATCACTAGGACTGATCTATCATTTACTTACACACAGTGTATACATATCATCACTAGGACTGTTCTATCATTTACTTACACACAGTGTATACATCTCATCACTAGGACTATTCTATCATTCACTTACACACAGTGTATACATCTCATCAGTAGGACTGATCTATAATTTACTTACACACACTGTATACATCTCATCACTAGGACTGATCTATCATTTACTTACACACAGTGTATACATCTCATCACTAGGACTGATCTATCATTTACTTACACACAGTGTATACATCTCATCACTAGGACTGTTCTATCATTTACTTACACACAGTGTATACATCTCATCACTGGGACTATTCTATCATTTACTTACACACAGTGTATACATCTCATCACTAGGACTGATCTATCATTTACTTACACACAGTGTACACATCTCATCACTAGGACTGATCTATCATTTACTTACACACAGTGTATACATCTCATCACTAGGACCGTTCTAAAATTTACTTACAAACACTGTATACATCTCATCACTAGGACTGATCTATCATTTACTTACACACACAGTCTATACATCTCATCACTAGGACTGATCTATCATTTACTTACACACACTGTATACATCTCATCACTAGAACTGATCTATCATTTACTTACACACATAGTGTATACATCTCATCACTAGGACTGATCTATCATTTACTTACACACAGTGTATACATCTCATCACTAGGACTGTTCTATAATTTACTTACACACAGTGTATACATCTCATCACAAGGACTGATCTATCATTTACTTACATACACTGTATACATCTCATCACTGGGACTGATCTATCATTTACTTACACACAGTGTATACATCTCATCACTGGGACTGTTCTATAATTTACTTACACACACAGTGTATACATCTCATCACTAGTACTGTTCTATCATTTACTTACACACACAGTGTATACATCTCATCACTAGGACTGTTCTACCATTTACTTATACACACTGTATACATCTCATCACTAGGACTGATCTATCATTTACTTACACACACAGTGTATACATCTCATCATTAGGACTGATCTATCATTTACTTACACACACAGTGTATACATCTCATTACTAGGACTGTTCTATCATTTACTTATACACAGTGTATACATCTCATCACTAGGACTGTTCTATCATTTACTTACACACACTGTATACATCTCATCACTAGGACTGATCTATCATTTACTTACACACACTGTATACATCTCATCACTAAAACTGATCTGTCATTTACTTACACACAGTGTATACATCTCATCACTAGGACTGATCTGTCATTTACTTACACACAGTGTATACATCTCATCACTAGGACTGATCTATTATTTGCTTACACACAGTGTATACATCTCATCACTAGGACTGATCTATCATTTACTTACACACACTGTATACATCTCATCACTAGGACTGATCTATCATTTACTTACACACACTGTATACATCTCATCACTAGGACTGATCTATCATTTACTTACACACACTGTAAAGATCTCATCACTAGGACTGTACTATCATTTACTTACACACAGTGTATACATCTCATCACTAGGACTGATCTACTATTTACTTACACACAGTGTATACATCTCATCACTAGGACTGTTCTATCATTTACTTACACACAGTGTATACATCTCATCACTAGGACTGATCTATCATTTACTTACACACAGTGTATACATCTCATCACTAGGACTGATCTACTATTTACTTACACACAGTGTATACATCTCATTACTAGGACTGATCTACTATTTACTTACACACAGTGTATACATCTCATCACTAGGACTGTTCTATAATTTACTTACACACACAGTGTATACATCCCATCACTAGGACTGATCTATCATGTACTTACACACAGTGTATACATCTCATCACTAGGACTGATCTATCATTTACTTACATACACTGTATACATCTCATCACTAGGACTGTTCTATCATTTACTTACACAGTGTATACATCTCATCACTAGGAATTTTCTATCATTAAATTACACACAGTGTATACATCTCATCACTAGGACTGATCTATCATTTACTTACACACAGTGTATACATCTCATCACTAGGACTGTTCTATCATTTACTTACACACACTGTATACTTCTCATTAGTATGACTGTTCTATCATTTACTTACACACACTGTATACATCTCATCACTGGGACTGCTCTATCATTTACTTACACACAGTGTATACATCTCATCACTAGGACTGTTCTATCATTTACTTACACACACTGTATACTTCTCATTAGTATGACTGTTCTATCATTTACTTACACACAGTGTATACATCTCATCACTAGGACTGATCTATCATTTACTAACACACATTGTATACATCTCATCACTAGGACTGATCTAACATTTACTTACACACACACTGCATACATCTCATCACTAGGACTGTTCTATCATTTACTTACACACACTGTATACATCTCATCACTAGGACTGATCTATCATTTACTTACACACACTGCATACATCTCATCACTAGGAATTTTCTATCATTAAATTACACACAGTGTATACATCTCATCACTAGGACTGATCTATCATTTACTTACACACAGTGTATACATCTCATCACTAGGACTGTTCTATCATTTACTTACACACACTGTATACTTCTCATTAGTATGACTGTTCTATCATTTACTTACACACACTGTATACATCTCATCACTGGGACTGTTCTATCATTTACTTACACACAGTGTATACATCTCATCACTAGGACTGTTCTATCATTTACTTACACACACTGTATACTTCTCATTAGTATGACTGTTCTATCATTTACTTACACACAGTGTATACATCTCATCACTAGGACTGATCTATCATTTACTTACACACAGTGTATACATCTCATCACTAGGACTGTTCTATCATTTACTTACACACACTGTATACTTCTCATTAGTATGACTGTTCTATCATTTACTTACACACACTGTATACATCTCATCACTGGGACTGTTCTATCATTTACTTACACACAGTGTATACATCTCATCACTAGGACTGTTCTATCATTTACTTACACACACTGTATACTTCTCATTAGTATGACTGTTCTATCATTTACTTACACACAGTGTATACATCTCATCACTAGGACTGATCTATCATTTACTTACACACAGTGTATACATCTCATCACTGGGACTGTTCTATCATTTACTTACACACAGTGTATACATCTCATCACTAGGACTGATCTATCATTTACTTACACACAGTGTATACGTCTCATCACTAGGACTGTTCTATAATTTACTTACACACACAGTGTATAAATCCCATCACTAGGACTGATCTATCATTTACTTACACACAGTGTATACATCTCATCACTAGGACTGATCTATCATGTACTTACACACAGTGTATACATCTCATCACTAGGACTGAACTATCATTTACTTACACACACTGTATACATCTCATCACTAGGACTGTTCTATCATTTAGTTACACAGTGTATACATCTCATCACTAGGAATTTTCTATCATTAAATTACACACAGTGTATACATCTCATCACTAGGACTGATCTATCATTTACTTACACACAGTGTATACATCTCATCACTAGGACTGTTCTATCATTTACTTACACACACTGTATACTTCTCATTAGTATGACTGTTCTATCATTTACTTACACACACTGTATACATCTCATCACTGGGACTGTTCTATCATTTACTTACACACAGTGTATACATCTCATCACTAGGACTGTTCTATCATTTACTTACACACACTGTATACTTCTCATTAGTATGACTGTTCTATCATTTACTTACACACAGTGTATACATCTCATCACTAGGACTGATCTATCATTTACTTACACACAGTGTATACATCTTATCACTAGGACTGATCTAACATTTACTTACACACACACTGTATACATCTCATCACTAGGACTGTTCTATCATTTACTTACACAGTCTATACATCTCATCACTAGGAATTTTCTATCATTAAATTACACACAGTGTATACATCTCATCACTAGGACTGATCTATCATTTACTTACACACAGTGTATACATCTCATCAGTAGGACTGTTCTATCATTTACTTACACACACTGTATACTTCTCATTAGTATGACTGTTCTATCATTTACTTACACACACTGTATACATCTCATCACTGGGACTGTTCTATCATTTACTTACACACAGTGTATACATCTCATCACTAGGACTGTTCTATCATTTACTTACACACACTGTATACTTCTCATTAGTATGACTGTTCTATCATTTACTTACACACAGTGTATACATCTCATCACTAGGACTGATCTATCATTTACTTACACACAGTGTATACATCTCATCACTAGGACTGATCTATCATTTACTTACACACACACTGTATACATCTCATCACTAGCACTGTCGTATCATTTACTTACACACAGTGTATACATCTCATCACTAGGACTGTTCTATCATTTACTTACACACAGTGTATACATCTCATCAGTAGGACTGTTCTATCATTTACTTACACACAGTGTATACATCTCATCACTAGGACTGTTCTATCATTTACTTACACACACTGTATACATCTCATCAGTAGGACTGTTCTATCATTTACTTACACACAGTGTATACATTTCATCATTAGGACTGGTCTATCATTTACTTACACACACTGTATACGTCTCATCACTAGGACTGTTCTATCATTTACTTACACACACTGTATACATCTCATCACTAGGACTGATCTATCATTTACTTACACACACAGTGTATACATCTCATCACTGGGACTGTTCTATCATTTACTTACACACACACTGTATACATCTCATCACTAGGACTGTACTATCATTTACTTACACACAGTGTATACATATCATAACTAGGACTGTTCTATTATTTACTTACACACAGTGTATACATCTCATCACTAGGACTGATCTATCATTTACTTACACACAGTGTATACATCTCATCACTAGGACTGATCTATCATTTACTTACACACAGTGTATACATCTCATCAGTAGGACTGTTCTATCATTTACTTACACACAGTGTATACATCTCATCACTAGGACTGATCTTACACACAGGGTATACATATCATCACTAGGACTGTTCTATCATTTACTTACACACAGTGTATACATCTCATCACTAGGACTGATCTATCATTTACTTACACACACTGTATACATCTCATCACTGGGACTATTCTATCATTTACTTACACACACTGTATACATCTCATCACTGGGACTGTTCTATCATTTACTTACACACAGTGTATACATCTCATCAGTAGGACTGATCTATAATTTACTTACACACACTGTATGCATCTCATCACTAGGACTGTTCTATCATTTACTTACACACAGTGTATACATCTCATCACTAGGACTGATCTATCATTTACTTACACACAGTGTATACATCTCATCACTAGGACTGATCAATCATTTACTTACACACAGTGTATACATTTCATCACTAGGACCGTTCTATCATTCACTTACACACAATGTATACATCTCATCAGTAGGACTGATCTATAATTTACTTACACACACTGTATACATCTCATCACTAGGACTGTTCTATCATTTACTTACACACAGTGTATACATCTCATCACTGGGACTATTCTATCATTTACTTACACACAGTGTATGCATCTCATCACTGGGACTATTCTATCATTTACTTACACACAGTGTACACATCTCATCACTAGGACCGTTCTATCATTTACTTACACACACTGTATACATGTCATCACTAAACAGTTCTATCATTTACTTACACACACTGTGTATACATCTCATCACTGGGACTAATCTATCATTTACTTACACACAGTGTATACATCTCATCACTAGGACTGTTCTATCATTTACTTACACACCGTGTATACATCTCATCACTAGGACTGATCTATCATTTACTTACACACAGTGTATACATCTCATCACTAGGACCGTTCTATCATTTACTTACACACACAGTGTATACATCTCATCACAAGGACTGATCTATCATTTACTTACACACACAGTTTATACATCTCATCACTAGGACTGATCTATCATTTACTTACACACACAGTGTATACATCTCATCACAAGGACTGATCTATCATTTACTTACACACACAGTCTATACATCTCATCACTAGGACTGATCTATCATTTACTTACACACACACTGTATACATCTCATCACTAGGACTGATCTATCATTTACTTACACACACAGTGTATACATCTCATCACAAGGACTGATCTATCATTTACTTACACACACATTGTATACATCTCATCACTAGGACTGATCTATCATTTACTTACACACACTGTATACATCTCATCACTAGGACTGATCTATCATTTACTTACATACACTGTATACATCTCATCACTGGGACTGATCTATCATTTACTTACACACAGTGTATACATCTCATCACTGGGACTGTTCTATCATTTACTTACACACACAGTGTATACATTTCATCACTAGGACTGTTCTATCATTTACTTATACACACTGTATACATCTCATTACTAGGACTGTTCTATCATTTACTTATACACACTGTATACATCTCATCACTAGGACTGATCTTATACACAGTGTATACATCTCATCACTAAAACTGATCAGTCATTTACTTACACACAGTGTATACATCTCATCACTAGGACTGATCTGTCATTTACTTACACACAGTGTATACATCTCATCACTAGGAATGATCTATTCTTTACTTACACACAGTGTATACATCTCATCACTAGGACTGATCTATCATTTACTTACACACACTGTATACATCTCATCACTAGGACTGATCTATCATTTACTTACACACACTGTATACATCTCATCACTAGGACTGTTCTATCATTTACTTACACACAACGTATACATCTCATCACTAGGACTGTTCTATCATTTACTTACACACACTGTGTATACATCTCATCACTAGGACTGATCTATCATTTACTTACACACACAGTGTATACATCTCATCACAAGGACTGATCTATCATTTACTTACACACACAGTCTATACATCTCATCACTAGGACTGATCTATCATTTACTTACACACACTGTATACATCTCATCACTAGGACTGATCTATCATTTACTTACACACATAGTGTATACATCTCATCACTGGGACTGATCTATCATTTACTTACACACAGTGTATACATCTCATCACTGGGACTGTTCTATAATTTACTTACACACACAGTGTATACATCTCATCACTAGTACTGTTCTATCATTTACTTACACACACAGTGTATACATCTCATCACTAGGACTGTTCTATCATTTACTTATAAACACTGCATACATCTCATTACTAGGACTGTTCTATCATTTACTTATACACAGTGTATACATCTCATCACTAGGACTGTTCTATCATTTACTTACACACACTGTATACATCTCATCACTAGGACTGATCTATCATTTACTTACACACAGTGTATACATCTCATCACTAGACTGTTCTATCATTTACTTACACACAGTGTATACATATCATTAGTAGGACTGTTCTATCATTTACTTAAACACAGTGTATACATCTAATCACTAGGACTGATCTATTCTTTACTTACACACAGTGTATACATCTCATCACTAGGACTGTTCTATTATTTACTTACACACAGTGTATACATCCAATCACTAGGACTGATCTATCATTTACTTACACACAGTGTATACATATCATCACTAGGACTGTTCTATCATTTACTTACACACAGTGTATACATCTCATCACTAGGACTATTCTATCATTCACTTACACACAGTGTATACATCTCATCAGTAGGACTGATCTATAATTTACTTACACACACTGTATACATCTCATCACTAGGATTGATCTATCATTTACTTACACACAGTGTATACATCTCATCACTAGGACTGATCTATCATTTACTTACACACAGTGTATACATCTCATCACTAGGACTGTTCTATCATTTACTTACACACAGTGTATACATCTCATCACTGGGACTATTCTATCATTTACTTACACACAGTGTATACATCTCATCACTAGGACTGATCTATCATTTACTTACACACAGTGTACACATCTCATCACTAGGACTGATCTATCATTTACTTACACACAGTGTATACATCTCATCACTAGGACCGTTCTAAAATTTACTTACAAACACTGTATACATCTCATCACTAGGACTGATCTATCATTTACTTACACACACAGTCTATACATCTCATCACTAGGACTGATCTATCATTTACTTACACACACTGTATACATCTCATCACTAGAACTGATCTATCATTTACTTAAACACAGTGTATACATCTAATCACTAGGACTGATCTATTCTTTACTTACACACAGTGTATACATCTCATCACTAGGACTGTTCTATTATTTACTTACACACAGTGTATACATCCAATCACTAGGACTGATCTATCATTTACTTACACACAGTGTATACATATCATCACTAGGACTGTTCTATCATTTACTTACACACAGTGTATACATCTCATCACTAGGACTATTCTATCATTCACTTACACACAGTGTATACATCTCATCAGTAGGACTGATCTATAATTTACTTACACACACTGTATACATCTCATCACTAGGACTGATCTATCATTTACTTACACACAGTGTATACATCTCATCACTAGGACTGATCTATCATTTACTTACACACAGTGTATACATCTCATCACTAGGACTGTTCTATCATTTACTTACACACAGTGTATACATCTCATCACTGGGACTATTCTATCATTTACTTACACACAGTGTATACATCTCATCACTAGGACTGATCTATCATTTACTTACACACAGTGTACACATCTCATCACTAGGACTGATCTATCATTTACTTACACACAGTGTATACATCTCATCACTAGGACCGTTCTAAAATTTACTTACAAACACTGTATACATCTCATCACTAGGACTGATCTATCATTTACTTACACACACAGTCTATACATCTCATCACTAGGACTGATCTATCATTTACTTACACACACTGTATACATCTCATCACTAGAACTGATCTATCATTTACTTACACACATAGTGTATACATCTCATCACTAGGACTGATCTATCATTTACTTACACACAGTGTATACATCTCATCACTAGGACTGTTCTATAATTTACTTACACACAGTGTATACATCTCATCACAAGGACTGATCTATCATTTACTTACATACACTGTATACATCTCATCACTGGGACTGATCTATCATTTACTTACACACAGTGTATACATCTCATCACTGGGACTGTTCTATAATTTACTTACACACACAGTGTATACATCTCATCACTAGTACTGTTCTATCATTTACTTACACACACAGTGTATACATCTCATCACTAGGACTGTTCTACCATTTACTTATACACACTGTATACATCTCATCACTAGGACTGATCTATCATTTACTTACACACACAGTGTATACATCTCATCATTAGGACTGATCTATCATTTACTTACACACACAGTGTATACATCTCATTACTAGGACTGTTCTATCATTTACTTATACACAGTGTATACATCTCATCACTAGGACTGTTCTATCATTTACTTACACACACTGTATACATCTCATCACTAGGACTGATCTATCATTTACTTACACACACTGTATACATCTCATCACTAAAACTGATCTGTCATTTACTTACACACAGTGTATACATCTCATCACTAGGACTGATCTGTCATTTACTTACACACAGTGTATACATCTCATCACTAGGACTGATCTATTATTTGCTTACACACAGTGTATACATCTCATCACTAGGACTGATCTATCATTTACTTACACACACTGTATACATCTCATCACTAGGACTGATCTATCATTTACTTACACACACTGTATACATCTCATCACTAGGACTGATCTATCATTTACTTACACACACTGTAAAGATCTCATCACTAGGACTGTACTATCATTTACTTACACACAGTGTATACATCTCATCACTAGGACTGATCTACTATTTACTTACACACAGTGTATACATCTCATCACTAGGACTGTTCTATCATTTACTTACACACAGTGTATACATCTCATCACTAGGACTGATCTATCATTTACTTACACACAGTGTATACATCTCATCACTAGGACTGATCTACTATTTACTTACACACAGTGTATACATCTCATTACTAGGACTGATCTACTATTTACTTACACACAGTGTATACATCTCATCACTAGGACTGTTCTATAATTTACTTACACACACAGTGTATACATCCCATCACTAGGACTGATCTATCATGTACTTACACACAGTGTATACATCTCATCACTAGGACTGATCTATCATTTACTTACATACACTGTATACATCTCATCACTAGGACTGTTCTATCATTTACTTACACAGTGTATACATCTCATCACTAGGAATTTTCTATCATTAAATTACACACAGTGTATACATCTCATCACTAGGACTGATCTATCATTTACTTACACACAGTGTATACATCCCATCACTAGGACTGATCTATCATGTACTTACACACAGTGTATACATCTCATCACTAGGACTGATCTATCATTTACTTACACACACTGTATACATCTCATCACTAGGACTGTTCTATCATTTACTTACACAGTGTATACATCTCATCACTAGGAATTTTCTATCATTAAATTACACACAGTGTATACATCTCATCACTAGGACTGATCTATCATTTACTTACACACAGTGTATACATCTCATCACTAGGACTGTTCTATCATTTACTTACACACACTGTATACTTCTCATTAGTATGACTGTTCTATCATTTACTTACACACACTGTATACATCTCATCACTGGGACTGCTCTATCATTTACTTACACACAGTGTATACATCTCATCACTAGGACTGTTCTATCATTTACTTACACACACTGTATACTTCTCATTAGTATGACTGTTCTATCATTTACTTACACACAGTGTATACATCTCATCACTAGGACTGATCTATCATTTACTAACACACATTGTATACATCTCATCACTAGGACTGATCTAACATTTACTTACACACACACTGCATACATCTCATCACTAGGACTGTTCTATCATTTACTTACACAGTGCATACATCTCATCACTAGGAATTTTCTATCATTAAATTACACACAGTGTATACATCTCATCACTAGGACTGATCTATCATTTACTTACACACAGTGTATACATCTCATCACTAGGACTGTTCTATCATTTACTTACACACACTGTATACTTCTCATTAGTATGACTGTTCTATCATTTACTTACACACACTGTATACATCTCATCACTGGGACTGTTCTATCATTTACTTACACACAGTGTATACATCTCATCACTAGGACTGTTCTATCATTTACTTACACACACTGTATACTTCTCATTAGTATGACTGTTCTATCATTTACTTACACACAGTGTATACATCTCATCACTAGGACTGATCTATCATTTACTTACACACAGTGTATACATCTCATCACTAGGACTGATCTATCATTTACTTACACACACACACTGTATACATCTCATCACTAGCACTGTCGTATCATTTACTTACACACAGTGTATACGTCTCATCACTAGGACTGTTCTATAATTTACTTACACACACAGTGTATAAATCCCATCACTAGGACTGATCTATCATTTACTTACACACAGTGTATACATCTCATCACTAGGACTGATCTATCATGTACTTACACACAGTGTATACATCTCATCACTAGGACTGAACTATCATTTACTTACACACACTGTATACATCTCATCACTAGGACTGTTCTATCATTTAGTTACACAGTGTATACATCTCATCACTAGGAATTTTCTATCATTAAATTACACACAGTGTATACATCTCATCACTAGGACTGATCTATCATTTACTTACACACAGTGTATACATCTCATCACTAGGACTGTTCTATCATTTACTTACACACACTGTATACTTCTCATTAGTATGACTGTTCTATCATTTACTTACACACACTGTATACATCTCATCACTGGGACTGTTCTATCATTTACTTACACACAGTGTATACATCTCATCACTAGGACTGTTCTATCATTTACTTACACACACTGTATACTTCTCATTAGTATGACTGTTCTATCATTTACTTACACACAGTGTATACATCTCATCACTAGGACTGATCTATCATTTACTTACACACAGTGTATACATCTTATCACTAGGACTGATCTAACATTTACTTACACACACACTGTATACATCTCATCACTAGGACTGTTCTATCATTTACTTACACAGTCTATACATCTCATCACTAGGAATTTTCTATCATTAAATTACACACAGTGTATACATCTCATCACTAGGACTGATCTATCATTTACTTACACACAGTGTATACATCTCATCAGTAGGACTGTTCTATCATTTACTTACACACACTGTATACTTCTCATTAGTATGACTGTTCTATCATTTACTTACACACACTGTATACATCTCATCACTGGGACTGTTCTATCATTTACTTACACACAGTGGATACATCTCATCACTAGGACTGTTCTATCATTTACTTACACACACTGTATACTTCTCATTAGTATGACTGTTCTATCATTTACTTACACACAGTGTATACATCTCATCACTAGGACTGATCTATCATTTACTTACACACAGTGTATACATCTCATCACTAGGACTGATCTATCATTTACTTACACACACACTGTATACATCTCATCACTAGCACTGTCGTATCATTTACTTACACACAGTGTATACATCTCATCACTAGGACTGTTCTATCATTTACTTACACACAGTGTATACATCTCATCAGTAGGACTGTTCTATCATTTACTTACACACAGTGTATACATCTCATCACTAGGACTGTTCTATCATTTACTTACACACACTGTATACATCTCATCAGTAGGACTGTTCTATCATTTACTTACACACAGTGTATACATTTCATCATTAGGACTTGTCTATCATTTACTTACACACACTGTATACGTCTCATCACTAGGACTGTTCTATCATTTACTTACACACACTGTATACATCTCATCACTAGGACTGATCTATCATTTACTTACACACACAGTGTATACATCTCATCACTGGGACTGTTCTATCATTTACTTACACACACACTGTATACATCTCATCACTAGGACTGTACTATCATTTACTTACACACAGTGTATACATATCATAACTAGGACTGTTCTATTATTTACTTACACACAGTGTATACATCTCATCACTAGGACTGATCTATCATTTACTTACACACATTGTATACATCTCATCACTAGGACTGATCTATCATTTACTTACACACAGTGTATACATCTCATCAGTAGGACTGTTCTATCATTTACTTACACACACTGTATACATCTCATCACTATGACTGTTCTATCATTTACTTACACACAGTGTATACATCTCATCACTAGCACTGTCGTATCATTTACTTACACACAGTGTATACATCTCATCACTAGGACTGATCTATCATTTACTTACACACACAGTGTATACATCTCATCACTAGGACTGTTCTATGATTTACTTACACACACAGTGTATACATCTCATCACTAGGACTGTTCTATCATTTACTTACACACATTGTATACATCTCATCCCTAGGACTGATCTATCATTTACTTACACACATTGTATACATCTCATCACTAGGACTGATCTATCATTTACTTACACACAGTGTATACATCTCATCACTAGGACTGATCTATCATTTACTTACACACAGTGTATACATCTCATCACTGGGACTGTTCTATCATTTACTTACACACACTGTATACATATCATTAGTAGGACTGTTCTATCATTTACTTAAACACAGTGTATACATCTCATCACTAGGACTGTTCTATCATTTACTTACACACACTGTATACATCTCATCAGTAGGACTGTTCTATCATTTACTTACACACAGTGTATACATCTCATCACTAGGACTGATCTATCATTTACTTACACACAGTGTATACATCTCATCACTAGACTGTTCTATCATTTACTTACACACAGTGTATACATCTCATCACTAGGACTGATCTATCATTTACTTACACACAGTGTATACATCTCATCACTAGGACTGATCTATCATTTACTTACACACAGTGTATACATCTCATCACTAGACTGTTCTATCATTTACTTACACACAGTGTATACATCTCATCACTAGGACTGTTCTATCATTTACTTACACACAGTGTATACATCTCATCACTAGGACTGATCTATCATTTACTTACACACAGTGTATACATCTCATCACTAGGACTGATCTATCATTTACTTACACACACTGTGTATAAATCTCATCACTAGGACTGTTCTATCATTTACTTACACACATTGTATACATCTCATCACTAGGACTGATCTATCATTTACTTACACACAGTGTATACATCTCATCACTAGACTGTTCTATCATTTACTTACACACAGTGTATACATCTCATCACTAGGACTGTTCTATCATTTACTTACACACAGTGTATACATCTCATCACTAGGACTGATCTATCATTTACTTACACACATTGTATACATCTCATCACTAGGACTGTTCTATCATTTACTTACACACATTGTATACATCTCATCACTAGGACTGTTCTATCATTTACTTACACACATTGTATACATCTCATCACTAGGACTGTTCTATCATTTACTTACACACATTGTATACATCTCATCACTAGGACTGATCTATCATTTACTTACACACAGTGTATACATCTCATCACTAGGACTGTTCTATCATTTACTTACACACATTGTATACATCTCATCACTAGGACTGATCTATCATTTACTTACACACATTGTATACATCTCATCACTAGGACTGTTCTATCATTTACTTACACACATTGTATACATCTCATCACTAGGACTGATCTATCATTTACTTACACACATTGTATACATCTCATCACTAGGACTGATCTATCATTTACTTACACACACTGTATACATCTCATCACTAGGACTGATCTATCATTTACTTACACACAGTGTACACATCTCATCACTAGGACTGATCTATCATTTACTTACACACAGTGTATACATCTCATCACTAGGACTGATCTATCATTTACTTACACACAGTGTATACATCTCATC
Source organism: Rhinophrynus dorsalis (assembly GCA_037306005.1). Taxonomy (NCBI): domain Eukaryota; kingdom Metazoa; phylum Chordata; class Amphibia; order Anura; family Rhinophrynidae; genus Rhinophrynus; species Rhinophrynus dorsalis. The sequence goes on along the minus strand of CM074723.1, from coordinate 493,422,851 downwards.
ACTAGGACTGTTCTATCATTTACTTGCAAACACAGTGTATACATCTCAGCAATAGGACTGATCTATCATTTACTTACACACAGTGTATACATGTCATCACTAGGACTGATCTATCATTTACTTACACACAGTGTATACATCTCATCACTAGGACTGATCTATCATTTACTTACACACAGTGTATACATCTCATCACTAGGACTGATCTATCATTTACTTACACACAGTGTACACATCTCATCACTAGGACTGTTCTGTCATTTACTTACACACAGTGTATACATCTCATCACTAGGACTGATCTATCATTTACTTACACACAGTGTCTACATCCCATCACTAGGACTGATCTATCATTTACTTACACACACTGTATACTTCTCATCACTAGGACTGATCTATCATTTACTTACACACAGTGTATACATCTCATCACTAGGACTGATCTATCATTTACTTACACACAGTGTATACATCTCATCACTAGGACTGATCTATCATTTACTTACACACACAGTGTATAAATCTCATCACTAGGACTGTTCTATCATTTACTTACACACACTGTATACATCTCATCACTAGGACTGATCTATCATTTACTTACACACACAGTGTATAAATCTCATCACTAGGACTGTTCTATCATTTACTTACACACAGTGTATACATCTCATCACTAGGACTGTTCTATCATTTACTTACACACATTGTATACATCTCATCACTAGGACTGATCTATCATTTACTTACACACATTGTATACATCTCATCACTAGGACTGTTCTATCATTTACTTACACACATTGTATACATCTCATCACTAGGACTGTTCTATCATTTACTTACACACATTGTATACATCTCATCACTAGGACTGTTCTATCATTTACTTACACACATTGTATACATCTCATCACTAGGACTGATCTATCATTTACTTACACACATTGTATACATCTCATCACTAGGACTGATCTATCATTTACTTACACACAGTGTATACATCTCATCACTAGGACTGATCTATCATTTACTTCACACAGTGTATACATCTCATCACTAGACTGTTCTATCATTTACTTACACACAGTGTATACATATCATTAGTAGGACTGTTCTATAATTTACTTAAACACAGTGTATACATCTCATCACTAGGACTGATCTATCCTTTACTTACACACAGTGTATACATCTCATCACTAGGACTGTTCTATCATTTACTTACACACAGTGTATACATCCCATCACTAGGACTGATCTATCATTTACTTACACACAGTGTATACATCTCATCACTAGGACTGTTCTATCATTTACTTACACACAGTGTATACATCTCATCACTAGGACTGTTCTATCATTTACTTACACACAGTGTATACATCTCATCACTAGGACTGTTCTATCATTTACTTACACACAGTGTATACATCTCATCACTAGGACTGTTCTATCATTTACTTACACACAGTGTATACATCTCATCACTAGGACTGATCTATCATTTACTTACACACAGTGTATACATCTCATCACTAGGACTGTTCTATCATTTACTTACACACAGTGTATCCATCTCATCACTAGGACTGATCTATCATTTACTTACACAAAGTGTATACATCTCATCACTAGGACTGATCTATCATTTACTTACACACAGTGTATACATCTCATCACTGGGACTGTTCTATCATTTACTTACACATAGTGTATACATCTCATCACTAGGACTGATCTATCATTTACTTACACACAGTGTATACATCTCATCACTAGGACTGATCTATCATTTACTTACACACACAGTGTATCCATCTCATCACTAGGACTGATCTATCATTTACTTACACACACTGTATACATCTCATCACTAGGACTGATCTATCATTTACTTACACACACTGTATACATCTCATCACTAGGACTGATCTATCATTTACTTACACACAGTGTATACATCTCATCACTAGGACTGATCTATCATTTACTTACACACAGTGTATACATCTCATCACTAGGACTGATCTATCATTTACTTACACACATAGTGTATACATCTCATCACTAGTACTGTTCTATCATTTACTTACACACACTGTATACATCTCATCACTAGGACTGATCTATCATTTACTTACACACAGTGTATGCATCTCATCACTAGGACTGATCTATCATTTACTTACACACAGTGTATACATCTCATCACTAGGACTGATCTATCATTTACTTACACACAGTGTATACAACCCATCACTAGGACTGTTCTATCATTTACTTACACACACAGTGTATACATCTCATCACTAGGACTGATCTATCATTTACTTACACACACTGTACACATCTCATCACTAGGACTGATCTATCATTTACTTACACACAGTGTATACATCTCATCACTAGGACTGTTCTATCATTTACTTACACACACAGTGTATACATCTCATCACTAGGACTGATCTATCATTTACTTACACACAGTGTATACATCTCATCACTAGGACTGATCTATCATTTACTTACACACAGTGTACACATCTCATCACTAGGACTGATCTATCATTTACTTACACACAGTGTATACATCTCATCACTAGGACTGATCTATCATTTACTTACACACAGTGTATACATCTCATCACTAGGACTGTTCTATCATTTACTTGCAAACACAGTGTATACATCTCAGCACTAGGACTGATCTATCATTTACTTACACACAGTGTATACATCTCATCACTAGGACTGTTCTATCATTTACTTACACACAGTGTATACATCTCATCACTAGGACTGATCTATCATTTACTTACACACAGTGTACACATCTCATCACTAGGACTGATCTATCATTTACTTACACACAGTGTATACATCTCATCACTACGACTGTTCTATCATTTACTTACACACACAGTGTATACATCTCATCAGTAGGACTGATCTATCATTTACTTACACACAGTGTATACATCTCATCACTAGGACTGATCTATCATTTACTTACACACAGTGTATACATCTCATCACTAGGACTGATCTATCATTTACTTACACACAGTGTATACATCTCATCACTACGACTGTTCTATCATTTACTTACACACACAGTGTATACATCTCATCAGTAGGACTGATCTATCATTTACTTACACACAGTGTATACATCTCATCACTAGGACTGATCTATCATTTACTTACACACAGTGTATACATCTCATCACTAGGACTGTTCTATCATTTACTTACACACACAGTGTATACATCTCATCACTAGGACTGATCTATCATTTACTTACACACAATGTATACATCTCATCACTAGGACTGATCTATCATTTACTTACACACAGTGTATACATCTCATCACTAGGACTGTTCTATCATTTACTTACACACACAGTGTATACATCTCATCACTAGGACTGATCTATCATTTACTTACACACAGTGTATACGTCTCATCACTAGGACTGTTCTATCATTTACTTACACACAGTGTATACATCTCATCACTAGGACTGATCTATCATTTACTTACACACAGTGTATACATCTCATCACTAGGACTGTTTTATTACTTAAATACAGAAGTAATAATAAGAATACTAGGATTCTCCACTCTACACCAACACCCTGTACTGGATTGCACCCTACTTACAGCAACAGCCCAGTACTGGATTGCACCCCATTTACACCACCCCCCAATATTTGATTACACAAACATTTATATCAATGCCCAAATTGTGGATTACACCCCCATTTACACCAATAGCCCAGTACCGGATTACACCCCATTGACATCAACGGTGCACTACTGGATTAAACCCCCATTTACAAAATACCTCAGTTTTGGATTACATCCCCATTTACACCAATGGCCCAATATTGGATTACACCCCCTTTTACACCAATGGCACACTACTGGATTTCTAATTGCCCCACCCTTTCCCACTTACCCCTTCCCCTTTTTTATTGCCCCTCCTTTAAACACTTAGATCTCCCCTTACAGTAACGTCTCCCATGCACACTTAGCTCTCCCCCTTTCTAATTCCTCTCCCTTTCCCATGTTGCGCTTCATCTCTGTAGTGCCCCAGACTCACCACCCCATGGACCAGGAACTCAAACAGTTTGCTCTTTGTTGCCTTGCGAGCTCCTCCGGCCGAGTCATCCGCTGCCATAACCACTGGTGCTCTCCGTACTGATAGATTACTGTCTGGAGTAACCCAGATATCAGCAGAGTCCACTGGTGTCCCTCCTGTAATCAATAGCGCCTCTATCAATATTCCCCAGGGTAGCCAGATAAGAGCAGAACCTGTTATCTTGCCCCAGTGTCACTATAGTACCCAGGTAATGTTACCCTCCCCTTGTTCTCTTGGTACTCAGTTACCTCTGTGTCAGTACTGTCTATAGTACCCAGGTAATGTTACCCTCCCCTTGTTCTCTTGGTACTCAGTTACCTCTGTGTCAGTACTGTCTATAGTACCCAGGTAATGTTACCCCCCTCGTTCTCTTGGTACTCAGTTACCTCTGTGTCAATACTGTCTATAGTACCCAGGTAATGTTATCCCCCTCGTTCTCTTGGTACTCAGTTACCTCTCTGTGTCAGTACTGTCTATAGTACCCAGGTAATGTTACCCCCTCCCCTTGTTCTCTTGGTACTCAGTTACCTCTGTGTCAGTACTGTCTATAGTACCCAGGTAATGTTATCCCCCCTTGTTCTCTTGGTACTCAGTTACCTCTCTGTCAGTACTGTCTATAGTACCCAGGTAATGTTACCCTCCCCTTGTTCTCTTGGTACTCAGTTACCTCTGTGTCAATACTGTCTACAGTACCCAGGTAATGTTACTCCCCTCATTCTCTTGGTACTCAGTTACCTCTGTGTCAGTACTGTCTATAGTACCCAGGTAATGTTATCCCTCCTCGTTCTCTTGGTACTCAGTTACCTCTGTGTCAGTACTGTCTATAGTACCCAGGTAATGTTATCCCCCTCGTTCTCTTGGTACTCAGTTACCTCTGTGTCAATACTGTCTATAGTACCCAGGTAATGTTACCCCCCTCGTTCTCTTGGTACTCAGTTACCTCTGTGTCAGTACTGTCTATAGTACCCAGGTAATGTAACCCCACTCGTTCTCCTGGTAGTCAGTTGTCTCTGTGTCAGTACTGTGTATAGTACCCAGGTAATGTTATCCCCCATCGTTCTCTTGGTAGTCAGTTACCTCTGTGTCAGTACTGTCTATAGTACCCAGGTAATGTAACCACCCTTGTTCTCTTGGTACTCAGTTACCTCTGTGTCAGTACTGTCTATAGTACCCAGGTAATGTAACCACCCTTGTTCTCTTGGTACTCAGTTGTCTCTGTGTCAGTACTGTCTATAGTACCCAGGTAATGTTATCCCCCATCGTTCTCTTGGTAGTCAGTTGTCTCTGTGTCAGTACTGTCTATAGTACCCAGGTAATGTTACCCCCCTTGTTCTCTTGGTACTCAGTTGTCTCTGTGTCAGTACTGTCTATAGTACCCAGGTAATGTTACCCCCCTTATTCTCTTGGTACTCAGTTGTCTCTGTGTCAGTACTGTCTATAGTACCCAGGTAATGTTATCCCCCCTCGTTCTCGTGGTACTCAGTTACCTCTGTGTCAGTACTGTCTATAGTACCCAGGTAATGTTATCCCCCCTTGTTCTCTTGGAACTCAGTTACCTCTGTGTCAGTACTGTCTATAGTACCCAGGTAATGTTACCCCCCCTCGTTCTCTTGGTACTCAGTTACCTCTGTGTCAGTACTGTCTATAGTACCCAGGTAATGTTACCCCCCTCGTTCTCTTGTTACTCAGTTGTCTCTGTGTCAGTACTGTCTATAGTACCCAGGTAATGTTACCCCCCCTCGTTCTCTTGTTACTCAGTTGTCTCTTTGTCAGTACTGTCTATAGTACCCAGGTAATGTTACCCCCCTTATTCTCTTGGTACTCAGTTACCTCTGTGTCAGTACTGTCTATAGTACCCAGGTAATGTTACCCCCCTTATTCTCTTGGTACTCAGTTGTCTCTGTGTCAGTACTGTCTATAGTACCCAGGTAATGTTACCCCCCCTCGTTCTCTTGTTACTCAGTTGTCTCTTTGTCAGTACTGTCTATAGTACCCAGGTAATGTTACCCCCCTTGTTCTCTTGGAACTCAGTTACCTCTGTGTCAGTACTGTCTATAGTACCCAGGTAATGTTACCCCCCCTCGTTCTCTTGGTACTCAGTTACCTCTGTGTCAGTACTGTCTATAGTACCCAGGTAATGTTACCCCCCTCGTTCTCTTGTTACTCAGTTGTCTCTGTGTCAGTACTGTCTATAGTACCCAGGTAATGTTACCCCCCCTCGTTCTCTTGTTACTCAGTTGTCTCTTTGTCAGTACTGTCTATAGTACCCAGGTAATGTTACCCCCCTTATTCTCTTGGTACTCAGTTGCTCTGTGTCAGTACTGTCTATAGTACCCAGGTAATGTTACCCCCCTTATTCTCTTGGTACTCAGTTACCTCTGTGTCAGTACTGTCTATAGTACCCAGGTAATGTTACCCCCTCCCCTTGTTCTCTTGGTACTCAGTTACCTCTGTGTCAGTACTGTCTATAGTACCCAGGTAATGTTACTTTCCTCGTTCTCTTGGTACTCAGTTACCTCTCTGTCAGTACTGTCTATAGTACCCAGATAATGTTACCCCCCTCGTTCTCTTGGTACTCAGTTACCTCTGTGTCAGTACTGTCTATAGTACCCAGGTAATGTTACCCCCCCTCATTCTCTTGGTAGTCGGTTGCCTGTCAGTACTGTCTATAGTACCCAGGTAATGTTATCCCCCCTCGTTCTCTTGGTACTCAGTTACCTCTGTGTCAGTACTGTCTATAGTACCCAGGTAATGTTACCCCCCATCGTTCTCTTGGTAGTCGGTTGTCTCTGTGTCAGTACTGTCTATAGTACCCAGGTAATGTAACCACCCTTGTTCTCTTGGTACTCAGTTACCTCTGTGTCAGTACTGTCTATAGTACCCAGGTAATGTTACCCCTCCTCGTTCTCTTGGTACTCAGTTACCTCTGTGTCAGTACTGTCTATAGTACCCAGGTAATGTTACCCCACTCGTTCTCTTAGTACTCAGTTACCTCTGTGTCAGTACTGTCTATAGTACCCAGGTAATGTTACCCCACTCGTTCTCTTAGTACTCAGTTACCTCTGTGTCAGTACTGTCTATAGTACCCAGGTAATGTTATCCCCCCTTGTTCTCATTGTACTCAGTTGTCTGTGTCAGTACTGTCTATAGTACCCAGGTAATGTTACCCCCCTCATTCTCTTAGTACTCAGTTGCTCTGTGTCAGTACTGTCTATAGTACCCAGGTAATGTATACCCCCCATCGTTCTCTTGGTACTCAGTTGCCTCTGTGTCAGTACTGTCTATAGTACCCAGGTAATGTAACCCCCCATCGTTCTCTTGGTACTCAGTTACCTCTGTGTCCGTACTGTCTATAGTACCCAGGTAATGTTACCCCCCTCGTTCTCTTGGTACTCAGTTACCTCTGGGTCAATACTGTCTATAGTACCCAGGTAATGTATACCCCCCATCGTTCTCTTGGTACTCAGTTACCTCTGTGTCAATACTGTCTATAGTACCCAGGTAATGTAACCCCACTCGTTCTCTTAGTACTCAGTTACCTCTGTGTCCGTACTGTCTATAGTACCCAGGTAATGTTACCCCCCTCGTTCTCTTGGTACTCAGTTACCTCTGGGTCAATACTGTCTATAGTACCCAGGTAATGTATACCCCCCATCGTTCTCTTGGTACTCAGTTACCTCTGTGTCAATACTGTCTATAGTACCCAGGTAATGTAACCCCACTCGTTCTCTTAGTACTCAGTTACCTCTGTGTCCGTACTGTCTATAGTACCCAGGTTATGTTACCCCCCTCGTTCTCTTGGTACTCAGTTACCTCTGGGTCAATACTGTCTATAGTACCCAGGTAATGTTACCCCCCTCGTTCTCTTGGTACTCAGTTACCTCTGGGTCAATACTGTCTATAGTACCCAGGTAATGTTACCCCCCTCGTTCTCTTGGTACTCAGTTACCTCTGTGTCAGTACTGTCTATAGTACCCAGGTAATGTAACCCCCCATCGTTCTCTTGGTACTCAGTTACCTCTGTGTCCGTACTGTCTATAGTACCCAGGTAATGTTACCCCCCTCGTTCTCTTGGTACTCAGTTACCTCTGTGTCAGTACTGTCTATAGTACCCAGGTAATGTTATCCCTCCTCGTTCTCTTAGTATTCAGTTACCTCTGTGTCCGTACTGTCTATAGTACCCAGGTAATGTTACCCCCCTCGTTCTCTTGGTACTCAGTTACCTCTGTGTCAGTACTGTCTATAGTACCCAGGTAATGTTATCCCCCCTCGTTCTCTTAGTACTCAGTTACCTCTGTGTCAATACTGTCTATAGTACCCAGGTAATGTTACCCATCCTTGTTCTCTTGGCAGACAGCCCTGTACTGTCTGTGGTACCACTCTCTATTCTCTAATCACTCTTTAGTATCTGTGTCCTCTCCAATTACTGCTCCTTACACACCCTGAGTATTCACTGTATCCTGTTAGTAAGTTCTCCAGGGTCACCCAACTACGTACTGTCAGCACACACTGAATATTAATTACTGTCCCCTGCTGGTAGTACAGAGTACTGCATATCTACCCCTGTATCTACTCCACCTGTGTACTGTGTCTATACTCTCCGCTCACCTGTCTCTTTCCCCCTCCTGTCTCTCTCTCCTGCGTGTCTCTGTTTCTCCTGTCTCTCTCTCTCTCACTATCTCCTGTCTCTCTCTGTCCTGTATCTCTCTCTCTCATTATCTCCTTATCAGTTTTACATCTCTCTCTCCCCCCTCCTGTCTCTCTCCCCCTCCTGTCTCTTTCCCCCTCCTGTCTCTCTCTTCTCCACTCCTGTCTCTCTCACCCTCCTGTCTCTGTCTCTCTCTCTCCCCCTCCTGTCTCTTTCCCCCCTCCCGTCTCTCTCCCCTCCTGTCTCTCTATCTCCCTCCCCCTCCTGTCTCTCTCCCCGTCCTGTCTCTCTCTCCCCCCTCCTGTCTCTCTCTCCCCCTCCTGTCTCTCTCTCCCCGTCCTGTCTCTCTCTCCCCGTCCTGTCTCTCTCTCCCCCCTCCTGTCTCTCTCCCTGTCCTGTATCTCTCCCCCCCCTCCTGTCTCTCTCTCCCCCCTCCTGTCTCTCTCTCCCCCCTCCTGTCTCTCTCTCCCCCGTCCTGTCTCTCTCTCCCCATTCCTCTCTCCTGTCTCTCTCTTCCCCTCCTGTCTCTCTCTCTCTCCCCGTCCTGTCTCTCTCTCCCCATTCCTCTCTCCTGTCTCTCTCTTCCCCTCCTGTCTCTCTCTCTCTCCCCGTCCTGTCTCTCTCTCTCTCCCCATTCCTTTCTCCTGTCTCTCTCCCCCTCCTGTCTCTCTCCCCGTCCTGTCTCTCTCTCCCCATTCCTCTCTCCTGTCTCTCTCCCCCTCCTGTCTCTCTCTCCCCTCCTGTCTCTCTCTCCCCCTCTTGTCTACCCCCTACCCTCTGTCTCACACCCTCATCCCTCCCTCTGTCTCGCTGCCTTTCACCCACTCCCCTCTCTCTCACTGTCCCTCCAGCTGATTCTTTGCCGGATGCAGACAGTCTGATTTCTCTCCTTTTCTCTCTCTTCAGTGTGATCTGTCTCTTCCCTCACTCATGTCTGTCTCTATTTTCTTCTCTACCCTCTCTTTACATTTTGCCTTCTTTTTGTCTCTTACAGTCTCTTACACTCTGGTCTTGTGTGTCTCTATTTGGGGGTCTCACTGTGCTGCGGTCTCTTTCACTCCCTGGGAATGCTCTCTGTCCTGTGCTACAGTCTCTCTCTCTGTCTCTCTTACTCTGGGAGTCTTACTGTGTTGCTGTCTCTCTCTCTCACCTGGGGTCTATTTGTGCTCTATATGTCTCACTGTACTGCAATCGCTCTCTCTCCCTCTGTCTCTCTCTGTCTGGTGATCACTTTCTGTCCTGTTCTACAGTCTCTTCTTCTCTGGGGGTCTCATTGTCCTGTGATCTCTCTCTCTGTGGATCTTGTGCTGCGGTCTCTCTCGCTGGGAGTCCGTTGTGCTGAGGTCTCTCTCTCTGGGGGTCTTGATGTGCTGCAGTCTCTCTCTGGGGTGTCTCGTTGCGCTGCGGTCTCTCTCTAGCTGTCCACCATGTATCTACTGCATTCCTTCCACTGATAAGCCAGGAATAGATTCCCTTAGAGCGGACTCTCTTTCCTGTCCCAGCTGTCTCTGTCTGTCTCTCCACACACAGGGAATGGTGTGTCCAGCTGTCTCTGCCTGTCTCTCCCCACACAGGGAATGGTGTGTCCCAGCTGTCTCTGTCTGTCTCTCCCCACACAGGGAATGGTGTGTCCCAGCTGTCTCTGCCTGTCTCTCCCCACACAGGGAATGGTGTGTCCCAGCTGTCTCTGTCTGTCTCTCCCCATACAGGGAATGGTGTGTCCCAGCTGTCTCTGTCTGTCTCTCCCCACACAGGGAATGGTGTGTCCCAGCTGTCTCTGTCTGTCTCTCCCCACACAGGGAATGGTGTGTCCCAGCTGTCTCTGTCTGTCTCTCCCCATACAGGGAATGGTGTGTCCCAGCTGTCTCTGCCTGTCTCTCCCCACACAGGGAATGGTGTGTCCAGCTGTCTCTGCCTGTCTAACACTAACTATGAATGTCTGTCTATCTGCCTTGCAGATCTGTCTACCACTGTCTGTCTATATCACTCCTCTATATAACACACTATATGTCTATATCACACCTGTATATAACACTATATGTCTATATCACACCTGTATATAACACACTATATGTCTATATCACTCCTCTATATATCACACTATATGTCTATATCACACCTGTATATAACACTATATGTCTATATCACACTATATGTCTGTATAACACTATATGTCTATATCACACCTGTATATAACACTATATGTCTGTATTACACTATATGTCTGTATTACACTATATGTCTGTATTACACTATATGTCTGTATAACACTATATGTCTGTATTACACTATATGTCTGTATAACACTATATGTCTGTATAACACTATATGTCTATATTACACTATATGTCTGTATAACACTATATGTCTGTATTACACTATATGTCTGTATTACACTATATGTCTGTATAACACTATATGTCTGTATAACACTATATGTCTATATAACACTATATGTCTGTATTACACACTATATGTCTGTATTACACTATATGTCTGTATTACACTATATGTCTGTATAACACTATATGTCTGTATTACACTATATGTCTGTATAACACTATATGTCTATATTACACTATATGTCTGTATTACACTATATGTCTGTATAACACTATATGTCTGTATTACACACTATATGTCTGTATTACACTATATGTCTGTATTACACTATATGTCTGTATAACACTATATGTCTGTATTACACTATATGTCTGTATTACACTATATGTCTGTATAACACACTATATGTCTGTATTACACTATATGTCTGTATTACACTATATGTCTGTATAACACACTATATGTCTATATAACACTATATGTCTGTATTACACTATATGTCTGTATTACACTATATGTCTGTATTACACTATATGTCTGTATAACACTATATGTCTGTATAACACTATATGTCTGTATTACACTATATGTCTGTATTACACTATATGTCTGTATAACACTATATGTCTGTATTACACTATATGTCTGTATTACACTATATGTCTGTATAACACACTATATGTCTGTATTACACTATATGTCTGTATTACACTATATGTCTGTATAACACACTATATGTCTATATAACACTATATGTCTGTATTACACTATATGTCTGTATTACACTATATGTCTGTATTACACTCTATATGTCTGTATTACACTATATGTCTGTATTACACTATATGTCTGTATTACACACTATATGTCTGTATTACACTATATGTCTGTATTACACTATATGTCTGTACAACACTATATGTCTGTATAACACTATATGTCTGTATAACACACTATATGTCTATATAACACTATATGTCTGTATTACACTATATGTCTGTATTACACTATATGTCTGTATTACACTCTATATGTCTGTATAACACTATATGTCTGTATAACACTATATGTCTGTATAACACACTATATGTCTATATAACACTATATGTCTGTATTACACTATATGTCTGTATTACACTATATGTCTGTATTACACTCTATATGTCTGTATTACACACTATATGTCTATATAACACTATATGTCTGTATAACACTATATGTCTGTATTACACTATATGTCTATATTACACTATATGTCTGTATAACACTATATGTCTATATAACGCTATATATCTGTATAACACTATATATCTGTATAACACTATATGTCTGTATAACACTATATGTCTATATTACACTATATGTCTGTATAACACTATATGTCTGTATAACACTATATGTCTGTATTACACTATATGTCTGTATAACACTATATGTCTGTATTACACTATATGTCTGTATTACACTATATGTCTGTATTACACTATATGTCTGTATAACACTATATGTCTATATTACACTATATGTCTGTATTACACTATATGTCTGTATAACACTATATGTCTGTATAACACTATATGTCTATATTACACTATATGTCTGTATAACACTATATGTCTGTATTACACTATATGTCTGTATAACACTATATGTCTGTATTACACACTATATGTCTGTATAACACTATATGTCTATATTACACTATATGTCTGTATTACACACTATATGTCTGTATAACACTATATGTCTGTATTACACTATATGTCTGTATAACACTATATGTCTGTATAACACTATATGTCTATATTACACTATATGTCTGTATTACACACTATATGTCTGTATAACACTATATGTCTGTATTACACTATATGTCTGTATAACACTATATGTCTGTATAACACTATATGTCTATATTACACTATATGTCTGTATTACACTATATGTCTGTATAACACTATATGTCTGTATAACACTATATGTCTATATTACACTATATGTCTGTATAACACTATATGTCTATATTACACTATATGTCTGTATTACACACTATATGTCTGTATAACACTATATGTCTGTATTACACTATATGTCTGTATAACACTATATGTCTGTATAACACTATATGTCTATATTACACTATATGTCTGTATAACACTATATGTCTATATTACACTATATGTCTGTATTACACACTATATGTCTGTATAACACTATATGTCTGTATTACACTATATGTCTGTATAACACTATATGTCTGTATAACACTATATGTCTGTATTACACTATATGTCTATATTACACTATATGTCTATATTACACTATATGTCTGTATTACACTATATGTCTGTATTACACTATATGTCTATATTACACTATATGTCTATATCACACTATATGTCTGTATTACACTATATGTCTATATCACACCTGTATATAACACTATATGTCTGTATAAAACACTATATGTCTGTATTACACTATATGTCTGTATTACACTATATGTCTATATTACACTATATGTCTATATTACACTATATGTCTATATTACACTATATGTCTGTATAACACTATATGTCTATATTACACTATATGTCTGTATAACACTATATGTCTGTATAACACTATATGTCTATATTACACTATATGTCTGTATAACACTATATGTCTGTATTACACTATATGTCTATATTACACTATATGTCTGTATAACACTATATGTCTGTATTACACTATATGTCTGTATTACACTATATGTCTATATTACACTATATGTCTGTATTACACTATATGTCTGTATTACACTATATGTCTATATTACACTATATGTCTATATCACACTATATGTCTGTATTACACTATATGTCTATATCACACCTGTATATAACACTATATGTCTGTATAAAACACTATATGTCTGTATTACACTATATGTCTGTATTACACTATATGTCTGTATTACACTATATGTCTGTATAACACTATATGTCTATATTACACTATATGTCTGTATTACACTATATGTCTATATCACACTATATGTCTGTATTACACTATATGTCTATATCACACTATATGTCTGTATTACACTATATGTCTATATAACACTATATGTCTATATTACACTATATGTCTATATAACACTATATGTCTGTATTACACTATATGTCTATATCACACTATATGTCTGTATTACACTATATGTCTATATAACACTATATGTCTGTATAAAACACTATATGTCTGCATAACACTCTATATGTCTATATAACACTATATGTCTGTATTACACTATATGTCTATATCACACTATATGTCTGTATTACACTATATGTCTATATCACACTATATGTCTGTATTACACTATATGTCTATATAACACTATATGTCTATATTACACTATATGTCTATATCACACTATATGTCTGTATTACACTATATGTCTATATAACACTATATGTCTGTATTACACTATATGTCTGCATAACACTCTATATGTCTATATAACACTATATGTCTGTATTACACTATATGTCTATATCACACTATATGTCTGTATTACACTATATGTCTATATCACACTATATGTCTGTATTACACTATATGTCTATATAACACTATATGTCTGTATTACACTATATGTCTGTATAACACTATATGTCTGTATTACACTATATGTCTGTATTACACTATATGTCTATATCACACTATATGTCTGTATTACACTATATGTCTATATCACACTATATGTCTGTATTACACTATATGTCTATATAACACTATATGTCTGTATTACACTATATGTCTGTATAACACTATATGTCTGTATTACACTATATGTCTATATAACACTATATGTCTGTATTACACTATATGTCTGTATTACACTATATGTCTGTATTACACTATATGTCTGTATTACACTATATGTCTATATCACACTATATGTCTGTATTACACTATATGTCTATATAACACTATATGTCTGTATTACACTATATGTCTGTATTACACTATATGTCTATATTACACTATATGTCTGTATAACACTATATGTCTATATTACACTATATGTCTATATCACACTATATGTCTGTATTACACTATATGTCTATATAACACTATATGTCTGTATTACACTATATGTCTGTATTACACTATATGTCTATATCACACTATATGTCTGTATTACACTATATGTCTATATAACACTATATGTCTGTATTACACTATATGTCTATATAACACTATATGTCTATATTACACTATATGTCTATATAACACTATATGTCTGTATTACACTATATGTCTATATCACACTATAT
This sequence comes from Rhinophrynus dorsalis, assembly GCA_037306005.1. Lineage (NCBI taxonomy): Eukaryota > Metazoa > Chordata > Amphibia > Anura > Rhinophrynidae > Rhinophrynus > Rhinophrynus dorsalis. Next base: position 493,407,381 of record CM074723.1, on the reverse strand, counting down.
GTCTGTATTACACTATATGTCTATATAACACTATATGTCTGTATAAAACACTATATGTCTGCATAACACTCTATATGTCTATATAACACTATATGTCTGTATTACACTATATGTCTATATCACACTATATGTCTGTATTACACTATATGTCTATATCACACTATATGTCTGTATTACACTATATGTCTATATAACACTATATGTCTATATTACACTATATGTCTATATCACACTATATGTCTGTATTACACTATATGTCTATATAACACTATATGTCTGTATTACACTATATGTCTGCATAACACTCTATATGTCTATATAACACTATATGTCTGTATTACACTATATGTCTATATCACACTATATGTCTGTATTACACTATATGTCTATATCACACTATATGTCTGTATTACACTATATGTCTATATAACACTATATGTCTGTATTACACTATATGTCTGTATAACACTATATGTCTGTATTACACTATATGTCTGTATTACACTATATGTCTATATCACACTATATGTCTGTATTACACTATATGTCTATATCACACTATATGTCTGTATTACACTATATGTCTATATAACACTATATGTCTGTATTACACTATATGTCTGTATAACACTATATGTCTGTATTACACTATATGTCTATATAACACTATATGTCTGTATTACACTATATGTCTGTATTACACTATATGTCTGTATTACACTATATGTCTATATCACACTATATGTCTGTATTACACTATATGTCTATATAACACTATATGTCTGTATTACACTATATGTCTGTATTACACTATATGTCTATATTACACTATATGTCTGTATAACACTATATGTCTATATTACACTATATGTCTATATCACACTATATGTCTGTATTACACTATATGTCTATATAACACTATATGTCTGTATTACACTATATGTCTGTATTACACTATATGTCTATATCACACTATATGTCTGTATTACACTATATGTCTATATAACACTATATGTCTGTATTACACTATATGTCTATATCACACTATATGTCTGTATTACACTATATGTCTATATAACACTATATGTCTGTATTACACTATATGTCTATATTACACTATATGTCTATATAACACTATATGTCTGTATTACACTATATGTCTATATCACACTATATGTCTGTATTACACTATATGTCTATATCACACTATATGTCTGTATTACACTATATGTCTATATCACACTATATGTCTGTATTACACTATATGTCTGTATAACACTATATGTCTATATCACACTATATGTCTGTATTACACTATATGTCTGTATTACACTATATGTCTGTATTACACTATATGTCTATATCACACTATATGTCTGTATAACACTATATGTCTATATTACACTATATGTCTATATCACACTATATGTCTGTATTACACTATATGTCTATATAACACTATATGTCTGTATTACACTATATGTCTGTATTACACTATATGTCTATATCACACTATATGTCTGTATTACACTATATGTCTATATAACACTATATGTCTGTATTACACTATATGTCTATATCACACTATATGTCTGTATTACACTATATGTCTATATAACACTATATGTCTGTATTACACTATATGTCTGTATTACACTATATGTCTATATTACACTATATGTCTGTATAACACTATATGTCTATATTACACTATATGTCTATATCACACTATATGTCTGTATTACACTATATGTCTATATAACACTATATGTCTGTATTACACTATATGTCTGTATTACACTATATGTCTATATCACACTATATGTCTGTATTACACTATATGTCTATATAACACTATATGTCTGTATTACACTATATGTCTATATCACACTATATGTCTGTATTACACTATATGTCTATATAACACTATATGTCTGTATTACACTATATGTCTGTATTACACTATATGTCTATATAACACTATATGTCTGTATTACACTATATGTCTATATCACACTATATGTCTGTATTACACTATATGTCTGTATTACACTATATGTCTGTATAACATACTATATGTCTATATCACACTATATGTCTGTATTACACTATATGTCTATATAACACTATATGTCTGTATTACACTATATGTCTATATAACACTATATGTCTGTATTACACTATATGTCTATATCACACTATATGTCTGTATTACACTATATGTCTATATAACACTATATGTCTGTATTACACTATATGTCTGTATTACACTATATGTCTATATAACACTATATGTCTGTATTACACTATATGTCTATATCACACTATATGTCTGTATTACACTATATGTCTGTATTACACTATATGTCTGTATTACACACTATATGTCTGTATAACACTATATGTCTGTATTACACTATATGTCTGTATAACACTATATGTCTGTATAACACTATATGTCTGTATAACACTATATGTCTGTATTACACTATATGTCTGTATTACACTATATGTCTGTATTACACTATATGTCTGTATAACACTATATGTCTGTATAACACTATATGTCTGTATTACACTATATGTCTGTATAACACTATATGTCTGTATAACACTATATGTCTGTATTACACTATATGTCGGTATTACACTATATGTCTGTATAACACTATATGTCTGTATAACACTATATGTCTGTATTACACTATATGTCTGTATTACACTATATGTCTGTATTACACACTATATGTCTGTATTACACTATATGTCTGTATTACACTATATGTCTGTATTACACACTATATGTCTGTATTACACTATATGTCTGTATTACACTATATGTCTGTATTACACTATATGTCTATATCACACTATATGTCTGTATTACACTATATGTCTATATCACACCTGTATATAACACTATATGTCTGTATATAACACTATATGTCTATAACACACTATATGTCTGTATTACACTATATGTCTGTATATAACACTATATGTCTATATCACACTATATGTCTGTATTACACTATATGTCTGTATAACACTATATGTCTGTATTACACTATATGTCTGTATAACACTATATGTCTGTATAACACTATATGTCTGTATTACACTATATGTCTGTATAACACTATATGTCTATATCACACCTGTATATAACACTCTATATGTCTGTATAACACTATATGTCTATATCACACCTGTATATAACACTATATGTCTGTATAACACTATATGTCTATATCACACCTGTATATAACACTCTATATGATGTGTATAACACTATATGTCTATATCACACCTGTATATAACACTCTATATGATGTGTATAACACTATATGTCTATATCACACCTGTATATAACACACTATATGTCTGTATAACACTATATGTCTATATCACACCTGTATATAACACTCTATATGATGTGTATAACACTATATGTCTATATCACACCTCTATATAACACACTATATGTCTGTATTACACTATATGTCTGTATAACACTATATGTCTGTATAACACTATATATGTCTGTATCACACCTGTATATAACACTATATGTCTATATCACACTATATGTCTGTATTACACTATATGTCTGTATCACACCTGTATATAACACTATATGTCTATATCACACTATATGTCTGTATTACACTATATGTCTGTATAACACTATATGTCTATATCACACCTGTATATAACACACTATATGTCTGTATAACACTATATGTCTATATCACACCTGTATATAACACTATATGTCTGTCTTACACTATATGTCTGTATAACACTATATGTCTATATCACACCTGTATATAACACACTATGTCTGTATTACACTATATGTCTGTATTACACTATATGTCTATATCACACCTGTATATAACACTCTATATGTCTGTCTTACACTATATGTCTGTATTACACTATATGTCTATATCACACCTGTATATAACACTCTATATGATGTGTATAACACTATATGTCTATATCACACCTCTATATAACACACTATATGTCTGTATTACACTATATGTCTGTATAACACTATATGTCTGTATTACACTATATGTCTGTATCACACCTGTATATAACACTCTATATGATGTGTATAACACTATATGTCTATATCACACCTCTATATAACACACTATATGTCTGTATAACACTATATGTCTGTATAACATACTATATATCTGTATAACACACTATATGTCTATATCACACCTGTATATAACACTATATGTCTGTATTACACTATATGTCTGTATTACACTATATGTCTGTATAACACTATATGTCTGTATTACACTATATGTCTGCATAACACTCTATATGTCTGTATAACACTATATGTCGGTATAACACTATATGTCGGTATTACACTATATGTCGGTATTACACTATATGTCTGTATAACACTATATGTCTGTATTACACACTATATGTCTGTATTACACACTATATGTCTGTATTACACTCTATATGTCTGTATTACACACTATATGTCTGTATTACACTCTATATGTCTGTATTACACACTATATGTCTGTATTACACTATATGTCTGTATTACACACTATATGTCTGTATTACACTATATGTCTGTATTACACTATATGTCTGTATAACACTATATGTCTGTATTACACTATATATCTGTATAACACTATATATGTCTGTACAACACTATATATGTCTGTACAACACTATATGTCTGTATTACACTATATGTCTGTATTACACTATATGTCTGTATAACACTATATGTCTGTATAACACACTATATGTCTGTATAAAACACTATATGTCTGTATAACACTATATATGTCTGTACAACACTATATGTCTGTATTACACTATATGTCTGTATAACATACTATATGTCTGTATAACACTATATGTCTGTATAACACTATATGTCTGTATAACACACTATATGTCTGTATTACACTATATGTCTGTATTACACTATATGTCTGTATAACACTATATGTCTGTATTACACTATATGTCTGTATAACACTATATGTCTATATCACACCTGTATATAACACACTATGTCTGTATTACACTATATGTCTGTATTACACTATATGTCTATATCACACCTGTATATAACACTATATGTCTGTCTTACACTATATGTCTGTATAACACTATATGTCTATATCACACCTGTATATAACACTCTATATGATGTGTATAACACTATATGTCTATATCACACCTCTATATAACACACTATATGTCTGTATTACACTATATGTCTGTATAACACTATATGTCTGTATTACACTATATGTCTGTATCACACCTGTATATAACACTATATGTCTATATCACACTATATGTCTGTATTACACTATATGTCTATATCACACCTGTATATAACACTATATGTCTATATCACACTATATGTCTGTATTACACTATATGTCTGTATAACACTATATGTCTATATCACACCTGTATATAACACACTATATGTCTGTATAACACTATATGTCTATATCACACCTGTATATAACACTATATGTCTGTCTTACACTATATGTCTGTATAACACTATATGTCTATATCACACCTGTATATAACACACTATGTCTGTATTACACTATATGTCTGTATTACACTATATGTCTATATCACACCTGTATATAACACTCTATATGTCTGTCTTACACTATATGTCTGTATTACACTATATGTCTATATCACACCTGTATATAACACTCTATATGATGTGTATAACACTATATGTCTATATCACACCTCTATATAACACACTATATGTCTGTATTACACTATATGTCTGTATAACACTATATGTCTGTATTACACTATATGTCTGTATCACACCTGTATATAACACTCTATATGATGTGTATAACACTATATGTCTATATCACACCTCTATATAACACACTATATGTCTGTATAACACTATATGTCTGTATAACATACTATATATCTGTATAACACACTATATGTCTATATCACACCTGTATATAACACTATATGTCTGTATTACACTATATGTCTGTATTACACTATATGTCTGTATAACACTATATGTCTGTATTACACTATATGTCTGCATAACACTCTATATGTCTGTATAACACTATATGTCGGTATAACACTATATGTCGGTATTACACTATATGTCGGTATTACACTATATGTCTGTATAACACTATATGTCTGTATTACACACTATATGTCTGTATTACACACTATATGTCTGTATTACACTCTATATGTCTGTATTACACACTATATGTCTGTATTACACTCTATATGTCTGTATTACACACTATATGTCTGTATTACACTATATGTCTGTATTACACACTATATGTCTGTATTACACTATATGTCTGTATTACACTATATGTCTGTATAACACTATATGTCTGTATTACACTATATATCTGTATAACACTATATATGTCTGTACAACACTATATATGTCTGTACAACACTATATGTCTGTATTACACTATATGTCTGTATTACACTATATGTCTGTATAACACTATATGTCTGTATAACACACTATATGTCTGTATAAAACACTATATGTCTGTATAACACTATATATGTCTGTACAACACTATATGTCTGTATTACACTATATGTCTGTATAACATACTATATGTCTGTATAACACTATATGTCTGTATAACACTATATGTCTGTATAACACACTATATGTCTGTATTACACTATATGTCTGTATTACACTATATGTCTGTATAACACTATATGTCTGTATTACACTATATGTCTGTATAACACTATATGTCTGCATAACACTATATGTCTGTATTACACTATATGTCTGTATTACACTATATGTCTATATAACACTATATGTCTATATTACACTATATGTCTATATAACACTATATGTCTATATAACACTATATGTCTGTCTGAATAACACTATGACAATGCTCAAAATTTCATGTCCTGAGCTACTAGCCAGGCCCGAAAAGTTACTCGACACCAGTTTCCACGCCTACCTCCACCCATAGCCCAGCCTTTAACCCCACACATCACAAATATGGAGCCCTAACAATTCCTAACGATGGAAACTTAGGAGGTACAGAGTCCTACTATCTCCTATAAAGAGGGACACTTGGGAAGTATGGACCCCTAATATCTCCTATAAAGAGGGACACTTGGGAGGTACGGACCCCTAATATCTCCTATAAAGAGGGACACTTGAGAGGTACGGACCCCTAATATCTCCTATAAATAGGGACACTTGGGAGGTACGGACCCCTAATATCTCCTATAAAGAGGGACACTTGGGAGGTACAGACCCCTAATATCTCCTATAAAGAGGGGACACTTGGGAGGTACAGACCCCTAATATCTCCTATAAAGAGGGACACTTGGGAGGTACAGACCCCTAATATCTCCTATAAAGAGGGACACTTGGGAGGTACAGATCCCTAATATCTCCTATAAAGAGGGACACTTGGGAGGTACAGACCCCTAATATCTCCTATAAAGAGGGACACTTGGGAGGTACGGACCCCTAATATCTCCTATAAAGAGGGACACTTGGGAGGTACAGATCCCTAATATCTCCTATAAAGAGGGTCACTTGGGAGGTACAGACCCCTAATATCTCCTATAAAGAGGGACACTTGGGAGGTACAGACCCCTAACATCTCCTATAAAGAGGGGACACTTGGGAGGTACAGACCCCTAATATCTCCTATAAAGAGGGACATTTGGGAGGTACAATAATAGGGAACAAATAAACATTCTCATTGATTTGAGTTGGTCTAATTCACTGAATGGTAGGGATGGTTGAAGACATTGTGATGCAATGTGTTGGTGACCTCTCTAGCATTAAAGGGGTTAAAAAGTCCCATTTAAAATAGTGGAAATTTGGGTCAAATTAGTTGGACTCTGTGCTGCAATTTCTTCATTCCACAAATGATCGTTTTTCTTTGTACATGCAGCCTTGACCCTTTGAATGCCAGAGGGGTATGCAAAAAAATGTGTTTTGTATCCCTATGGCACTCAAAGAGTTAAATCTTTTTTTTAATTTTCCTTCATTGGTTCCCTATAGTGCATTGGTTTGGTTCCCTATAGTGCATTGGTTTGGTTTCCTATACTGCACTGGTTTGGTTCCCTATACTGCACTGGTTTAGTTCCCTATAGTGCACTGGTTTGGTTCCCTATAGTGCACTGGTTTCGTTCCCTATAGTGCATTGGTTTGGTTCCCTATAGTGCACTGGTTTGGTTTGGTTCCCTATAGTGCATTGGTTTGGTTCCCTATAGTGCACTGGTTTGGTTTGGTTCCCTATAGTGCATTGGTTTGGTTCCCTATAGTGCACTGGTTTGGTTTGGTTCCCTATAGTGCACTGGTTTGGTTCCCTACAGTGCACTGGTTTGGTTCCCTGTAGTGCACTGGTTTGGTTCCCTATAGTGCACTGGTTTGGTTCCCTGTAGTGCACTGGTTTGGTTTGGTTCCCTATAGTGCACTGGTCTGGTTCCCTATAGTGCATTGGTTTGGTTCCCTATAGTGCACTGGTTTGGTTCCCTATAGTGCACTAGTTTGGTTCCCTATAGTGCACTGGTTTGGTTCCCTATAGTGCACTGGTTTGGTTCCCTACAGTGCACTGGTTTGGTTCCCTATAGTGCACTGGTTTGGTTCCCTGTAGTGCACTGGTTTGGTTTGGTTCCCTATAGTGCATTGGTTTGGTTCCCTATAGTGCACTGGTTTGGTTCCCTATACTGGATTGGTTTGGTTCCCTATAGTGCACTGGTCTGGTTCCCTATAGTGCATTGGTGTGGTTCCCTATACTGCACTGGTTTGGTTCCCTATACTGCACTGGTTTGGTTCCCTATAGTGCACTGGTTTGGTTCCCTATAGTGCACTGGTTTGGTTCCCTATACTGCATTGGTTTGGTTCCCTATACTGCACTGGTTTGGTTCCCTATACTGCACTGGTTTGGTTCCCTATACTGCACTGGTTTGGTTTCCTATAGTGCACTGGTTTGGTTCCCTATACTGCATTGGTTTGGTTCCCTACAGTGCACTGGTTTGGTTCCCTATAGTGCATTGGTTTGGTTCCCTATAGTGCACTGGTTTGGTTCCCTACACTGCATTGGTTTGGTTCCCTATAGTGCACTGGTTTGGTTCCCTATACTGCACTGGTTTGGTTCCCTATACTGCACTGGTTTGGTTCCCTATAGTGCATTGGTTTGGTTCCCTGTAGTGCACTGGCTTGGTTCCCTATAGTGCACTGGCTTGGTTCCCTATAGTGCATTGATTTGGTTCCCTATACTGCACTGGCTTGGTTCCCTATAGTGCATTGGTTTGGTTCCCTATAGTGCACTGGTTTGGTTCCCTATAGTGCACTGGTTTGGTTCCCTATAGTGCATTAGTTTGGTTCCCTATAGTGCACTAGTTTGGTTCCCTATAGTGCACTGGTTTGGTTCCCTATACTGCACTGGTTTGGTTCCCTATAGTGCACTGCCAGAGGGGTATGCAAAAAAATGTGTTTTGTATCCCTATGGCACTCAAAGAGTTAAATCTTTTTTTTAATTTTCCTTCATTGGTTCCCTATAGTGCATTGGTTTGGTTCCCTATAGTGCATTGGTTTGGTTTCCTATACTGCACTGGTTTGGATCCCTATACTGCACTGGTTTAGTTCCCTATAGTGCACTGGTTTGGTTTGGTTCCCTATAGTGCACTGGTTTGGTTCCCTACAGTGCACTGGTTTGGTTCCCTGTAGTGCACTGGTTTGGTTCCCTATAGTGCACTGGTTTGGTTCCCTGTAGTGCACTGGTTTGGTTTGGTTCCCTATAGTGCACTGGTTTGGTTCCCTATAGTGCATTGGTTTGGTTCCCTATAGTGCACTGGTTTGGTTTGGTTCCCTATAGTGCATTGGTTTGGTTCCCTATAGTGCACTGGTTTGGTTTGGTTCCCTATAGTGCACTGGTTTGGTTCCCTACAGTGCACTGGTTTGGTTCCCTGTAGTGCACTGGTTTGGTTCCCTATAGTGCACTGGTTTGGTTCCCTGTAGTGCACTGGTTTGGTTTGGTTCCCTATAGTGCACTGGTCTGGTTCCCTATAGTGCATTGGTTTGGTTCCCTATAGTGCACTGGTTTGGTTCCCTATAGTGCACTAGTTTGGTTCCCTATAGTGCACTGGTTTGGTTCCCTATAGTGCACTGGTTTGGTTCCCTACAGTGCACTGGTTTGGTTCCCTATAGTGCACTGGTTTGGTTCCCTGTAGTGCACTGGTTTGGTTTGGTTCCCTATAGTGCATTGGTTTGGTTCCCTATAGTGCACTGGTTTGGTTCCCTATACTGGATTGGTTTGGTTCCCTATAGTGCACTGGTCTGGTTCCCTATAGTGCATTGGTGTGGTTCCCTATACTGCACTGGTTTGGTTCCCTATACTGCACTGGTTTGGTTCCCTATAGTGCACTGGTTTGGTTCCCTATAGTGCACTGGTTTGGTTCCCTATACTGCATTGGTTTGGTTCCCTATACTGCACTGGTTTGGTTCCCTATACTGCACTGGTTTGGTTCCCTATACTGCACTGGTTTGGTTTCCTATAGTGCACTGGTTTGGTTCCCTATACTGCATTGGTTTGGTTCCCTACAGTGCACTGGTTTGGTTCCCTATAGTGCATTGGTTTGGTTCCCTATAGTGCACTGGTTTGGTTCCCTACACTGCATTGGTTTGGTTCCCTATAGTGCACTGGTTTGGTTCCCTATACTGCACTGGTTTGGTTCCCTATACTGCACTGGTTTGGTTCCCTATAGTGCATTGGTTTGGTTCCCTGTAGTGCACTGGCTTGGTTCCCTATAGTGCACTGGCTTGGTTCCCTATAGTGCACTGGCTTGGTTCCCTATAGTGCATTGATTTGGTTCCCTATACTGCACTGGCTTGGTTCCCTATAGTGCATTGGTTTGGTTCCCTATAGTGCACTGGTTTGGTTCCCTATAGTGCACTGGTTTGGTTCCCTATAGTGCATTAGTTTGGTTCCCTATAGTGCACTAGTTTGGTTCCCTATAGTGCACTGGTTTGGTTCCCTATACTGCACTGGTTTGGTTCCCTATAGTGCACTGGTTTGGTTCCCTATAGTGCACTGTTTTGGTTCCCTATAGTGCACTGGTTTGGTTCCCTATACTGCACTGGTTTGGTTCCCTATAGTGCACTGGTTTGGTTCCCTATACTGCACTGTTTTGGTTCCCTATAGTGCACTGTTTTGGTTCCCTATAGTGCACTGGTTTGGTTCCCTATACTGCACTGGTTTGGTTCCCTATACTGCACTGGTTTGGTTCCCTATAGTGCACTGGTTTGGTTCCCTATACTGCACTGGTTTGGTTCCCTATACTGCATCAGCAAGCTTTGCTTTGCAATGGATTGCATACCCCTTGGGCACTCAAAGGGTTAACGGCAAGCATAACATAAATACTGCCCCCTTAATTACCAAAAACATGCAGCTACTAAAAGGCAACAACAAATTTCTAGTTATAGTTTGTGGCTTTTACATTTTTTTCTGGATGCAAACGATATACAAAAAAATGTCCGTACTCTCTGAAGGTCTTGGCGTTTGTCTCGTTTAGAAATCACCACATCTTTGCAACACTAATGGGAGATTTACATGGCCAGTAACCAACAGTTATGCATTCATTTCTGACACGTGTAAAAAGCTTTATATATCTACTAGTTGACGCATTGCCAGTGCCAGCTGGTCGCGGTGCAGTCATGCTCAGTAGAGACTGTCCACACCGTGGCTGATACAGAGTGAGATCCTCTTTTGGAGCACCCAGCTCTGTATCAGCCTCATCGCTGGTAGTCTCTACTGCGCATGACGCGGCGTTACACACGTTTTAGCGAATTATTATACAGGATAAGTAAATTGGGCTTTGCTCTCACTGAACAAACAGGACTCAGTCTCACTTGCCTAAAGAGCTTTGGAGGACACGAGTTTATTTGTGCTGCCAGTCTGCCGCTGCACCGTCAAGTGCTGTGCCTGTTCCCTTCCATCTCTCCCTGCTTCTCCAGCCGACACTCAGTCTCAGTTACTCATGGCATCCATACGCGTCATGCACACTGCACACACTAGCCAATGAGGAGAGGACTACTGTAATTCTCTCCTTTCATTGGCCGGTGGTGTGTGCAGCCTTGACACAGGATAGAATTCAGACACAGTCCTGGCCATTCCGGGACATGAGGTCAACTGGTGAGCCCTTAAACAGCAGGCTGGGAAGCGGACGGGTGGCAGACTAATAACATTGCTGGCTTCAATTTCCACTCGCCCTCACTCAATTTCTCCTCGCCAAACGCGAGGAGGTGAGTGGAAATTTTGAGCCCTGCTCTATGAGTTCAATATAAAGAGGTCCGACGCCAAAAACAAAACATCCGACAGCAGTTTTTCAAGCACAGTTAGCAATTCAAGTAACTGTGCCAGCAGAAAATGAAGTATTTTGGCCGCTAAAATTAGGGCCATTTTCCCCCATGAAACATAGTACAAATGCTATACAATGCAATTCAAATGACATTAGGTGCTAAGATGCACTAAGGGACCCACTTTAAAGTGGGAAGTTCTACACCCAGTTCTTTGGGGGCATAGAATCCCTTAGCGCATCTTTTAACACCAAACGCAGGAACTGCATGTAAAAACATAGTGGAAAAACCCTATGTCCTCAGTGGATGTATTGATACGGAGACCTAAGCCCCACATCAATACTTCCACAGGATGAAAAATGTCTCAAAAGTTGGTAGAATTAACACTATGAGTGTCAGTGGGATATAATTACCTCACTGGCACTCACAGGGTTAATCTGACTAAGTAACAAAGCAACAGCCCATTACAAATAACACTATTAATCCTGATGTCCAGCAGAGTCTTCAGCACCCTGGTCATCTGCTGTCCATCTTCCTCTGGTTCTTCTGCCTTCCATCTTCACATCTTGTAAATGGAGATATAAATAAATGTTGCCTACCCCCCCACCGCACATCTATGCATAGTTTATACCCTTGACTGCCAGACAGGTACGCAACGCACTGCAATGATATGCATAGATGTGGGGTCATTAAAGTAAAACATAGCCCAAGTCCTCCAGATATGTCCCCATTAAACATTTCCCCATAAGAATCGAAAAGAAGCAAAATATTTTCCAAATGAAAATGGATACTGTTTTCTCTTTTTCTGCCGCTGTTTGTGGTGGTGGCGAAAGGCAGAATAAGGTCAGCCCCCTAATACCTTACCATGGCCGTTCCATTGTGAGGGAATTTGAACAGAGACTTTTATATATATGGGCAGTCTCTATTCAGATTCCCTCACAGCCATTAGCTGGGATGTGTGCTTACGCACTCTCAAATCTGATTGGCTGGGATGTATATAAGCCAATGGCTGTGAGGGAATCTGAATAGAGAATCTGCCCGTATATATAAAAGACAGTCTCTGTTCAAATTCCCTCACAATGGAACGGCCATGGTAAGGTATTAGGGGGCTGACCTTATTCTACCTTTCGCCACCACCACAAACAGCGGCAGAGAAAGAGAAAACAGCATCCATTTTCATTTGGAATATAATTTGCTTCTTTTCGATTCTTACGGGGAAATGTTTAATGGGGACATATCTGGAGGACTTTGTTTTACTTTAATGACCCGCACATCTATGCATCTTCTCAACCCTTTGAGCCCTGTGGCACTCAAGGAGTTAAACTATACACAGATGTGCGGGGGGGAGTTTATGCAACATTTATTTATATCTCCATTTTTTATAGGTACAAGACGTGAAGATGGAAGGTCCAGAGGAAGGGAGAAGAAGGAAGAGGAAGAAGATAAGAGAAAGAAGGACAGTGGATGACAGGTAACACAGATAAGTTAGCGATCGGTGACAGTATGTCAGGCACCCATCATTAGAATCTTTACTTTGATGTTCCCATTATTGCCGCTATTTTGTGGCTTTTTTTTAACTTAACGCACAAAACTGACGTTCGGCCACAAGTCCTTTTCTGTGGCCTAAGGTCTGTTGTGCTTTCAGAGGGTAGGGCCTTTGAACACTGACTTGGACATTTTATTCTGTCAGTCGGTATACAATTTGGCCTACTGGCTGTTTTAACTATATGTCTATATAAGACCCTATATGTAGTAACATAGTTGATGAGGCTGAAAAAAATCGATGTGTCCATCAAGTCCAGCCCATGCCCAATAACCCCTATTGATGCAGAGGAAGGCAAAACAAATCAGTTGAAGTAATTTCCTTCCTGACACCAACAACCCATCTTCTTTGAAGACAACTTTTATAATTCTCAATATTTTTCTGTGCTAGATAGATATCCATTACACGTTTAAAGCAGTTACAGTATCTGCAAGCACAGCATCATGAAGCAAAGAATTCCATAGCTTTACCACCCTTACTGTAAAAAGACCCTGATTTTGTTTAGTCAAAAACACCTTTCCTCTAGTCTTAAAGGGATAGTAATGTTTCACAAAAATAGCAGCTCCAATTAATCTTCATAGTATTTGGACCACGGAGAGTGTTATTTCAATACTGTCAGAGTTGTAGTCAAAGAGTAAAGTATCCAGATTTTATCAGGACCCCTCCTCGTATGGGAGAGGACACAACCCTTTCAAGAACAGAGAGCCCAACCCATTTTTTCCACAAAGAGGGAGATCATGGAGATCCAGAGCATCCACAGGACAATCACGCTCCAGATCTTTTTCAGGAAAGTCTAATCCAGCAGCCTTGTCCCCAAAGGGAAAAGGTGGATGGCAGACACACTCATTTTTCCCCTGTTGGGCTCAAATTACATCAGATCAGTGGATTCTGGTTACAATTAGTAGGTGTCCCCATTCAGACTATGGTCCCTTCACCTCTCCCGTTTTCAGTACAGGAAAGACAATTGGTAAATATAGAAATCACAGAATTAGAAACCAAAGGAGCAATATAAAATAAAAGAACTAAACACTAATTTCACCTCCAGAAATTTCAAATTGGAGGGCATTCATTTCATCAGAGAACTGTTGAGTCCATCAGGCTGGATGGTGAAATTGGATCTAAAGGATGCTTATCTTATGGTTCCCATGTATCACCACTTTCAACCTTTTCTGCAATTCCTTTGGGAAGGAAAAAATGGCAATTCACTTGTCTACCTTTCAGCCTGTCATCAGCCCCATAGCATTTCACCAAATTGATGAAACCAGTGATTTCCTTCCTGAGACGCAGAGGAATACGTTTAATCACTTATCGGGACAATATGCTTATCACATCACAAGAGAGGTCAACAATCTGAATTCATCTTCACAAGACTGTTCAACTTCTCACCCAATTGGGTTTCTTGATAAACTGGGAAAAATCGATTCTTCAACCCACTCAGTCGATAGAGTTCCTGGGGTTCATTATCAACTCTCTAACCACATCACTACTTCTGCCCAAAAAAGAAATTGAAGATGATTCGGAAAGAGATTTGCCTCCTATTAAAGAAGGATCTGATTTCCTGGAGATCAATAATGTGAATTGTGAGACCTCTCTGCCTTGATTCAGGTGATATTTCTGGGCACCTTGCATTACAGAGCTCTTCGGAATTTAAAAATTCTTCACCTTCGGAAAGGTCTTAATTATACAGATCATATGGAAGCCTGGAATGGCAGAGTGATCTTTGGATCAAATCCGATCTGATTATAGAATCAGATGCTAGCAAGACAGGTTGGGGAGCTTGATGCAGAGAGATTAGCATGGGAGGTAAATGGTCAAATACAGAACAGTCATAGTAATCCTAGTACTGATCACTCCAATTTGGACATCTCAACAGTGGTTCCCTCCACTACTAGAAATGTCAATAGATTACCCAAGATATCTAGTTAAGTTTCCATCCCTGCTAACGGATCTGTTAGGGAATCCCCACGAGATGTTACTAACGAACCAATTACATCTAATGGCCTGGCTGATTTCAGGAGTCCCTGGATTATCGAGGGACTTTCAGAATCAGCTCAAATCTCATCTCAGAGGACTGGGCTCCAAGAGCAACAGGCTGCTATAAATCATCTTGGTCAATATGGTCACGTTGGGGCTTGGAACGGAATTTTGATCCTGTTTCGACCACTGTCATATCCTCAATTTTCTTTCTACATGCTTTCAACTGGGGAAAGCATATAGGATGATTAATTGCTATAGATCAGCCATTTCGGCAGGCCATTCATATTTCGAAGATTTACCAGCTGGCCAAAATCTTTTAGTATGCAAGCTGATGAAAGGCATCAGACTAATAAAACCTCCAAAAACAAAATACTCTTCACTCTGGAATGTTAACAACGTTCTTCGATTTTTTTAAGATTCTTGGCCAGATAATGACAAATTGTCCTTGACACAACTTTCAGCTAAACTTACCTTGCTTTTATGTCTTGTTTTGTGTACAGGAGGCAAAAATTTAGTAAAGTTGATACCTTTATTGGCTAACTAATCAGATTTAGGATACAAGCTTTCAAGACCTTAGGTCTCTTCCTCAGGCATGTTATACAGATAAATATGAAAACATCTCACTTAACTACAAGTACACATTGCATTGTTTATAATGGAAATCAGATAAGAAAGCTCAGTCCAGACACCAATTCTTTGATCAGTCAATGGTAGACGATGTGATGTAAATTGCAGTCTTCCTCTGAGGAGTTTCCTGTATATTGGTTTCAGATGTAGATCTTTTGTCCCAGAAGGTGTTCGATTCTCCATCTATAGAAGACCTAAATCTTTAACTAAAGAAATTTTCTATTCATCTTTCCAACAAAATCCATTACTTTGTGTAGTGAGATGTTTACAATCTTATGAATCAGTTACTTCCTTTAATAGATCTGAGAATTTTCACCAACTTCTCATTTTCTTTCACAAACCGAATCTTCTTAAACGTTAGTGCGTTGGGTTAGATGGATCATGCCATTATCAGGTATCGATGTCTCTTTATTCGGGACACATTCATTTAGAGGTGCTATGACATCTAAATATTTTCTTAAAGGAGGTTGACTAGCTAGCAGATATCCTTAAATGAACAGTAATGTCCCAGAAAAAATATTTTGCATTGTGTAGAGCTTAAAAGTTGAACTGAATGCAAACCGCTATGGTTTGAGAGAGAGATATTCATTCAAAGTTTGATGTTTCCTGCTGTCAGCTGTAAAGCTGTCAGCAAGAGATCCGTGTGTCACAGCTTGTTTTGGTTTCAGCGGCCATTCATGCCGCACGGATGACGCAATAACATGGATGCATCAAAGCAAGATGCGTCATCTGCAGGCGCGAGGCTTCAAAGTGTAGCAGGCCTCTGTTTTATGCCATGCTTCCTGTAGTCTCCTCCTACCTACTTCCTTCCTCTGAGCCTACTCCTCCTACCTACTTCCTGAGGAGGGGTTTAAAGGGCAGTCTGAGTCCTGGCTCAGTTGCCCTTGTGTTGTTGTACAAAGCAGTTCTGTGTCCTTGGGCTCTGTGTATGACCTGGCTTGTCTGACCATCCAATCTGGTGCTGACCTGTGGCTCTGTCTGACTATTCTCTTGTTATTCCCCTGTACCTAGCAGACACTCAATCTGGTGCGGACCTGGGGCTCTGGTAGACAAGCTATTAACTGACTGCAGGCGTGAGTCAAGCTTCTGCTTTCTCCATACTGACTGCAGGTGTGAGTCAGGTATCCTCTGCTACAGACTGACTGCAGGCGTGAGTCAGGTATTCTCTGCTACAGACTGACTGCAGGCGTGAGTCAGGTAGCCTCCTCTCTGCATCGGATCAGATTCTGTGTTCCTGCTCCTGTTCTGTTCCAGTTCCTGCTCCTGGTTCCAGCAGAGACTACCAGTGGCTGAGGCCTAGTCTCCAGCAGTGTGGTCAATCTTGGCAGCCTACTATTTCTGATAGCAGTGCTTGCTGACCTGTGACCCTCTGCATGTTCCTGCTTATTCTGTTTATGCTATTGTGTACTACCTTACTTATATTTTAATAAATTGCATTTAACTATACCGTACTGACTCCTGAACATCTCTGGAGAACCGTGACAGTGTGTTGGCTGAAATGGAGGCTCTGCAGCAGAGCCACAATCACGTTATTTAAAACAAATGACTTCACTGGAATGGTCTACAAAGTGTGCTTGCAAACCAGGCACACTTTGTAGACCATTACAATGCAGTCATGCTTTTTAAAAATAAAAAAGAGATCTGCATAGATGTGCGGGTCATTAAAATAAAACATAGCCCAAGTCCTCCAGATATATCTCCGTTAACCATTTCCCCATAAGAATCAAAAATAAGCAAAATATTTTCCAAATGAAAATGGATGCTATTTTCTCTTTCTCTGCCGCTGTTTGTGGTGGTGGAGAAAGGCAGAATAAGGTCAGTCCCCTAATACCTTACCATGGCCGTTCCATTGTGAGGGAATTTTAACAGTGACTATCTTTTATATATATGGGCAGTCTCTATTCAGATTCCCTCACAGCCATTGGCTGGGATGTGTGCTTACGCACTCTCAAATCTGATTGGCTGGGATGTATATAAGCCAATGGCTGTGAGGGAATCTGTGCTTTTTTGAATTGTAATACTTGGATAAACATTCACTACCTCTTGTAAGTCTTCCTCCTCTCTCAGTATATGCCAATGATTTTGTAGCATTTGTTGTATTTGTTTATAATCAGAACTGAAGGTACCCGCAAATCTGATCTCATTTGATGCTTCTTTCCCACCAACATTTGAGGATATTTTATAACTATCGGATACAGTAGTTCTTCTCTCTTGGCTATCAGAGCTTTTCGGTAGACACGTTTAAGAACTCTGTTGGAATAACCTCTTTATTTAAAACGTGTGTGCAGTTTATTCGCCTCAACTTTAAAATCTGTGATAGTACTACAGATTATTATCCAACGTAGGTATTGGCCTGTTGGTATATTATTTTTCAATTGTATGGGGTGTTCATTTGTGGCCTCTAATTAACTATACAAATTAACTATACAAATTGGTAACAATAGTATCATCCTGTCCTCTTTTAATACTTATATCCAAAAATGGCATTTCATCCAAATTTATGTGACTAGTTACCTTTAAATTGATGTTATATTTATTTATTTCAGTAACAAATACCTGAAAGAGGTTTTCATTGCCAGTCCATATTAGTAGCACATCATCTATATAGCGCAGCCATAGACTCACATATTGGCTCTATTTGTGCATGTTCTCACTGAATATCAAATTATTCTCCCACTAGCCAAGGTATATATTGGCGTAGGTGGGTGCACATGTTGTATATAAGCTTTCAACATCTAGACTTGCTATAAAATTTGATTTTTCAATGGGAATTCCTTCAATCCTAGTGATTGCATCAATCGAGTCTCGTATATATGATAGGAGAGTTGTAACAAAGGGTCTTAGAACTTCATCTATATATCTACTACGTTTTTCTGTTAGATTACTGATCCCATATATGAATATATGATGGTTAAAAATCTGACTATAGCTACATTTTATACAATCCCAAAAATTCACAAAGATAGACAAAAACCGCCTGGGCATCCAGTTGTCTCAGGCACACTTTGTAGACCATTCTAATGAAGAATTTCTTTGTATGCAATGCTATTTCGTCTCTGCAGAAGAGCCGTCCGGTCCCGGGACCAGGATCTCGGTCTGTCAGCTAGAGCTGTGACATGTGTAAAAGGGACGGGAGGGGGAAATTTAGAACAATATAACTCTAAAACTATAAAACTTACAGCAACTGGAATTACATCATTTACTTTATTATTTTTAATATGTGCAAAATTAAAGAAGCTTAAAATAAAGTATTACTGTCCCTTTAATTATGTTTTAAACTTCCTCCACTCCTATGGGCCTGCTAAACCATTTTGACCTTTTTCATTTCAACTTGGCAAATTCAAATGTTCAAAGAATTTTTGAAAATTACTTTCGTCAAATGTTGAATTGTCGCTAAAGGTCTTAGAAGGAAATATTTCAAATTCCTTAATAGTAAGCTTAAGGTTAGAAGTCTTACCAGTAGATCCACCACAATACAATCTTCAGATAAACTGAATTGGTTTATGTGAGTTTAATTGGTGAGCCGTCAACAAATGAGCCTTATTTCCTTATTTCCCCAGAGGAAGAACTTCTGTTTAACCCAGAGGAATTTTATCTCTATACTTTTATCCAACATGATCTCAATTTGTTCTTTCAGTAAACAAAGTTCTCTTGCTTTTTTCAAGGAGGATCTGTTTGACTGAGAGAGAACCAAGGGTATTTAATAAGCCTTCTCTATCTTTTCTTCTCTGACTCGCCAGTTTAATCAGAAGTCCCCTAATAACAGTTTTGTGTGCAAGCCAGATGTTTGTGGCATCAACAGAATTTTCAGAACAGAAATTTTCCTTGAAATAAAGAGAAATCTGATCCGCAACAATTGAATCAATTTCCCTATTTAATAAAAGGTGTTTGTTAATCCTCCACCTAAACACTTTTGAGAAGCCTAGATTTCAGTCGAGCCAGAGAGAGACAAAACTATGGTCTGTCCATGCTTGAGGGGAAATTGTAGAGTCAATCGCATCTTCTACCAGAAGTAGTCAATGTGTGAAGCAATATTTCAGTTGGTTGAAAGTGCTTCCATGAAATCCTTAATGATCTTCGATTGACCATCACGAGATTTATCATCACCCATCTTGTCAAGTTTATTAAGATGACAGACATTGAATCACCTCCCAAAATTAACGTTCCTTCTCTACAATTCTGTATAGTCAGGATTAAATTCTGAAAGAACTGCTTTTTTGCAGTCTGTGGGGCGTACACATTAACTAAAGTAAAGGAGGTACCGCAAAGGTTAACATCTATAATTAGGAAATGTCTCCGAGGATCTGTAATCATTCTCTCCATTGTAAACGGACCATCATTTCTAATTAAAGTGGCCACACCATTCCTTCTACCCTCACTGCTACTCAAATAAAAATATCTTCCAGATAGAAAGGCGGGTGGATTGCTCAGTCTAAACTTGGTCTCTTAAAGAAACAAAAAGTCTGGCTTCAATTTTTCCAGTGTCTCAAAAGCCTTTCTCCTCTTCCAGGCTGAACCAAAGCCTTGAAAATTTAACGAGGTAAAACATTCATAGTAAATACAGTCCTGAAGAAACTCTCCCCAACTACCCAAGATAAAACTGCTGCCTTTGAAGTAGTGAAGGCTTACAGGGGGTATTGTGAGTACTATTCCTGTGCCGCCCCCCCAAGAACACCTCAGAAAAAACTGGAAGTAAACTGAGAGAAGAAACTACTAAACATATTATAAACCACACATGCACCTATACAGTACAAATCCCCAAAGATCATCAGTTTCATCTTCAACTGTAAAGTAACCCACCCACCCTTAATTGAAACATACCCATATGTACCCACATATATACATATCCATGCCCATAGCCACACCAATATATAAATACTCATATCCATATGTACCCATTTGCACCCGAGCAAACCTATCCACGTACATATATGTAGAGGGATACTCAGAGGGGTTTTCATTCACTTTTTTCCCCACCATAACCTTTTCAGTTTGTGCTCCACATGTGCACCAAGCCTCAATAGCAAGCCAGTAAAATCAACATCATGCTGACGAGTTACATTAACAATGAAACGGCCGTCCATGAGTGGTTCACTGGCTTTGCATCTCTTCCTGAGTTGTGTCTTAAACCTGTTGCTCAGCATACATATACTGTAAGGCAGTGTTTCTCAACTCCTGTCCTCAAGACCTACTGACAGACCAGGACTTAGGGATTTCTCTGCTAGAGCACAGGTGTGGTGACCAGAGGCTCATTCACATTGATTAACTCACCTGTGTTCTACCAAGGGAATCCTCACATCCTGGCCTGTTAGTGGGTCCTGAGGACAGGAGTTGAGAAACACTGCTCTAAGGAATCCATGTATAAAATGGAATCTGAGGCAAAAACGTGATTCCTTCTTAAACTTATTTGCATATGCCTACCCAGAATCCCTTGCAGTAGTAACAACACTGCAAATGTAAGATTTCTGTGGGAAAGGCAAGTCTTATGGCTTGACTGGTAACATTGTTGCTATCACCCACCAACTCCAGGTGGGAGGGGTTTTCATTCACTTTTTTCCCCACCATAACCTTTGCAGTTTGTGCGCCTCGTAGGTACATATGAAAGAGAAACATATATTATATATAAAACAACCATAAATAAGTATTATATAGCCGTAGGGACATATAATACGGGCATAAAAATAAGACTAAATTATGGCGCCACATCCACAGTCTCCCATATATCCATAGGTACCCATATATGCATTTATACCCACATGTATATAAACAGAGGTCCACAAAGATACATTCAAGAGGTACATAAAGATACATAACAATAGATGCCCACACCTATACCCGAGTGTGTATACCCAGAGGTTCACACAAAAAAAACTTGTAAAAGAGATGCACGTATTATATAAAATAGCCATAAAGATACAACCATAAGGATATACCGTACAACCATAAGGATATACAGTACAGCCATAAGGATATACAGTACAGCCATAAGGATATACAATACAACCATAAGGATATACAGTACAGCCATAAGGATATACAGTACAGCCATAAGGATATATAAGGATATACAGTACAGCCATAAGGATATACAGTACAGCCATAAGGATATACAGTACAGCCATAAAGATATACAGTACAGCCATAAGGATATACAGTACAACCATAAGGATGTACAATAATTGTTTATTCTGATTCAGCACAGGCGAGTTAATCAGTCGCCGCATTCATTTCGACTTGACTCACCTGTGCTAAAGCAGGGAAATCCATAAATCAAGCCTGTTGATGGCCCTTAAGGACTGAATTTGGACCGTTCTTCTCTATATAAATCTTCAAAAGAGGTACATTCTGTATAGTACTGGGGGAGGGAAGAGGTATATTCTGTATAGTACTGGGGGGAGGGAAGAGGTACATTCTGTATAGTACTGGGGGGAGGGAAGAGGTATATTCTCTATAGTACTGGGGGAGGGAAGAGGTACATTCTGTATAGTACTGGGGGGAGGGAAGAGGTATATTCTCTATAGTACTGGGGGAGGGAAGAGGTATATTCTGTATAGTACTGGGGGAGGGAAGAGGTATATTCTGTATAGTACTAGGGGGAGGAAGAGGTATATTCTGTATAGAACTGGGGAGGGAAGAGGTATATTCTGTATAGTACTGGGGGGAGGGAAGAGGTACATTCTGTATAGTACTGGGGGGAGGGAAAAGGTACATTCTGTATAGTACTGGGGGGAGGGAAGAGGTACATTCTGTATAGTACTGGGGGGAGGGAAGAGGTATATTCTGTATAGTACTGGGGGGAGGGAAGAGGTATATTCTGTATAGTACTGGGGGGAGGGAAGAGGTAAATTCTGTATAGTACTGGGGGGAGGGAAGAGGTACATCCTGTATAGTACTGGGGGGAGGGAAAAGGTACATTCTGTATAGTACTGGGGAGGGAAGAGGTACATTCTGTATAGCACTGGGGGAGGGAAGAGGTACATTCTGTATAGTACTGGGGGGAGGGAAGAGGTACATTCTGTATAGTACTGGGGGGAGGGAAGAGGTACATTCTGTATAGTACTGGGGGAGGGAAGAGGTACATCCTGTATAGTACTGGAGGAGGGAAGAAGTACATTCTGTATAGTACTGGGGGAGGGAAGAGGTACATTCTGTATAGTACTGGGGGGAGGGAAGAGGTACATTCTGTATAGTACTGGGGGGAGGGAAGAGGTATATTCTGTATAGTACTGGGGGAGGGAAGAGGTACATTCTGTATAGTACTGGGGGAGGGAAGAGGTACATTCTGTATAGTACTGGGGGAGGGAAGAGGTATATTCTGTATAGTACTGGGGGGAGGGAAGAGGTATATTCTGTATAGTACTGGGGGAGGGAAGAGGTACATTCTGTATAGTACTGGGGGGAGGGAAGAGGTATATTCTGTATAGTACTGGGGGAGGGAAGAGGTATATTCTGTATAGTACTGGGGGGAGGGAAGAGGTATATTCTGTATAGTACTGGAGGAGGGAAGAGGTACATTCTGTATAGTACTGGGGGAGGGAAGAGGTACATTCTGTATAGTACTGGGGGGAGGGAAGAGGTACATTCTGTATAGTACTGGGGGGAGGGAAGAGGTATATTCTGTATAGTACTGGGGGAGGGAAGAGGTACATTCTGTATAGTACTGGGGGAGGGAAGAGGTACATTCTGTATAGTACTGGGGGAGGGAAGAGGTATATTCTGTATAGTACTGGGGGGAGGGAAGAGGTATATTCTGTATAGTACTGGGGGAGGGAAGAGGTACATTCTGTATAGTACTGGGGGGAGGGAAGAGGTATATTCTGTATAGTACTGGGGGAGGGAAGAGGTATATTCTGTATAGTACTGGGGGGAGGGAAGAGGTACATTCTGTATAGTACTGGGGGAGGGAAGAGGTACATTCTGTATAGTACTGGGGGGAGGGAAGAGGTATATTCTGTATAGTACTGGGGGGGAGGGAAGAGGTACATTCTGTATAGTACTGGGGGGAGGGAAGAGGTACATTCTGTATAGTACTGGGGGGAGGGAAGAGGTATATCCTGTATAGTACTGGGGGAGGGAAGAGGTACATTCTGTATAGTACTGGGGGGAGTGAAGAGGTATATTCTGTATAGTACTGGGGGAGGGAAGAGGTACATCCTGTATAGTACTGGGGGAGGGAAGAGGTATATTCTGTATAGTACTGGGAGGAGGGAAGAGGTACATTCTGTATAGTACTGGAGGAGGGAAGAGGTACATTCTGTATAGTACTGGGGGGTGGGAAGAGGTATATTCTGTATAGTACTGGGGGAGGGAAGAGATACATTCTGTATAGTACTGGGGGAGGGAAGAGGTACATTCTGTATAGTACTGGGGGGAGGGAAGAGGTACATTCTGTATAGTACTGGGGGGAGGGAAGAGGTACATTCTGTATAGTACTGGGGGGAGGGAAGAGGTACATTCTGTATAGTACTGGGGGGAGGGAAGAGGTATATTCTGTATAGTACTGGGGGAGGGAAGAGGTACATTCTGTATAGTACTGGGGGGAGGGAAGAGGTATATTCTGTATAGTACTGGGGGGAGGGAAGAGGTACATTCTGTATAGTACTTGGGGGAGGGAAGAGGTACATTCTGTATAGTACTGGGGGGAGGGAAGAGGTATATTCTGTATAGTACTGGGGGGAAGGAAGAGGTACATTCTGTATAGTACTGGGGGGAGGGAAGAGGTATATTCTGTATAGTACTGGGGGAGGGAAGAGGTACATCCTGTATAGTACTGGGGGGAGGGAAGATGTATATTCTGTATAGTACTGGGGGAGGGAAGAGGTACATTCTGTATAGTACTGGGGGGAGGGAAGAGGTACATTCTGTATAGTACTGGGGGAGGGAAGAGGTATATTCTGTATAGTACTGGGGGGAGGGAAGAGGTACATTCTGTATAGTACTGGGGGAGGGAAGAGGTACATTCTGTATAGTACTGGGGGAGGGAAGAGGTACATTCTGTATAGTACTGGGGGAGGGAAGAGGTACATTCTATATAGTACTGGGGGAGGGAAGAGGTACATTCTATATAGTACTGGGGGAGGGAAGAGGTACATTCTATATAGTACTGGGAGGAGGGAAGAGGTACATTCTGTATAGTACTGGGGAGGGAAGAGGTATATTCTGTATAGTACTGGGGGGAGGGAAGAGGTATATTCTGTATAGTACTGGGGGATCGAAGAGGTACATTCTATATAGTACTGGGGGAGGGAAGAGGTATATTCTGTATAGTACTGGGGGAGGGAAGAGGTATATTCTGTATAGTACTGGGGGGAGGGAAGAGGTACATTCTGTATAGTACTTGGGGAGAGAAGAGGTATATTCTGTATAGTACTGGGGGGAGGGAAGAGGTATATTCTGTATAGCACTGGGGGGAGGGAAGAGGTATATTCTGTATAGTACTGGGGAGGGAAGAGGTACATTCTGTATAGTACTGGGGAGGGGAAGAGGTACATTCTGTATAGTACTGGGGGAGGGAAGAGGTACATTCTGTATAGTACTGGGGGAGGGAAGAGGTGCATTCTGTATAGTACTGGGGAGGGGAAGAGGTACATTCTGTATAGTACTGGGGGAGGGAAGAGGTACATTCTGTATAGTACTGGGGGAGGGAAGAGGTACTTTCTGTATAGTACTGGGGAGGGAAGAGGTATATTCTGTATAGTACTGGGGGAGGGAACAGGTACATTCTGTATAGTACTGGGGAAGGAAGAGGTATATTCTGTATAGTACTGGGGGGAGGGAAGAGGTATATTCTGTATAGTGCTGGGGGAGGGAAGAGGTATATTCTGTATAGTACTGGGGGAGGGAAGAGGTACATTCTGTATAGTACTGGGGGAGGGAAGAGGTACATTCTGTATAGTACTGGGGGAGGGAAGAGGTACATTCTATATAGTACTGGGAGGAGGGAAGAGGTACATTCTGTATAGTACTGGGGGGAGGGAAGAGGTACATTCTGTATAGTACTACGGGGAGGGAAGAGGTACATTCTGTATAGTACTGGGGGGAGGGAAGAGGTACATTCTGTATAGTACTGGGGGAGGGAAGAGGTACATTCTGTATAGTACTGGGGGGAGGGAAGAGGTATATTCTGTATAGTACTGGGGGAGGGAAGAGGTACATTCTGTATAGTACTGGGGGGAGGGAAGAGGTATATTCTGTATAGTACTGGGGAGGGAAGAGGTACATTCTGTATAGTACTTGGGAGGGAAGAGGTATATTCTGTATAGTACTGGGGGAGGGAAGAGGTACATTCTGTATAGTACTGGGGGAGGGAAGAGGTACATTCTATATAGTACTGGGGGAGGGAAGATGTATATTCTGTATAGTACTGGAGGAGGGAAGAGGTACATTCTGTATAGTACTGGGGGAGGGAAGATGTATATTCTGTATAGTACTGGAGGAGGGAAGAGGTACATTCTGTATAGTACTGGGGAGGGAAGAGGTATATTCTGTATAGTACTGGGGGGAGGGAAGAGGTATATTCTGTATAGTACTGGGGGATCGAAGAGGTACATTCTGTATAGTACTTGGGGAGGGAAGAGGTACATTCTGTATAGTACTTGGGGGAGGGAAGAAGTACATTCTGTATAGTACTGGGGGAGGGAAGAGGTACATTCTGTATAGTACTGGGGGGAGGGAAGAGGTATATTCTGTATAGTACTGGAGGAGGGAAGAGGTACATTCTGTATAGTACTGCAGGAGGGAAGAGGTATATTCTGTATAGTACTGGGGAGGGAAGAGGTATATTCTGTATAGTACTGGGGGGAGGGAAGAGGTATATTCTGTATAGTACTGGGGGAGGGAAGAGGTACATTCTGTATAGTACTGGGGGGAGGGAAAAGGTATATTCTGTATAGTACTGGGGGATCGAAGAGGTACATTCTGTATAGTACTGGGAGGAGGGAAGAGGTACATTCTGTATAGTACTGGGGAGGGAAGAGGTATATTCTGTATAGTACTGGGGGGAGGGAAGAGGTATATTCTGTATAGTACTGGGGGGAGGGAAGAGGTATATTCTGTATAGTACTGGGGGGAGGGAAGATGTATATTCTGTATAGTACTGGGGGAGGGAAGAGGTATATTCTGTATAGTACTGGGGGAGGGAAGAGGTATATTCTGTATAGTACTGGGGGAGGGAAGAGGTATATTCTGTATAGTACTGGGGGATCGAAGAGGTACATTCTGTATAGTACTTGGGGAGGGAAGAGGTACATTCTGTATAGTACTTAGGGGAGGGAAGAAGTACATTCTGTATAGTACTGGGGGAGGGAAGAGGTACATTCTGTATAGTACTGGGGGGAGGGAAGAGGTATATTCTGTATAGTACTGGGGGGAGGGAAGAGGTACATTCTGTATAGTACTGGGGGGAGGAAAGAGGTACATTCTGTATAGTACTGGGGGGAGGGAAGAGGTATATTCTGTATAGTACTGGGGGAGGGAAGAGGTACATTCTGTATAGTACTGGAGGAGGGAAGAGGTACATTCTGTATAGTACTGGGGAGGGAAGAGGTATATTCTGTATAGTACTGGGGGGAGGGAAGAGGTATATTCTGTATAGTACTGGGGGAGGGAAGAGGTACATTCTGTATAGTACTGGGGGGAGGGAAGAGGTATATTCTGTATAGTACTGGGGGATCGAAGAGGTACATTCTGTATAGTACTTGGGGAGGGAAGAGGTACATTCTGTATAGTACTTGGGGGAGGGAAGAAGTACATTCTGTATAGTACTGGGGGAGGGAAGAGGTACATTCTGTATAGTACTGGGGGGAGGGAAGAGGTATATTCTGTATAGTACTGGAGGAGGGAAGAGGTACATTCTGTATAGTACTGGGGAGGGAAGAGGTATATTCTGTATAGTACTGGGGGGAGGGAAGAGGTATATTCTGTATAGTACTGGGGGAGGGAAGAGGTATATTCTGTATAGTACTGGGGAAGGAAGAGGTATATTCTGTATAGTACTGGGGGAGGGAAGAGGTATATTCTGTATAGTACTGGGGGGAGGGAAGAGGTACATCCTGTATAGTACTGGGGGGAGGGAAGAGGTACATTCTGTATAGTACTGGGGGAGGGAAGAAGTATATTCTGTATAGTACTGGGGGGAGGGAAGAGGTACATTCTATATAGTACTGGGGGGAAGGAAGAGGTATATTCTGTATAGTACTGGGGGAGGGAAGAGGTATATACTGTATAGTACTGGGGGAGGGAAGAGGTACATTCTGTATAGTACTGGGGGGAGGGAAGAGGTACATTCTGTATAGTACTTGGGGGAGGGAAGAGGTACATTCTGTATAGTACTGGGGGAGGGGAAGAGGTACATTCTGTATAGTACTGGGGGGAGGGAAGAGGTACATTCTGTATAGTACTGGGGGGAGGGAAGAGGTACATTCTATATAGTACTGGGGGGAGGGAAGAGGTACATTCTGTATAGTACTGGGGGAGGGAAGAGATATATTCTGTATAGTACTGGGGGGAGGGAAGAGGTATATTCTGTATAGTACTGGGGGGAGGGAAGAGGTATATTCTGTATAGTAGTGGGGGGAGGGAAGAGGTACATTCTGTATAGTACTGGGGGAGGGAAGAGGTATATTCTGTATAGTACTGGGGGGAGGGAAGAGGTACATTCTATATACTAGTGGGGGGAGGGAAGAGGTACATTCTGTATAGTACTGGGGGAGGGAAGAGGTACATTCTGTATAGTACTGGGGGGAGGGAAGAGGTATATTCTGTATAGTACTGGGGGAGGGGAAGAGGTACATTCTGTATAGTACTGGGGGGAGGGAAGAGGTATATTCTGTATAGTACTGGGGGAGGGAAGAGGTACATTCTGTATAGTACTGGGGGAGGGAAGAGGTACATTCTGTATAGTACTGGGGGAGAGGAAGAGGTACATTCTGTACAGTACTGGGGGGAGTGAAGAGGTACATTCTGTATAGTACTGGGGGGAGTGAAAAGGTACATTCTGTATAGTACTGGGGGGAGGGAAGAGGTATATTCTGTATAGTTCTGGGGGGAGGGAAGAGGTACATTCTATATAGTACTGGGGGAGGGAAGAGGTATATTCTGTATAGTACTGGGGGGAGGGAAGAGGTAAATTCTGTATAGTACTGGGGGAGGGAAGAGGTACATTCTGTATAGTACTGGGGGAGGGAAGAGGTACATTCTGTATAGTACTGGGGGAGGGAAGAGGTACATTCTATATAGTACTGGGGGAGGGAAGAGGTACATTCTATATAGTACTGGGAGGAGGGAAGAGGTACATTCTGTATAGTACTGGGGAGGGAAGAGGTATATTCTGTATAGTACTGGGGGGAGGGAAGAGGTATATTCTGTATAGTACTGGGGGATCGAAGAGGTACATTCTATATAGTACTGGGGGAGGGAAGAGGTATATTCTGTATAGTACTGGGGGAGGGAAGAGGTATATTCTGTATAGTACTGGGGGGAGGGAAGAGGTACATTCTGTATAGTACTTGGGGAGGGAAGAGGTATATTCTGTATAGTACTGGGGGGAGGGAAGAGGTATATTCTGTATAGCACTGGGGGGAGGGGAAGAGGTATATTCTGTATAGTACTGGGGGAGGGAACAGGTACATTCTGTATAGTACTGGGGGAGGGAAGAGGTACATTCTGTATAGTACTGGGGGAGGGAAGAGGTATATTCTGTATAGTACTGGGGGGAGGGAAGAGGTACATTCTGTATAGTACTGGGGAAGGAAGAGGTATATTCTGTATAGTACTGGGGGGAGGGAAGAGGTATATTCTGTATAGTGCTGGGGGAGGGAAGAGGTTTATTCTGTATAGTACTGGGGGGAGGGAAGAGGTACATTCTGTATAGTACTGGGGGGAGGGAAGAGGTACATTCTGTATAGTACTGGGGGAGGGAAGAGGTACATTCTGTATAGTACTGGGGGGAGGGAAGAGGTATATTCTGTATAGTACTGGGGGAGGGAAGAGGTACATTCTGTATAGTACTGGGGGGAGGGAATAGGTATATTCTGTATAGTACTGGGGAGGGAAGAGGTACATTCTGTATAGTACTTGGGAGGGAAGAGGTATATTCTGTATAGTACTGGGGGAGGGAAGAGGTACATTCTGTATAGTACTGGGGGAGGGAAGAGGTACATTCTATATAGTACTGGGAGGAGGGAAGAGGTACATTCTGTATAGTACTGGGGAGGGAAGAGGTATATTCTGTATAGTACTGGGGGGAGGGAAGAGGTATATTCTGTATAGTACTGGGGGATCGAAGAGGTACATTCTGTATAGTACTTGGGGAGGGAAGAGGTACATTCTGTATAGTACTTGGGGCAGGGAAGAAGTACATTCTGTATAGTACTGGGGGAGGGAAGAGGTACATTCTGTATAGTACTGGGGGGAGGGAAGAGGTATATTCTGTATAGTACTGGAGGAGGGAAGAGGTACATTCTGTATAGTACTGGGGAGGGAAGAGGTATATTCTGTATAGTACTGGGGGGAGGGAAGAGGTATATTCTGTATAGTACTGGGGGAGGGAAGAGGTACATTCTGTATAGTACTGGGGGGAGGGAAAAGGTATATTCTGTATAGTACTGGGGGATCGAAGAGGTACATTCTGTATAGTACTGGGAGGAGGGAAGAGGTACATTCTGTATAGTACTGGGGAGGGAAGAGGTATATTCTGTATAGTACTGGGGGGAGGGAAGAGGTATATTCTGTATAGTACTGGGGGATCGAAGAGGTACATTCTGTATAGTACTTGGGGAGGGAATAGGTACATTCTGTATAGTACTTGGGGGAGGGAAGAAGTACATTCTGTATAGTACTGGGGGAGGGAAGAGGTACATTCTGTATAGTACTGGGGGGAGGGAAGAGGTATATTCTGTATAGTACTGGAGGAGGGAAGAGGTACATTCTGTATAGTACTGGGGAGGGAAGAGGTATATTCTGTATAGTACTGGGGGGAGGGAAGAGGTATATTCTGTATAGTACTGGGGGAGGGAAGAGGTACATTCTGTATAGTACTGGGGGGAGGGAAGAGGTATATTCTGTATAGTACTGGGGGATCGAAGAGGTACATTCTGTATAGTACTTGGGGAGGGAAGAGGTACATTCTGTATAGTACTTGGGGGAGGGAAGAAGTACATTCTGTATAGTACTGGGGGAGGGAAGAGGTACATTCTGTATAGTACTGGGGGGAGGGAAGAGGTATATTCTGTATAGTACTGGAGGAGGGAAGAGGTACATTCTGTATAGTACTGGGGAGGGAAGAGGTATATTCTGTATAGTACTGGGGGGAGGGAAGAGGTATATTCTGTATAGTACTGGGGGAGGGAAGAGGTATATTCTGTATAGTACTGGGGAAGGAAGAGGTATATTCTGTATAGTACTGGGGGAGGGAAGAGGTATATTCTGTATAGTACTGGGGGGAGGGAAGAGGTACATCCTGTATAGTACTGGGGGGAGGGAAGAGGTACATTCTGTATAGTACTGGGGGAGGGAAGAAGTATATTCTGTATAGTACTGGGGGGAGGGAAGAGGTACATTCTATATAGTACTGGGGGGAGGGAAGAGGTATATTCTGTATAGTACTGGGGGAGGGAAGAGGTATATACTGTATAGTACTGGGGGGGGAAGAGGTACATTCTGTATAGTACTGG
The DNA here is from genome assembly GCA_037306005.1 of Rhinophrynus dorsalis. Lineage (NCBI taxonomy): Eukaryota > Metazoa > Chordata > Amphibia > Anura > Rhinophrynidae > Rhinophrynus > Rhinophrynus dorsalis. Next base: position 493,375,154 of record CM074723.1, on the reverse strand, counting down.
GGGGAGGGAAGAGGTACATTCTGTATAGTACTTGGGGGAGGGAAGAGGTACATTCTGTATAGTACTGGGGGAGGGGAAGAGGTACATTCTGTATAGTACTGGGGGAGGGAAGAGGTACATTCTGTATAGTACTGGGGGGAGGGAAGAGGTACATTCTATATAGTACTGGGGGGAGGGAAGAGGTACATTCTGTATAGTACTGGGGGAGGGAAGAGGTATATTCTGTATAGTACTGGGGGGAGGGAAGAGGTATATTCTGTATAGTACTGGGGGGAGGGAAGAGGTATATTCTGTATAGTAGTGGGGGGAGGGAAGAGGTACATTCTGTATAGTACTGGGGAGGGAAGAGGTATATTCTGTATAGTACTGGGGGGAGGGAGAGGTACATTCTATATACTAGTGGGGGAGGGAAGAGGTACATTCTGTATAGTACTGGGGGAGGGAAGAGGTACATTCTGTATAGTACTGGGGAGGGAAGAGGATATTCTGTATAGTACTGGGGAGGGGAAGAGGTACATTCTGTATAGTACTGGGGGAGGGAAGAGTATATTCTGTATAGTACTGGGGGAGGGAAGAGGTACATTCTGTATAGTACTGGGGGAGGGAAGAGGTACATTCTGTATAGTACTGGGGGAGAGGAAGAGGTACATTCTGTACAGTACTGGGGGGAGTGAAGAGGTACATTCTGTATAGTACTGGGGGAGTGAAGAGGTACATTCTGTATAGTACTGGGGGAGGGAAGAGGTATATTCTGTATAGTTCTGGGGGGAGGGAAGAGGTACATTCTATATAGTACTGGGGGAGGGAAGAGGTATATTCTGTATAGTACTGGGGGGAGGGAAGAGGTAAATTCTGTATAGTACTGGGGAGGGAAGAGGTATATTCTGTATAGTACTGGGGGAGGGAAGAGGTACATTCAGAGGTACATTCTGTATAGTACTGGGGGAGGGAAGAGGTATATTCTGTATAGTACTGGGGGGAGGGAAGAGGTAAATTCTGTATAGTACTGGGGAGGGAAGAGGAACATTCTGTATAGTACTGGGGGGAGGGAAGAGGTACATTCTGTATAGTACTGGGGGAGGGAAGAGGTATATTCTGTATAGTACTGGGGGGAGGGAAGAGGTACATTCTGTATAGTACTGGGGGAGGGAAGAGGTGCATTCTGTATAGTACTGGGGAAGAAAGAGGTACATCCTGTATAGTACTGGGGGGAGGGAAGAGGTATATTCTGTATAGTACTGGGGGGAGGGAAGAGGTATATTCTGTATAGAACTGGGGAGGGAAGAGGTACATCCTGTATAGTACTGGGGGGAGGGAAGAGGTATATTCTGTATAGTACTGGGGGGAGGGAAGAGGTACATTCTGTATAGTACTGGGGGGAGGGAAGAGGTGCATTCTGTATAGTACTGGGGAGGGAAAGAGGTACATACTGTATAGTACTGGGGGGAGGGAAGAGGTATATTCTGTATAGTACTGGGGGAGGGGAAGAGGTATATTCTGTATAGTACTGGGGGAGGGAAGAGGTATATTCTGTATAGTACTGGGGGGAGGGAAGAGGTACATTCTGTATAGTACTGGGGGAGGGAAGAGGTACATTCTGTATAGTACTGGGGGAGGGAAGAGGTATATTCTGTATAGTACTGGGGGGAGGGAAGAGGTACATTCTGTATAGTACTGGAGGGAGGGAAGAGGTACATTCTGTATAGTACTGGGGGGAGGGAAGAGGTACATTCTGTATAGTACTGGGGGAGGGAAGAGGTACATCTTGTATAGTACTGGGGGGAGGGAAGAGGTACATTCTGTATAGTACTGGGGGGAGGGAAGAGGTACATCTTGTATAGTACTGGGGGGAGGGAAGAGGTACATTCTGTATAGTACTGGGGGAGGGAAGAGGTACATTCTGTATAGTACTGGGGGGAGGGAAGAGGTACATTCTGTATAGTACTGGGGGAGGGAAGAGGTACATCTTGTATAGTACTGGGGGTAGGGAAGAGGTACATTCTGTATAGTACTTGGGGAGGGAAGAGGTACATTCTGTATAGTACTGGGGGAGGGAAGAGGTACATCTTGTATAGTACTGGGGGGAGGGAAGAGGTACATTCTGTATAGTACTGGGGGGAGGGAAGACGTATATTCTGTATAGAACTGGGGAGGGAAGAGGTACATCCTGTATAGTACTGGGGGGAGGGAAGAGGTATATTCTGTATAGTACTGGGGAGGGAAGAGGTGCATTCTGTATAGTACTGGGGAGGGAAGAGGTACATACTGTATAGTACTGGGGGGAGGGAAGAGGTATATTCTGTATAGTACTGGGGGAGGGAAGAGGTATATTCTGTATAGTACTGGGGGGAGGGAAGAGGTACATTCTGTATAGTACTGGGGGGAGGGGAAGAGGTATATTCTGTATAGTACTGGGGGAGGGAAGAGGTAAATCCTGTATAGTACTGGGGGGAGGGAAGAGGTACATTCTGTATAGTACTGGGGGAGGGAAGAGGTATATTCTGTATAGTACTGGGGGGACGGAAGAGGTACATTCTGTATAGTACTGGGGGGAGGGAAGAGGTACATTCTGTATAGTACTGGGGGAGGGAAGAGGTACATCTTGTATAGTACTGGGAGGAGGGAAGAGGTACATTCTGTATAGTACTGGGGGGAGGGAAGAGGTACATTCTGTATAGTACTGGGGGAGGGAAGAGGTACATCTTGTATAGTACTGGGGGGAGGGAAGAGGTACATTCTGTATAGTACTGGGGGGAGGGAAGAGGTATATTCTGTATAGTACTGGGGGGAGGGAAGAGGTACATTCTGTATAGTACTGGGGGGAGGGAAGAGGTACATTCTGTATAGTACTGGAGGGAGTGAAGAGGTGCATTCTGTATAGTACTGGGGGGAGGGAAGAGGTATATTCTGTATAGTACTGGGGGGAGGGAAGAGGTACATTCTGTATAGTACTTGGGGGAGGGAAGGGGTATATTCTGTATAGTGCTGGGGGGAGGGAAGAGGTACATTCTGTATAGTACTGGGGGGAGGGAAGAGGTACATTCTGTATAGTACTGGGGGGAGGGAAGAGGTACATTCTGTATAGTACTGGGGGAGGGAAGAGGTACATCTTGTATAGTACTGGGGGGAGGGAAGAGGTACATTCTGTATAGTACTGGGGGAGGGAAGAGGTACATTCTGTATAGTACTGGGGGAGGGAAGAGGTACATCTTGTATAGTACTGGGGGGAGGGAAGAGGTACATTCTGTGTAGTACTGGGGGGAGGGAAGAGGTATATTCTGTATAGAACTGGGGAGGGAAGAGGTACATCCTGTATAGTACTGGGGGGAGGGAAGAGGTACATTCTGTATAGTACTGGGGGGAGGGAAGAGGTACATCTTGTATAGTACTGGGGGGAGGGAAGAGGTACATTCTGTATAGTACTGGGGGAGGGAAGAGGTACATTCTGTATAGTACTGGGGGAGGGAAGAGGTACATCCTGTATAGTACTGGGGGAGGGAAGAGGTATATTCTGTATAGTACTGGGGGAGGGGAAGAGGTACATTCTGTATAGTACTGGGGGGAGGGAAGAGGTACATTCTGTATAGTACTGGGGGAGGGAAGAGGTACATCTTGTATAGTACTGGGGGGAGGGAAGAGGTACATTCTGTATAGTACTGGGGGAGGGAAGAGGTACATTCTGTATAGTACTGGGGGAGGGAAGAGGTACATCTTGTATAGTACTGGGGGGAGGGAAGAGGTACATTCTGTGTAGTACTGGGGGGAGGGAAGAGGTACATTCTGTATAGTACTGGGGGGAGGGAAGAGGTACATTCTATATAGTACTGGGGGAGGGAAGAGGTATATTCTGTATAGTACTGGGGGGAGGGAAGAGGTACATTCTGTATAGTACTGGGGGAGGGAAGAGGTATATTCTGTATAGTACTGGGGGAGGGGAAGAGGTACATTCTGTATAGTACTGGGGGGAGGGAAGAGGTACATTCTGTATAGTACTGGGGGAGGGAAGAGGTACATCTTGTATAGTACTGGGGGGAGGGAAGAGGTACATTCTGTATAGTACTGGGGGAGGGAAGAGGTACATTCTGTATAGTACTGGGGGAGGGAAGAGGTACATCTTGTATAGTACTGGGGGGAGGGAAGAGGTACATTCTGTGTAGTACTGGGGGGAGGGAAGAGGTATATTCTGTATAGAACTGGGGAGGGAAGAGGTACATCCTGTATAGTACTGGGGGGAGGGAAGAGGTACATTCTGTATAGTACTGGGGGGAGGGAAGAGGTATATTCTGTATAGTACTGGGGAGGGAAGAGGTGCATTCTGTATAGTACTGGGGAGGGAAGAGGTACATACTGTATAGTACTGGGGGGGAGGGAAGAGGTATATTCTGTATAGTACTGGGGGAGGGAAGAGGTATATTCTGTATAGTACTGGGGGGAGGGAAGAGGTACATTCTGTATAGTACTGGGGGGAGGGGAAGAGGTATATTCTGTATAGTACTGGGGGAGGGAAGAGGTACATCCTGTATAGTACTGGGGGGAGGGAAGAGGTATATTCTGTATAGTACTGGGGAAGGAAGAGGTATATTCTGTATAGTACTGGGGGGAGGGAAGAGGTACATTCTGTATAGTACTGGGGGGAGGGAAGAGGTATATTCTGTATAGTACTGGGAGGAGGGAAGAGGTACATTCTGTTTAGTACTGGGTGGAGGGAAGAGGTACATTCTGTATAGTACTGGGGGGAGGGAAGAGGTATATTCTGTATAGTACTGGGGGGAGGGAAGAGGTATATTCTGTATAGTACTGGGGGAGGGAAGAGGTACATTCTGTATAGTACTGGGGGGAGGGAAGAGGTACATTCTGTATAGTACTGGGGGGAGGGAAGAGGTATATTCTGTATAGTACTGGGGAGGGAAGAGGTATATTCTGTATAGTACTGGGGGGAGGGAAGAGGTATATTCTGTATAGTACTGGGGGGAGGGAAGAGGTATATTCTGTATAGTACTGGGAGGAGGGAAGAGGTACATTCTGTATAGTACTGGGTGGAGGGAAGAGGTACATTCTGTATAGTACTGGGGGAGGGAAGAGGTACATTCTGTATAGTACTGGGGGGAGGGAAGAGGTATATTCTGTATAGTACTGGGGGAGGGGAAGAGGTATATTCTGTATAGTACTGGGGGAGGGAAGAGGTACATTCTGTATAGTACTGGGGGAGGGGAAGAGGTATATTCTGTATAGTACTGGGGGAGGGAAGAGGTACATTCTGTATAGTACTGGGGGAGGGAAGAGGTACATTCTGTATAGTACTGGGGGGAGGGAAGAGGTATATTCTGTATAGTACTGGGGAGGGAAGAGGTATATTCTGTATAGTACTGGGGGGAGGGAAGAGGTATATTCTGTATAGTACTGGGGGGAGGGAAGAGGTACATTCTGTATAGTACTGGGGGGAGGGAAGAGGTACATTCTGTATAGTACTGGGGGGAGGGAAGAGGTACATTCTGTATAGTACTGGGGGGAGGGAAGAGGTACATCCTGTATAGTACTGGGGGAGGGAAGAGGTACATTCTGTATAGTACTGGAGGGAGTGAAGAGGTGCATTCTGTATAGTACTGGGGGGAGGGAAGAGGTACATTCTGTATAGTACTGGGGAGGGAAGAGGTATATTCTGTATAGTACTGGGGGGAGGGAAGAGGTACATCCTGTATAGTACTGGGGGAGGGAAGAGGTACATTCTGTATAGTACTGGAGGGAGTGAAGAGGTGCATTCTGTATAGTACTGGGGGGAGGGAAGAGGTATATTCTGTATAGTACTGGGGGGAGGGAAGAGGTACATTCTGTATAGTACTTGGGGGAGGGAAGAGGTATATTCTGTATAGTACTAGGAGGAGGGAAGAGGTACATTCTGTATAGTACTAGGGGGAGGGAAGAGGTACATTCTGTATAGTACTGGGGGGAGGGAAGAGGTATATTCTGTATAGTACTGGGGGAGGGAAGAGGTATATTCTGTATAGTACTGGGGAGGGAAGAGGTATATTCTGTATAGTACTGGGGGGAGGGAAGAGGTACATTTTGTATAGTACTGGGGGAGGGAAGAGGTATATTCTGTATAGTACTGGGGGGAGAGAAGAGGTACATTCTGTATAGTACTGGGGGGAGGGAAGAGGTACATTCTGTATAGTACTGGGGGAGGGAAGAGGTACATTCTGTATAGTACTAGGGGGAGGGAAGAGGTACATTCTGTATAGTACTGGGGGACGGAAGAGGTATATTCTGTATAGTACTGGGGGAGGGAAGAGGTATATTCTGTATAGTACTGGGGGGAGGGAAGAGGTACATTCTGTATAGTACTGGGGGGAGGGGAAGAGGTATATTCTGTATAGTACTGGGGGAGGGAAGAGGTACATCCTGTATAGTACTGGGGGGAGGGAAGAGGTACATTCTGTATAGTACTGGGGGAGGGAAGAGGTATATTCTGTATAGTACTGGGGGGACGGAAGAGGTACATTCTGTATAGTACTGGGGGGAGGGAAGAGGTACATTCTGTATAGTACTGGGGGAGGGAAGAGGTACATCTTGTATAGTACTGGGGGGAGGGAAGAGGTACATTCTGTATAGTACTGGGGGAGGGAAGAGGTACATTCTGTATAGTACTGGGGGGAGGGAAGAGGTACATTCTGTATAGTACTTGGGGGAGGGAAGAGGTACATTCTGTATAGTACTGGGGGGAGGGAAGAGGTACATTCTGTATAGTACTGGGGGAGGGAAGAGGTGCATTCTGTATAGTTCTGGGGGGAGGGAAAAGGTACATTCTGTATAGTACTTGGGGGAGGGAAGAGGTACATTCTGTATAGTACTGGGGGGAGGGAAGACGTGCATTCTGTATAGTACTGGGGGGAGGGAAAAGGTACATTCTGTATAGTACTTGGGGGAGGGAAGAGGTACATTCTGTATAGTACTGGGGGGAGGGAAGAGGTGCATTCTGTATAGTACTGGGGGGAGGGAAGAGGTATATTCTGTATAGTACTGGGAGGAGGGAAGAGGTATATTCTGTATAGTACTGGGGGAGGGAAGAGGTACATTCTGTATAGTACTGGGAGGAGGGAAGAGGTACATTCTGTATAGTACTGGGGAAGGAAGAGGTACATTCTGTATAGTACTTGGGGGAGGGAAGAGGTACATCCTGTATAGTACTGGGGAGGAAAGAGGTACATTCTGTATAGTACTGGGGGGAGGTAAGAGGTACATTCTGTATAGTTCTGGGGGGAGGGAAAAGGTACATTCTGTATAGTACTTGGGGGAGGGAAGAGGTGCATTCTGTATAGTACTGGGGGGAGGGAAGAGGTATATTCTGTATAGTACTGGGGGAGGGAAGAGGTATATTCTGTATAGTACTGGGGGAGGGAAGAGGTACATTCTGTATAGTACTGGGAAGGAAGAGGTACATTCTGTATAGTACTGGGGGGAGGGAAGAGGTACATCCTGTATAGTACTGGGGGAGCAAAGAGGTACATTATGTATAGTACTGGGGGGAGGGAAGAGGTACATCCTGAATAGTACTGGGGGAGCAAAGAGGTACATTCTGTATAGTACTGGGGAGGGAAGAGGTATATTCTGTATAGTAGTAGGGGGAGGGAAGAGGTACATTCTGTATAGTACTGGGGAGGGAAGAGGTATATTCTGTATAGTGCTGGGTGAGGGAAGAGGTACATCCTGTATAGTACTGGGGGGAGGGAAGAGGTACATTCTGTATAGTACTGGGGAAGGAAGAGGTACATTCTGTATAGTACTGGGGGTAGGGAAGAGGTACATTCTGTATAGTACTGGGGGAGGGAAGAGGTATATTCTATATAGTACTGGGGGGGGGAGAGGTACTTTCTGTATAGTACTGGGGGAGGGAAGAGGTACATTCTGTATAGTACTGGGGGGAGAGGAGGAGGTACATTCTGTATAGTACTGGGGAGGGAAGAGGTACATTCTGTATAGTACTGGGGAGGAAAGAGGTACATTCTGTATAGCACTGGGGGAGGGAAGATGTTTATTCTGTATAGTACTGGGGGGGAGGTACTTTCTGTATAGTACTGGGAGGAGGGAAGAGGTATATTCTGTATAGTACTGCGGGAGGGAAGAGGTATATTCTGTATAGTACTGGGGGGAGGGAAGAGGTATATTCTGTATAGTACTGGGGGAGGGAAGAGGTATATTCTGTATAGAACTGGGGGGGAGGTACTTTCTGTATAGTAGTGGGGGGAGGGAAGAGGTACATTCTGTATAGTACTGGGGGAGGGAAGAGGTATATTCTGTATAGTACTGGGGGGAGAGGAAGAGGTACATTCTGTATAGTACTGGGGGAGGGAAGAGGTATATTCTGTATAGTACTGGGGGGAGGGAAGAGGTATATTCTGTATAGTACTGGGGAAGGAAGAGGTACATTCTGTATAGTACTTGGGGGAGGGAAGAGGTACATCCAGTATAGTACTGGGGAGGAAAGAGGTACATTCTGTATAGTACTGGGGGGAGGGAAAAGGTACATTCTGTATAGTACTTGGGGGAGGGAAGAGGTGCATTCTGTATAGTACTGGGGGGAGGGAAGAGGTATATTCTGTATAGTACTGGGAAGGAAGAGGTACATTGTGTATAGTACTGGGGGGAGGGAAGAGGTACATCCTGTATAGTACTTGGGGAGGGAACAGGTACATTTTGTATAGTACTGGGGAGGGAAGAGGTATATTCTGTATAGTACTGGGGGGAGGGAAGAGGTATATTCTGAATAGTACTGGGGGAGGGAAGAGGTATATTCTGTATAGTTCTGGGTGGGTGAGGTACTTTGTGTATAGCAGTGGGGGAGGGAAGTGGTATATTCTGTATAGTACTGGGGGGAGGGAAGAGGTACATCCTGTATAGTACTGGGGGGAGGGAAGAGGTACATTCTGTATAGTACAGAGGAGGGAAGAGGTACATTCTGTATAGTACTGGGGAAGGAAGAGGTATATTCTGTATAGTACTGGGAGGAGGGAAGAGGTACATTCTGTATAGTACTGGGGGAGGGAAGAGGTACATACTGTATAGTACTGGGGGGAGTGGGAGGTACATTCTGTATAGTACTGGGGGGAGGGAAGAGGTACATTCTGTATAGTACTACGGGGAGGGAAGAGGTACATTCTGTATAGTACGGGGGGGGGGGAAGAGGTACATTCTGTATAGTACTGGGGGGAGGGAAGAGGTACATTCTGTATAGTACTGGGGAGAGGGAAGAGGTATATTCTGTATAGTAGTGGGGGGAGGGAAGAGGTACATTCTGTATAGTAGTCGGGGGAGGGAAGAGGTACATTCTGTATAGTACTGGGGGGAGAGATGTGGTACATTCTGTATAGTACTGGGGGAGGGAACAGGTACATTCTGTATAGTACTGGGAGGAGGGAAGAGGTACATTCTGTATAGTACTGGGGGGAGTGAAGAGGTACATTCTGTATAGTACTGGGGTAGGGGAAGAGGTACATTCTGTATAGTGCTGGGGGAGGGAAGAGGTATATTCTGTATAGTACTGGGGGGAGGGAAGAGGTATGTTCTGTATAGTACTGGGGGGGGAGAGGTATATTCTGTATAGTACTGGGGGGAGGGAAGAGGTATATTCTGTATAGTACTGGGGGGAGGGAAGAGGTATATTCTGTATAGTACTGGGAGGAGGTACATTCTGTATAGTACTGGGGGAGGGAAGTGGTATATTCTGTATAGTACTGGGGGAGGGAAGAGGTACATCCTGTATAGTACTGGGGGAGGGAAGAGGTACATTCTGTATAGTACTGGGGGGAGGGAAGAGGTACATTCTGTATAGTACTTGGGGGAGGGAAGAGGTATATTCTGTATAGTACTGGGGGGAGGGAAGAGGTACATTCTGTATAGTACTGGGGGGAGGAAAGAGGTGCATTCTGTATAGTACTGGGGGGAGGGAAGAGGTACATTCTGTATAGTACTTGGGGGATCGAAGAGGTATATTCTGTATAGCACTTGGGGGAGGGAAGAGGTGCATTCTGTATAGTACTGGGGGGAGGGAAGAGGTACATTCTGTATAGTACTGGGAAGGAAGAGGTACATTCTGTATAGTACTGGGGGGGAGGGAAGAGGTACATTCTGTATAGTACTGGGGGAGGGGAAGAGGTATATTCTGTATAGTACTGGGGGGAGGGAAGAGGTACATTCTGTATAGTACTGGGGGGAGGGAAAAGGTACATTCTGTATAGTACTGGGGGGAGGGAAGAGGTACATTCTGTATAGTACTGGGAAGGAAGAGGTACATTCTGTATAGTACTGGGGGGAGGGAAGAGGTACATCCTGTATAGTACTGGGGGGAGGGAAGAGGTACATCCTGTATAGTACTTGGGGAGGGAAGAGGTACATTTTGTATAGTACTGGGGAGGGAAGAGGTACATTCTGTATAGTACTGGGGGAGGGAAGAGGTACATTCTGTATAGTACAGGGGGGAGGGAAGAGGTACATCCTGTATAGTACTGGGGAGGAAAGAGGTACATTCTGTACAGTACTAGGTGGAGGGAAGAGGTACATTCTGTATAGTACTGGGGGGAGGGAAAAGGTACATTCTGTATAGTACTTGGGGGAGGAAAGAGGTACATTCTGTATAGTACTGGGGGGAGGGAAAAGGTACATTCTGTATAGTACTTGGGGGAGGGAAGAGGTGTATTCTGTATAGTACTGGGGGGAGGGAAGAGGTATATTCTGTATAGTACTGGGAGGAGAGATGTGGTACATTCTGTATAGTACTGGGGGAGGGAACAGGTACATTTTGTATAGTACTGGGAGGAGGGAAGAGGTACATTCTGTATAGTACTGGGGGGAGTGAAGAGGTACATTCTGTATAGTACTGGGGGAGGGAAGAGGTATGTTCTGTATAGTACTGGGGGGGGAGAGGTATATTCTGTATAGTACTGGGGGGAGGGAAGAGGTATATTCTGTATAGTACTGGGGGGAGGGAAGAGGTATATTCTGTATAGTACTGGGAGGAGGTACATTCTGTATAGTACTGGGGGAGGGAAGTGGTATATTCTGTATAGTACTGGGGGAGGGAAGAGGTACATCCTGTATAGTACTGGGGGAGGGAAGAGGTACATTCTGTATAGTACTGGGGGAGGGAAGAGGTACATTCTGTATAGTACTTGGGGGAGGGAAGAGGTATATTCTGTATAGTACTGGGGGGAGGGAAGAGGTACATTCTGTATAGTACTGGGGGGAGGAAAGAGGTGCATTCTGTATAGTACTGGGGGGAGGGAAGAGGTACATTCTGTATAGTACTTGGGGGATCGAAGAGGTATATTCTGTATAGCACTTGGGGGAGGGAAGAGGTGCATTCTGTATAGTACTGGGGGGAGGGAAGAGGTACATTCTGTATAGTACTGGGAAGGAAGAGGTACATTCTGTATAGTACTGGGGGGGAGGGAAGAGGTACATTCTGTATAGTACTGGGGGAGGGGAAGAGGTATATTCTGTATAGTACTGGGGGGAGGGAAGAGGTACATTCTGTATAGTACTGGGGGGAGGGAAAAGGTACATTCTGTATAGTACTGGGGGGAGGGAAGAGGTACATTCTGTATAGTACTGGGAAGGAAGAGGTACATTCTGTATAGTACTGGGGGGAGGGAAGAGGTACATCCTGTATAGTACTGGGGGGAGGGAAGAGGTACATCCTGTATAGTACTTGGGGAGGGAAGAGGTACATTTTGTATAGTACTGGGGAGGGAAGAGGTACATTCTGTATAGTACTGGGGGAGGGAAGAGGTACATTCTGTATAGTACAGGGGGGAGGGAAGAGGTACATCCTGTATAGTACTGGGGAGGAAAGAGGTACATTCTGTACAGTACTAGGTGGAGGGAAGAGGTACATTCTGTATAGTACTGGGGGGAGGGAAAAGGTACATTCTGTATAGTACTTGGGGGAGGAAAGAGGTACATTCTGTATAGTACTGGGGGGAGGGAAAAGGTACATTCTGTATAGTACTTGGGGGAGGGAAGAGGTGTATTCTGTATAGTACTGGGGGGAGGGAAGAGGTATATTCTGTATAGTACTGGGAGGAGAGATGTGGTACATTCTGTATAGTACTGGGGGAGGGAACAGGTACATTTTGTATAGTACTGGGAGGAGGGAAGAGGTACATTCTGTATAGTACTGGGGGGAGTGAAGAGGTACATTCTGTATAGTACTGGGGGAGGGGAAGAGGTACATTCTGTATAGTGCTGGGGGAGGGAAGAGGTATATTCTGTATAGTACTGGGGGAGGGAAGAGGTATGTTCTGTATAGTACTGGGGGGGGAGAGGTATATTCTGTATAGTACTGGGGGGAGGGAAGAGGTATATTCTGTATAGTACTGGGGGGAGGGAAGAGGTATATTCTGTATAGTACTGGGAGGAGGTACATTCTGTATAGTACTGGGGGGAGGGAAGTGGTATATTCTGTATAGTACTGGGGGAGGGAAGAGGTACATCCTGTATAGTACTGGGGGAGGGAAGAGGTACATTCTGTATAGTACTGGGGGAGGGAAGAGGTACATTCTGTATAGTACTTGGGGGAGGGAAGAGGTATATTCTGTATAGTACTGGGGGGAGGGAAGAGGTACATTCTGTATAGTACTGGGGGGAGGAAAGAGGTGCATTCTGTATAGTACTGGGGGGAGGGAAGAGGTACATTCTGTATAGTACTTGGGGGATCGAAGAGGTATATTCTGTAGAGCACTTGGGGGAGGGAAGAGGTGCATTCTGTATAGTACTGGGGGGATGGAAGAGGTACATTCTGTATAGTACTGGGAAGGAAGAGGTACATTCTGTATAGTACTGGGGGGAGGGAAGAGGTACATTCTGTATAGTACTGGGGGAGGGGAAGAGGTATATTCTGTATAGTACTGGGGGGAGGGAAGAGGTACATTCTGTATAGTACTGGGGGGAGGGAAAAGGTACATTCTGTATAGTACTGGGGGGAGGGAAGAGGTACATTCTGTATAGTACTGGGAAGGAAGAGGTACATTCTGTATAGTACTGGGGGGAGGGAAGAGGTACATCCTGTATAGTACTGGGGGGAGGGAAGAGGTACATCCTGTATAGTACTTGGGGAGGGAAGAGGTACATTTTGTATAGTACTGGGGAGGGAAGAGGTACATTCTGTATAGTACTGGGGGAGGGAAGAGGTACATTCTGTATAGTACAGGGGGGAGGGAAGAGGTACATCCTGTATAGTACTGGGGAGGAAAGAGGTACATTCTGTATAGTACTAGGTGGAGGGAAGAGGTACATTCTGTATAGTACTGGGGGGAGGGAAAAGGTACATTCTGTATAGTACTGGGGGAGGGAAGAGGTACATTCTGTATAGTACTGGGGGGAGGGAAGAGGTGCATTCTGTATAGTACTGGGGGGAGGGAAGAGGTATATTCTGTATAGTACTGGGGAAGGAAGAGGTACATTCTGTATAGTACTTGGGGGAGGGAAGAGGTACATCCTGTATAGTACTGGAGAGGAAAGAGGTACATTCTGTATAGTACTGGGGGGAGGGAAAAGGTACATTCTGTATAGTACTTGGGGGAGGGAAGAGGTGTATTCTGTATAGTACTGGGGGGAGGGAAGAGGTATATTCTGTATAGTACTGGGAAAGAAGAGGTACATTCTGTATAGTACTGGGGGGAGGGAAGAGGTACATCCTGTATAGTACTTGGGGAGGGAACAGGTACATTTTGTATAGTACTGGGGAGGGAAGAGGTATATTCTGTATAGTACTGGGGGGAGGGAAGAGGTATATTCTGTATAGCACTGGGGGAGGGAAGAGGTATATTCTGTATAGTACTGGGGGGGTGAGGTACTTTGTGTATAGCAGTGGGGGAGGGAAGTGGTATATTCTGTATAGTACTGGGAGGAGGGAAGAGGTACATTCTGTATAGTACTGGGGGAGGGAAGAGGTACATACTGTATAGTACTGGGAAGGAAGAGGTACATTCTGTATAGTACTGGGGGGGAGGGAAGAGGTACATTCTGTATAGTACTGGGGGAGGGGAAGAGGTATATTCTGTATAGTACTTGGGGGAGGGAAGAGGTACATTCTGTATAGTACTGGGGGGAGGGAAAAGGTACATTCTGTATAGTACTGGGGGGAGGGAAGAGGTACATTCTGTATAGTACTGGGAAGGAAGAGGTACATTCTGTATAGTACTGGGGGGAGGGAAGAGGTACATCCTGTATAGTACTTGGGGAGGGAAGAGGTACATTTTGTATAGTACTGGGGAGGGAAGAGGTACATTCTGTATAGTACTGGGGGAGGGAAGAGGTATATTCTGTATAGTACTGGGGAGGGAAGAGGTACATTCTGTATAGTACTTGGGGGAGGGAAGAGGTATATTCTGTATAGTACTGGGGGAGGGAAGAGGTACATTCTGTATAGTACAGGGGGGAGGGAAGAGGTACATCCTGTATAGTACTGGGGAGGAAAGAGGTACATTCTGTATAGTACTGGGGGGAGGGAAGAGGTACATTCTGTATAGTACTGGGAGGAGGGAAGAGGTACATTCTGTATAGTACTGGGGAAGGAAGAGGTACATTCTGTATAGTACTTGGGGGAGGGAAGAGGTACATCCTGTATAGTACTGGGGAGGAAAGAGGTACATTCTGTATAGTACTGGGGGGAGGTAAGAGGTACATTCTGTATAGTACTGGGGGGAGGTAAGAGGTACATTCTGTATAGTTCTGGGGGGAGGGAAAAGGTACATTCTGTATAGTACTGGGGGGAGGGAAGAGGTACATCCTGTATAGTACTGGGGGAGCAAAGAGGTACATTATGTATAGTACTGGGGGGAGGGAAGAGGTACATCCTGAATAGTACTGGGGGAGCAAAGAGGTACATTCTGTATAGTACTGGGGAGGGAAGAGGTATATTCTGTATAGTAGTAGGGGGAGGGAAGAGGTACATTCTGTATAGTACTGGGGAGGGAAGAGGTATATTCTGTATAGTGCTGGGTGAGGGAAGAGGTACATCCTGTATAGTACTGGGGGGAGGGAAGAGGTACATTCTGTATAGTACTGGGGAAGGAAGAGGTACATTCTGTATAGTACTGGGGGTAGGGAAGAGGTACATTCTGTATAGTACTGGGGGAGGGAAGAGGTATATTCTATATAGTACTGGGGGGGGAGAGGTACTTTCTGTATAGTACTGGGGGAGGGAAGAGGTACATTCTGTATAGTACTGGGGGGAGAGGAGGAGGTACATTCTGTATAGTACTGGGGAGGGAAGAGGTACATTCTGTATAGTACTGGGGAGGAAAGAGGTACATTCTGTATAGCACTGGGGGAGGGAAGATGTATATTCTGTATAGTACTGGGGGGGAGGTACTTTCTGTATAGTACTGGGAGGAGGGAAGAGGTATATTCTGTATAGTACTGCGGGAGGGAAGAGGTATATTCTGTATAGTACTGGGGGGAGGGAATAGGTATATTCTGTATAGTACTGGGGGAGGGAAGAGGTATATTCTGTATAGAACTGGGGGGGAGGTACTTTCTGTATAGTAGTGGGGGGAGGGAAGAGGTACATTCTGTATAGTACTGGGGGAGGGAAGAGGTATATTCTGTATAGTACTGGGGGGAGAGGAAGAGGTACATTCTGTATAGTACTGGGGGAGGGAAGAGGTATATTCTGTATAGTACTGGGGGGAGGGAAGAGGTATATTCTGTATAGTACTGGGGAAGGAAGAGGTACATTCTGTATAGTACTTGGGGGAGGGAAGAGGTACATCCAGTATAGTACTGGGGAGGAAAGAGGTACATTCTGTATAGTACTGGGTGGAGGGAAAAGGTACATTCTGTATAGTACTTGGGGGAGGGAAGAGGTGCATTCTGTATAGTACTGGGGGGAGGGAAGAGGTATATTCTGTATAGTACTGGGAAGGAAGAGGTACATTGTGTATAGTACTGGGGGGAGGGAAGAGGTACATCCTGTATAGTACTTGGGGAGGGAACAGGTACATATTGTATAGTACTGGGGAGGGAAGAGGTATATTCTGTATAGTACTGGGGGGAGGGAAGAGGTATATTCTGTATAGTACTGGGGGAGGGAAGAGGTATATTCTGTATAGTTCTGGGTGGGTGAGGTACTTTGTGTATAGCAGTGGGGGAGGGAAGAGGTATATACTGTATAGTACTGGGGGGAGTGGGAGGTACATTCTGTATAGTACTGGGGGGAGGGAAGAGGTACATTCTGTATAGTACTACGGGGAGGGAAGAGGTACATTCTGTATAGTACGGGGGGGAGGGAAGAGGTACATTCTGTATAGTACTGGGGGGAGGGAAGAGGTACATTCTGTATAGTACTGGGGAGAGGGAAGAGGTATATTCTGTATAGTAGTGGGGGAAGGGAAGAGGTACATTCTGTATAGTAGTCGGGGGAGGGAAGAGGTACATTCTGTATAGTACTGGGGGGAGAGATGTGGTACATTCTGTATAGTACTGGGGGAGGGAACAGGTACATTCTGTATAGTACTGGGAGGAGGGAAGAGGTACATTCTGTATAGTACTGGGGAGGGAAGAGGTATATTCTGTATAGTACTGGGGAGGGAAGAGGTATATTCTGTATAGTACTGGGGGGAGGGAAGAGGTATATTCTGTATAGTACTGGGGGGAGGGAAGAGGTATATTCTGTATAGTACTGGGGGGAGGGAAGAGGTATATTCTGTATAGTACTGGGGGAGGGAAGAGGTACATTCTGTATAGTACTGGGGGAGGGAAGAGGTATATCCTGTATAGTACTGGGGAGGGAAGAGGTATATTCTGTATAGTACTGGGGGGAGGGAAGAGGTATATTCTGTATAGTACTGGGGGGAGGGAAGAGGTATATTCTGTATAGTACTGGGGGAGGGAAGAGGTACATTCTGTATAGTACTGGGGGGAGTGAAGAGGTACGTTCTGTATAGTACTGGGGGAGGGGAAGAGGTACATTCTGTATAGTGCTGGGGGAGGGAAGAGGTATATTCTGTATAGTACTGGGGGGAGGGAAGAGGTATGTTCTGTATAGTACTGGGGGGGGAGAGGTATATTCTGTATAGTACTGGGGGGAGGGAAGAGGTATATTCTGTATAGTACTGGGAGGAGGTACATTCTGTATAGTACTGGGGGAGGGAAGTGGTATATTCTGTATAGTACTGGGGGAGGGAAGAGGTACATCCTGTATAGTACTGGGGGACGGAAGAGGTACATTCTGTATAGTACTGGGGGAGGGAAGAGGTACATTCTGTATAGTACTTGGGGGAGGGAAGAGGTATATTCTGTATAGTACTGGGGGGAGGGAAGAGGTACATTCTGTATAGTACTGGGGGGAGGAAAGAGGTGCATTCTGTATAGTACTGGGGGGAGGGAAGAGGTACATTCTGTATAGTACTTGGGGGATCGAAGAGGTATATTCTGTATAGCACTTGGGGGAGGGAAGAGGTGCATTCTGTATAGTACTGGGGGGAGGGAAGAGGTACATTCTGTATAGTACTGGGAAGGAAGAGGTACATTCTGTATAGTACTGGGGGGGAGGGAAGAGGTACATTCTGTATAGTACTGGGGGAGGGGAAGAGGTATATTCTGTATAGTACTGGGGGGAGGGAAGAGGTACATTCTGTATAGTACTGGGGGGAGGGAAAAGGTACATTCTGTATAGTACTGGGGGGAGGGAAGAGGTACATTCTGTATTGTACTGGGAAGGAAGAGGTACATTCTGTATAGTACTGGGGGGAGGGAAGAGGTACATCCTGTATAGTACTGGGGGGAGGGAAGAGGTACATCCTGTATAGTACTTGGGGAGGGAAGAGGTATATTCTGTATAGTACTAGGGGGAGGGAAGAGGTACATTTTGTATAGTACTGGAGAGGGAAGAGGTACATTCTGTATAGTACTGGGGGAGGGAAGAGGTACATTCTGTATAGTACAGGGGGGAGGGAAGAGGTACATCCTGTATAGTACTGGGGAGGAAAGAGGTACATTCTGTACAGTACTAGGTGGAGGGAAGAGGTACATTCTGTATAGTACTGGGGGGAGGGAAAAGGTACATTCTGTATAGTACTTGGGGGAGGAAAGAGGTACATTCTGTATAGTACTGGGGGGAGGGAAAAGGTACATTCTGTATAGTACTTGGGGGAGGGAAGAGGTGTATTCTGTATAGTACTGGGGGGAGGGAAGAGGTATATTCTGTATAGTACTGGGAGGAGAGATGTGGTACATTCTGTATAGTACTGGGGGAGGGAACAGGTACATTTTGTATAGTACTGGGAGGAGGGAAGAGGTACATTCTGTATAGTACTGGGGGGAGTGAAGAGGTACATTCTGTATAGTACTGGGGGAGGGGAAGAGGTACATTCTGTATAGTGCTGGGGGAGGGAAGAGGTATATTCTGTATAGTACTGGGGGAGGGAAGAGGTATGTTCTGTATAGTACTGGGGGGGGAGAGGAATATTCTGTATAGTACTGGGGGGAGGGAAGAGGTATATTCTGTATAGTACTGGGGGGAGGGAAGAGGTATATTCTGTATAGTACTGGGAGGAGGTACATTCTGTATAGTACTGGGGGAGGGAAGTGGTATATTCTGTATAGTACTGGGGGAGGGAAGAGGTACATCCTGTATAGTACTGGGGGAGGGAAGAGGTACATTCTGTATAGTACTGGGGGAGGGAAGAGGTACATTCTGTATAGTACTTGGGGGAGGGAAGAGGTATATTCTTTATAGTACTGGGGGGAGGGAAGAGGTACATTCTGTATAGTACTGGGGGGAGGAAAGAGGTGCATTCTGTATAGTACTGGGGAGAGGGAAGAGGTACATTCTGTATAGTACTTGGGGGATCGAAGAGGTATATTCTGTATAGCACTTGGGGGAGGGAAGAGGTGCATTCTGTATAGTACTGGGGGGATGGAAGAGGTACATTCTGT
This sequence comes from Rhinophrynus dorsalis, assembly GCA_037306005.1. Classification (NCBI taxonomy): domain Eukaryota; kingdom Metazoa; phylum Chordata; class Amphibia; order Anura; family Rhinophrynidae; genus Rhinophrynus; species Rhinophrynus dorsalis. Next base: position 493,356,221 of record CM074723.1, on the reverse strand, counting down.
ATAGTACTGGGAAGGAAGAGGTACATTCTGTATAGTACTGGGGGGGAGGGAAGAGGTACATTCTGTATAGTACTGGGGGAGGGGAAGAGGTATATTCTGTATAGTACTGGGGGGAGGGAAGAGGTACATTCTGTATAGTACTGGGGGGAGGGAAAAGGTACATTCTGTATAGTACTGGGGGGAGGGAAGAGGTACATTCTGTATAGTACTGGGAAGGAAGAGGTACATTCTATATAGTACTGGGGGGAGGGAAGAGGTACATCCTGTATAGTACTGGGGGGAGGGAAGAGGTACATCCTGTATAGTACTTGGGGAGGGAAGAGGTACATTTTGTATAGTACTGAGGAGGGAAGAGGTACATTCTGTATAGTACTGGGGGAGGGAAGAGGTACATTCTGTATAGTACAGGGGGGAGGGAAGAGGTACATCCTGTATAGTACTGGGGAGGAAAGAGGTACATTCTGTATAGTACTAGGTGGAGGGAAGAGGTACATTCTGTATAGTACTGGGGGGAGGGAAAAGGTACATTCTGTATAGTACTGGGGGAGGGAAGAGGTACATTCTGTATAGTACTGGGGGGAGGGAAGAGGTGCATTCTGTATAGTACTGGGGGGAGGGAAGAGGTATATTCTGTATAGTACTGGGGAAGGAAGAGGTACATTCTGTATAGTACTTGGGGGAGGGAAGAGGTACATCCTGTATAGTACTGGAGAGGAAAGAGGTACATTCTGTATAGTACTGGGGGGAGGGAAAAGGTACATTCTGTATAGTACTTGGGGGAGGGAAGAGGTGTATTCTGTATAGTACTGGGGGGAGGGAAGAGGTATATTCTGTATAGTACTGGGAAAGAAGAGGTACATTCTGTATAGTACTGGGGGGAGGGAAGAGGTACATCCTGTATAGTACTTGGGGAGGGAACAGGTACATTTTGTATAGTACTGGGGAGGGAAGAGGTATATTCTGTATAGTACTGGGGGGAGGGAAGAGGTATATTCTGTATAGCACTGGGGGAGGGAAGAGGTATATTCTGTATAGTACTGGGGGGGTGAGGTACTTTGTGTATAGCAGTGGGGGAGGGAAGTGGTATATTCTGTATAGTACTGGGGGAGGGAAGAGGTACATACTGTATAGTACTGGGAAGGAAGAGGTACATTCTGTATAGTACTGGGGGGGAGGGAAGAGGTACATTCTGTATAGTACTGGGGGAGGGGAAGAGGTATATTCTGTATAGTACTGGGGGGAGGGAAGAGGTACATTCTGTATAGTACTGGGGGGAGGGAAAAGGTACATTCTGTATAGTACTGGGGGGAGGGAAGAGGTACATTCTGTATAGTACTGGGAAGGAAGAGGTACATTCTGTATAGTACTGGGGGGAGGGAAGAGGTACATCCTGTATAGTACTTGGGGAGGGAAGAGGTACATTTTGTATAGTACTGGGGAGGGAAGAGGTACATTCTGTATAGTACTGGGGGAGGGAAGAGGTACATTCTGTATAGTACAGGGGGGAGGGAAGAGGTACATCCTGTATAGTACTGGGGAGGAAAGAGGTACATTCTGTATAGTACTAGGGGGAGGGAAGAGGTACATTCTGTATAGTACTGGGGGGAGGGAAAAGGTACATTCTGTATAGTACTTGGGGGAGGGAAGAGGTACATTCTGTATAGTACTGGGGGGAGGGAAGAGGTGCATTCTGTATAGTACTGGGGGGAGGGAAGAGGTATATTCTGTATAGTACTGGGGAAGGAAGAGGTACATTCTGTATAGTACTTGGGGGAGGGAAGAGGTACATCCTGTATAGTACTGGAGAGGAAAGAGGTACATTCTGTATAGTACTGGGGGGAGGGAAAAGGTACATTCTGTATAGTACTTGGGGGAGGGAAGAGGTGTATTCTGTATAGTACTGGGGGGAGGGAAGAGGTATATTCTGTATAGTACTGGGAAGGAAGAGGTACATTCTGTATAGTACTGGGGGGAGGGAAGAGGTACATCCTGTATAGTACTTGGGGAGGGAACAGGTACATTTTGTATAGTACTGGGGAGGGAAGAGGTATATTCTGTATAGTACTGGGGGGAGGGAAGAGGTATATTCTGTATAGCACTGGGGGAGGGAAGAGGTATATTCTGTATAGTACTGGGGGGGTGAGGTACTTTGTGTATAGCAGTGGGGGAGGGAAGTGGTATATTCTGTATAGTACTGGGAGGAGGGAAGAGGTACATTCTGTATAGTACTGGGGGAGGGAAGAGGTACATACTGTATAGTACTGGGAAGGAAGAGGTACATTCTGTATAGTACTGGGGGGGAGGGAAGAGGTACATTCTGTATAGTACTGGGGGAGGGGAAGAGGTATATTCTGTATAGTACTGGGGGGAGGGAAGAGGTACATTCTGTATAGTACTGGGGGGAGGGAAAAGGTACATTCTGTATAGTACAGGGGGGGAGGGAAGAGGTACATTCTGTATAGTACTGGGGGGAGGGAAGAGGTACATTCTGTATAGTACTGGGGGGAGGGAAGAGGTACATCCTGTATAGTACAGGGGAGGGAAGAGGTACATTCTGTATAGTGCTGGGGGAGGGAAGAGGTACATTCTGTATAGTACTGGGAGGAGGGAAGAGGTACATTCTGTATAGTACTGGGGGAGGGAAGAGGTATATTCTGTATAGTACTGGGGGGAGGGAAGAGGTATATTCTGTATAGTACTGGGGGAGGGAAGAGGTATATTCTGTATAGTACTGGGGGGAGGGAAGAGGTACATTCTGTATAGTACTGGGGGGAGGGAAGAGGTACATCCTGTATAGTACAGGGGAGGGAAGAGGTACATTCTGTATAGTGCTGGGGGAGGGAAGAGGTACATTCTGTATAGTACTGGGAGGAGGGAAGAGGTACATTCTGTATAGTACTGGGGGAGGGAAGAGGTATATTCTGTATAGTACTGGGGGGAGGGAAGAGGTACATTCTGTATAGTACTGGGGGAGGGAAGAGGTACATTCTGTATAGTACTGGGGGGAGGGAAGAGGTACATTCTGTATAGTACTGGGGGGAGGGAAGAGGTATATTCTGTATAGTACTGGGGGAGGGAAGAGGTATATTCTGTATAGTACTGGGGGGAGGGAAGAGGTACATTCTGTATAGTACTGGGGGGGAGGGAAGAGGTACATTCTGTATAGTACTGGGGGAGGAAAGAGGTACATTCTGTGTAGTACTTGGGGGAGGGAAGAGGTACATTCTGTATAGTACTGGGGGGAGGGAAGAGGTATATTCTGAATAGTACTGTGGGAGGGAAGAGGTACATCCTGTATAGTACAGGGGAGGGAAGAGGTACATTCTGTATAGTGCTGGGGGAGGGAAGAGGTACATTCTGTATAGTACTGGGAGGAGGGAAGAGGTACATTCTGTATAGTACTGGGGGGAGGGAAGAGGTATATTCTGTATAGTACTGGGGGAGGGAAGAGGTATATTCTGTATAGTACTGGGGGAGGGAAGAGGTACTTTCTGTATAGTACTGGGGGAGGGAAGAGGTATATTCTGTATAGTACTGGGGGGAGGGAAGAGGTATATTCTGTATAGTACTGGGGGAGGGAAGAGGTACTTTCTGTATAGTACTGGGGGAGGGAAGAGGTATATTCTGTATAGTACTGGGGGGAGGGAAGAGGTACTTTCTGTATAGTACTGGGGGGAGGGAAGAGGTATATTCTGTATAGTACTGGGGGGAGGGAAGAGGTACATTCTGTATAGTACTGGGGGAGGGAAGAGGTACATTCTGTATAGTACTGGGGGGAGGGAAGAGGTACTTTCTGTATAGTACTGGGGGGAGGGAAGAGGTATATTCTGTATAGTACTGGGGGGAGGGAAGAGGTACATTCTGTATAGTACTGGGGGAGGGAAGAGGTACATTCTGTATAGTACTGGGGGGAGGGAAGAGGTACATTCTGTATAGTACTGGGGGGAGGGAAGAGGTATATTCTGTATAGTACTGGGGGAGGGAAGAGGTACATTCTGTATAGTACTGGGGGGAGGGAAGAGGTACATTCTGTATAGTACTGGGGGGGAGGGAAGAGGTACATTCTGTATAGTACTGGGGGAGGAAAGAGGTACATTATGTGTAGTACTTGGGGGAGGGAAGAGGTACATTCTGTATAGTACTGGGGGGAGGGAAGAGGTATATTCTGAATAGTACTGTGGGAGGGAAGAGGTATATCCTGTATAGTACAGGGGAGTGAAGAGGTACATTCTGTATAGTACTGGGGGGAGAGGAAGAGGTACATTCTGTATAGTACTTGGGGGAGGGAAGAGGTATATTCTGTATAGTACTGGGGGGAGGGAAGAGGTATATTCTGTATAGTACTGGGGGGAGGGAAGAGGTACATTATGTATAGTGCTGGGGGGAGGGAAGAGGTACATTCTGTATAGTACTGGGGGAGGGAAGAGGTACATTCTGTATAGTACTGGGGGGAGGGAAGAGGTACATTCTGTATAGTACTGGGGGAGGGAAGAGGTATATTCTGTATAGTACTGGGGGGAGGGAAGAGGTACATTATGTATAGTGCTGGGGGGAGGGAAGAGGTACATTCTGTATAGTGCTGGGGGAGGGAAGAGGTACATTCTGTATAGTACTTGGGGAGGGAAGAGGTATATTCTGTATAGTACTGGGGAGGAAAGAGGTACATTCTTTATAGTACTGGGGGGAGGGAAGAGGTATATTCTGTATAGTACTGGGGAGGGAAGAGGTACATTCTGTATAGTACTGGGGAGAGGGATGTGGTACATTCTGTATAGTACTGGGGGGAGGGAAGAGGTACATCTTGTATAGTACTGGGGGAGGGAAGAGGTACATTCTGTATAGTACTGGGGGAGGGAAGAGGTGCATTCTGTATAGTACAGGGGAGGGAAGAGGTACATTCTGTATAGTACAGGGGAGGGAAGAGGTATATTCTGTATAGTACTGGGGGGAGGGAAGAGATATATTCTGTATAGTACTGGGGAGGGAAGAGGTACATTCTGTATAGTACTGGGGGAGGGAAGAGGTACATTCTGTATAGTACTGGGGGGAGGGAAGAGGTACATTCTGTATAGTACTGGGGGGAGGAAAGAGGTACATTCTGTATAGTACTAGGGGGAGGGGGAGGTACATTCTGTATAGTAGTGGGGGGAGGGAAGAGGTACATTCTGTATAGTACTGGGGGGAGAGATGTGGTACATTCTGTATAGTACTGGGGAGGGAACAGGTACATTCTGTATAGTACTGGGAGGAGGGAAGAGGTACATTCTGTATAGTACTGGGGGGAGTGAAGAGGTACATTCTGTATAGTACTGGGGGAGGGAAGAGGTATATTCTGTATAGTACTGGGGGAGGGAAGAGGTATATTCTGTATTGTACTGGGGGGAGGGAAGAGGTATATAATGTATAGTACTGGGGGGGAGAGGTATATTCTGTATAGTACTGGGGGAGGGAAGAGGTATATTCTGTATAGTACTGGGTGGAGGGAAGAGGTATATTCTGTATAGTACTGGGGGAGAGGTACTTTCTGTATAGTACTGGGGGGAGGGAAGAGGTACATTCTGTATAGTGCTGGGGGAGGGAAGAGGTATATTCTGTATAGTACTGGGGGGGAGGTACTTTCTGTATAGTACTGGGGGGAGGGAAGAGGTACATTCTGTATAGTACTGGTGGGAGGGAAGAGGTATATTCTGTATTGTACTGGGGGAGGGAAGAGGTACATTCTGTATAGTACTGGGGGGAGGGAAGAGGTATATTCTGTATAGTACTGGGGGGGAGGGAAGAGGTACATTCTGTATAGTACTGGGGAAGGAAGAGGTACATTCTGTATTGTACTGGGGGGAGGGAAGAGGTACATTCTGTATAGTACTGGGAGGAGGGAAGAGGTACATCCTGTATAGTAGTGGGGGGAGGGAAGAGGTATATTCTGTATAGTACTGGAGGAGGGAAGAGGTATATTCTGTATAGTACTGGGGGGAGGGAAGAGATACATTCTGTATAGTACTAGGGGGAGGGGAAGAGGTACATTCTGTATAGTACTGGGGGGAGGGAGGAGGTATATTCTGTATAGTACTGGGGGAGGGGAAGAGGTATATTCTGTATAGTACTGGGGGAGGGAAGAGGTATATTCTGTATAGTACTGGGGGGAGGGAAGAGGTATATTCTGTATAGTACTGGGGGGAGGGAAGAGGTACATTCTGTATAGTACTGGGGGGAGGGAAGAGGTATATTCTGTATAGTACTGGGGGGAGGGAAGAGGTATATTCTGTATAGTACTGGGGGGAGGGAAGAGGTACATTCTGTATAGTACTGGGGGGGAGGGAAGAGGTATATTCTGTATAGTACTGGGGGGAGGGAAGAGGTATATTCTGTATAGTACTGGGGGGAGGGAAGAGGTACATTCTGTATAGTACTGGGGGGAGGGAAGAGGTATATTCTGTATAGTACTTGGGGGGAGGGAAGAGGTAAATTCTGTATAGTACTGGGGGAGGGAAGAGGTACATTCTGTATAGTACTGGGGGAGGGGAAGAGGTACATTCTGTATAGTGCTGGGGGAGGGAAGAGGTATATTCTGTATAGTACTGGGGGGAGGGAAGAGGTACATTCTTATAGTACTAGGGGGAGGGAAGAGGTACATCCTGTATAGTACTTGGGGGAGGGAAGAGGTACATCCTGTATAGTACTGGAGGAGGGAAGAGGTACATTCTGTATAGTACTGGGGAGGGAAGAGGTATATTCTGTATAGTGCTGGGGGAGGGAAGAGGTATATTCTGTATAGTACTGGGGGGAGGGAAGAGGTATGTTCTGTATAGTACTGGGGGGGGAGAGGTATATTCTGTATAGTACTGGGGGGAGGGAAGAGGTATATTCTGTATAGTACTGGGAGGAGGTACATTCTGTATAGTACTGGGGGAGGGAAGTGGTATATTCTGTATAGTACTGGGGGAGGGAAGAGGTACATCCTGTATAGTACTGGGGAGGGAAGAGGTACATTCTGTATAGTACTGGGGGAGGGAAGAGGTACATTCTGTATAGTACTTGGGGGAGGGAAGAGGTATATTCTGTATAGTACTGGGGGGAGGGAAGAGGTACATTCTGTATAGTACTGGGGGAGGAAAGAGGTGCATTCTGTATAGTACTGGGGGGAGGGAAGAGGTACATTCTGTATAGTACTTGGGGGATCGAAGAGGTATATTCTGTATAGCACTTGGGGGAGGGAAGAGGTGCATTCTGTATAGTACTGGGGGGAGGGAAGAGGTACATTCTGTATAGTACTGGGAAGGAAGAGGTACATTCTGTATAGTACTGGGGGGGAGGGAAGAGGTACATTCTGTATAGTACTGGGGGAGGGGAAGAGGTATATTCTGTATAGTACTGGGGGGAGGGAAGAGGTACATTCTGTATAGTACTGGGGGGAGGGAAAAGGTACATTCTGTATAGTACTGGGGGGAGGGAAGAGGTACATTCTGTATTGTACTGGGAAGGAAGAGGTACATTCTGTATAGTACTGGGGGAGGGAAGAGGTACATCCTGTATAGTACTGGGGGGAGGGAAGAGGTACATCCTGTATAGTACTTGGGGAGGGAAGAGGTATATTCTGTATAGTACTAGGGGGAGGGAAGAGGTACATTTTGTATAGTACTGGAGAGGGAAGAGGTACATTCTGTATAGTACTGGGGGAGGGAAGAGGTACATTCTGTATAGTACAGGGGGGAGGGAAGAAGGTACATCCTGTATAGTACTGGGGAGGAAAGAGGTACATTCTGTACAGTACTAGGTGGAGGGAAGAGGTACATTCTGTATAGTACTGGGGGGAGGGAAAAGGTACATTCTGTATAGTACTTGGGGGAGGAAAGAGGTACATTCTGTATAGTACTGGGGGGAGGGAAAAGGTACATTCTGTATAGTACTTGGGGGAGGGAAGAGGTGTATTCTGTATAGTACTGGGGGGAGGAAGAGGTATATTCTGTATAGTACTGGGAGGAGAGATGTGGTACATTCTGTATAGTACTGGGGGAGGGAACAGGTACATTTTGTATAGTACTGGGAGGAGGGAAGAGGTACATTCTGTATAGTACTGGGGGGAGTGAAGAGGTACATTCTGTATAGTACTGGGGGAGGGGAAGAGGTACATTCTGTATAGTGCTGGGGGAGGGAAGAGGTATATTCTGTATAGTACTGGGGGAGGGAAGAGGTATGTTCTGTATAGTACTGGGGGGGGAGAGGTATATTCTGTATAGTACTGGGGGGAGGGAAGAGGTATATTCTGTATAGTACTGGGGGGAGGGAAGAGGTATATTCTGTATAGTACTGGGAGGAGGTACATTCTGTATAGTACTGGGGGAGGGAAGTGGTATATTCTGTATAGTACTGGGGGAGGGAAGAGGTACATCCTGTATAGTACTGGGGGAGGGAAGAGGTACATTCTGTATAGTACTGGGGGAGGGAAGAGGTACATTCTGTATAGTACTTGGGGGAGGGAAGAGGTATATTCTTTATAGTACTGGGGGGAGGGAAGAGGTACATTCTGTATAGTACTGGGGGGAGGAAAGAGGTGCATTCTGTATAGTACTGGGGAGAGGGAAGAGGTACATTCTGTATAGTACTTGGGGGATCGAAGAGGTATATTCTGTATAGCACTTGGGGGAGGGAAGAGGTGCATTCTGTATAGTACTGGGGGGATGGAAGAGGTACATTCTGTATAGTACTGGGAAGGAAGAGGTACATTCTGTATAGTACTGGGGGGGAGGGAAGAGGTACATTCTGTATAGTACTGGGGGAGGGGAAGAGGTATATTCTGTATAGTACTGGGGGGAGGGAAGAGGTACATTCTGTATAGTACTGGGGGGGAGGGAAAAGGTACATTCTGTATAGTACTGGGGGGAGGGAAGAGGTACATTCTGTATAGTACTGGGAAGGAAGAGGTACATTCTATATAGTACTGGGGGGAGGGAAGAGGTACATCCTGTATAGTACTGGGGGGAGGGAAGAGGTACATCCTGTATAGTACTTGGGGAGGGAAGAGGTACATTTTGTATAGTACTGGGGAGGGAAGAGGTACATTCTGTATAGTACTGGGGGAGGGAAGAGGTACATTCTGTATAGTACAGGGGGGAGGGAAGAGGTACATCCTGTATAGTACTGGGGAGGAAAGAGGTACATTCTGTATAGTACTAGGTGGAGGGAAGAGGTACATTCTGTATAGTACTGGGGGGAGGGAAAAGGTACATTCTGTATAGTACTGGGGGAGGGAAGAGGTACATTCTGTATAGTACTGGGGGGAGGGAAGAGGTGCATTCTGTATAGTACTGGGGGGAGGGAAGAGGTATATTCTGTATAGTACTGGGGAAGGAAGAGGTACATTCTGTATAGTACTTGGGGGAGGGAAGAGGTACATCCTGTATAGTACTGGAGAGGAAAGAGGTACATTCTGTATAGTACTGGGGGGAGGGAAAAGGTACATTCTGTATAGTACTTGGGGGAGGAAGAGGTGTATTCTGTATAGTACTGGGGGGAGGGAAGAGGTATATTCTGTATAGTACTGGGAAAGAAGAGGTACATTCTGTATAGTACTGGGGGGAGGGAAGAGGTACATCCTGTATAGTACTTGGGGAGGGAACAGGTACATTTTGTATAGTACTGGGGAGGGAAGAGGTATATTCTGTATAGTACTGGGGGGAGGGAAGAGGTATATTCTGTATAGCACTGGGGGAGGGAAGAGGTATATTCTGTATAGTACTGGGGGGGTGAGGTACTTTGTGTATAGCAGTGGGGGAGGGAAGTGGTATATTCTGTATAGTACTGGGGGAGGGAAGAGGTACATACTGTATAGTACTGGGAAGGAAGAGGTACATTCTGTATAGTACTGGGGGGGAGGGAAGAGGTACATTCTGTATAGTACTGGGGGAGGGGAAGAGGTATATTCTGTATAGTACTGGGGGGAGGGAAGAGGTACATTCTGTATAGTACTGGGGGGAGGGAAAAGGTACATTCTGTATAGTACTGGGGGGAGGGAAGAGGTACATTCTGTATAGTACTGGGAAGGAAGAGGTACATTCTGTATAGTACTGGGGGGAGGGAAGAGGTACATCCTGTATAGTACTTGGGGAGGGAAGAGGTACATTTTGTATAGTACTGGGGATGGAAGAGGTACATTCTGTATAGTACTGGGGGAGGGAAGAGGTACATTCTGTATAGTACAGGGGGGAGGGAAGAGGTACATCCTGTATAGTACTGGGGAGGAAAGAGGTACATTCTGTATAGTACTAGGGGGAGGGAAGAGGTACATTCTGTATAGTACTGGGGGGAGGGAAAAGGTACATTCTGTATAGTACTTGGGGGAGGGAAGAGGTACATTCTGTATAGTACTGGGGGGAGGGAAGAGGTGCATTCTGTATAGTACTGGGGGGAGGGAAGAGGTATATTCTGTATAGTACTGGGGAAGGAAGAGGTACATTCTGTATAGTACTTGGGGGAGGGAAGAGGTACATCCTGTATAGTACTGGAGAGGAAAGAGGTACATTCTGTATAGTACTGGGGGGAGGGAAAAGGTACATTCTGTATAGTACTTGGGGGAGGGAAGAGGTGTATTCTGTATAGTACTGGGGGGAGGGAAGAGGTATATTCTGTATAGTACTGGGAAGGAAGAGGTACATTCTGTATAGTACTGGGGGGAGGGAAGAGGTACATCCTGTATAGTACTTGGGGAGGGAACAGGTACATTTTGTATAGTACTGGGGAGGGAAGAGGTATATTCTGTATAGTACTGGGGGGAGGGAAGAGGTATATTCTGTATAGCACTGGGGGAGGGAAGAGGTATATTCTGTATAGTACTGGGGGGGTGAGGTACTTTGTGTATAGCAGTGGGGGAGGGAAGTGGTATATTCTGTATAGTACTGGGAGGAGGGAAGAGGTACATTCTGTATAGTACTGGGGGAGGGAAGAGGTACATACTGTATAGTACTGGGAAGGAAGAGGTACATTCTGTATAGTACTGGGGGGAGGGAAGAGGTACATTCTGTATAGTACTGGGGGAGGGGAAGAGGTATATTCTGTATAGTACTGGGGGGAGGGAAGAGGTACATTCTGTATAGTACTGGGGGGAGGGAAAAGGTACATTCTGTATAGTACAGGGGGGGAGGGAAGAGGTACATTCTGTATAGTACTGGGGGGAGGGAAGAGGTACATTCTGTATAGTACTGGGGGGAGGGAAGAGGTACATCCTGTATAGTACAGGGGAGGGAAGAGGTACATTCTGTATAGTGCTGGGGGAGGGAAGAGGTACATTCTGTATAGTACTGGGAGGAGGGAAGAGGTACATTCTGTATAGTACTGGGGGAGGGAAGAGGTATATTCTGTATAGTACTGGGGGGAGGGAAGAGGTATATTCTGTATAGTACTGGGGGAGGGAAGAGGTATATTCTGTATAGTACTGGGGGGAGGGAAGAGGTACATTCTGTATAGTACTGGGGGGAGGGAAGAGGTACATCCTGTATAGTACAGGGGAGGGAAGAGGTACATTCTGTATAGTGCTGGGGGAGGGAAGAGGTACATTCTGTATAGTACTGGGAGGAGGGAAGAGGTACATTCTGTATAGTACTGGGGGAGGGAAGAGGTATATTCTGTATAGTACTGGGGGGGAGGGAAGAGGTACATTCTGTATAGTACTGGGGGGAGGGAAGAGGTACATTCTGTATAGTACTGGGGGGAGGGAAGAGGTACATTCTGTATAGTACTGGGGGGAGGGAAGAGGTATATTCTGTATAGTACTGGGGGAGGGAAGAGGTATATTCTGTATAGTACTGGGGGGAGGGAAGAGGTACATTCTGTATAGTACTGGGGGGGAGGGAAGAGGTACATTCTGTATAGTACTGGGGGAGGAAAGAGGTACATTCTGTGTAGTACTTGGGGGAGGGAAGAGGTATATTCTGTGTAGTACTTGGGAGGAAAGAGGTACATTCTGTATAGTACTGGGGGAGGGAAGAGGTACATTCTGTATAGTACTGGGGGGGAGGGAAGAGGTATATTCTGAATAGTACTGTGGGAGGGAAGAGGTACATCCTGTATAGTACAGGGGAGGGAAGAGGTACATTCTGTATAGTGCTGGGGGAGGGAAGAGGTACATTCTGTATAGTACTGGGAGGAGGGAAGAGGTACATTCTGTATAGTACTGGGGGGAGGGAAGAGGTATATTCTGTATAGTACTGGGGGGAGGGAAGAGGTACATCTTGTAGAGTACTGGGAGGAGGGAAGAGGTACATTCTGTATAGTACTGGGGGAGGGAAGAGGTACTTTCTGTATAGTACTGGGGGAGGGAAGAGGTATATTCTGTATAGTACTGGGGGGAGGGAAGAGGTACTTTCTGTATAGTACTGGGGGGAGGGAAGAGGTATATTCTGTATAGTACTGGGGGGAGGGAAGAGGTACATTCTGTATAGTACTGGGGGAGGGAAGAGGTACATTCTGTATAGTACTGGGGGGAGGGAAGAGGTACATTCTGTATAGTACTGGGGGGAGGGAAGAGGTATATTCTGTATAGTACTGGGGGAGGGAAGAGGTATATTCTGTATAGTACTGGGGGGAGGGAAGAGGTACATTCTGTATAGTACTGGGGGGGAGGGAAGAGGTACATTCTGTATAGTACTGGGGGAGGAAAGAGGTACATTATGTGTAGTACTTGGGGGAGGGAAGAGGTACATTCTGTATAGTACTGGGGGGAGGGAAGAGGTATATTCTGAATAGTACTGTGGGAGGGAAGAGGTATATCCTGTATAGTACAGGGGAGTGAAGAGGTACATTCTGTATAGTACTGGGGGGAGAGGAAGAGGTACATTCTGTATAGTACTTGGGGGAGGGAAGAGGTATATTCTGTATAGTACTGGGGGGAGGGAAGAGGTATATTCTGTATAGTACTGGGGGGAGGGAAGAGGTACATTATGTATAGTGCTGGGGGGAGGGAAGAGGTACATTCTGTATAGTACTGGGGGAGGGAAGAGGTACATTCTGTATAGTACTGGGGGGAGGGAAGAGGTACATTCTGTATAGTACTGGGGGAGGGAAGAGGTATATTCTGTATAGTACTGGGGGGAGGGAAGAGGTACATTATGTATAGTGCTGGGGGGAGGGAAGAGGTACATTCTGTATAGTGCTGGGGGAGGGAAGAGGTACATTCTGTATAGTACTTGGGGAGGAAGAGGTATATTCTGTATAGTACTGGGGGAGGAAAGAGGTACATTCTTTATAGTACTGGGGGGAGGGAAGAGGTATATTCTGTATAGTACTGGGGAGGGAAGAGGTACATTCTGTATAGTACTGGGGAGAGGGATGTGGTACATTCTGTAATAGTAACTGGGGGGAGGGAAGAGGTACATCTTGTATAGTACTGGGGGAGGGAAGAGGTACATTCTGTATAGTACTGGGGAGGGAAGAGGTGCATTCTGTATAGTACAGGGGAGGGAAGAGGTACATTCTGTATAGTACAGGGGAGGGAAGAGGTATATTCTGTATAGTACTGGGGGGAGGGAAGAGATATATTCTGTATAGTACTGGGGAGGGAAGAGGTACATTCTGTATAGTACTGGGGGAGGGAAGAGGTACATTCTGTATAGTACTGGGGGGAGGGAAGAGGTACATTCTGTATAGTACTGGGGGGAGGAAAGAGGTACATTCTGTATAGTACTAGGGGGAGGGGGAGGTACATCTGTATAGTAGTGGGGGGAGGGAAGAGGTACATTCTGTATAGTACTGGGGGGAGAGATGTGGTACATTCTGTATAGTACTGGGGAGGGAACAGGTACATTCTGTATAGTACTGGGAGGAGGGAAGAGGTACATTCTGTATAGTACTGGGGGGAGTGAAGAGGTACATTCTGTATAGTACTGGGGGAGGGAAGAGGTATATTCTGTATAGTACTGGGGGAGGGAAGAGGTATATTCTGTATTGTACTGGGGGGAGGGAGAGGTATATAATGTATAGTACTGGGGGGGAGAGGTATATTCTGTATAGTACTGGGGGAGGGAAGAGGTATATTCTGTATAGTACTGGGTGGAGGGAAGAGGTATATTCTGTATAGTACTGGGGGAGAGGTAATTTCTGTATAGTACTGGGGGGAGGGAAGAGGTACATTCTGTATAGTGCTGGGGGAGGGAAGAGGTATATTCTGTATAGTACTGGGGGGAGGTACTTTCTGTATAGTACTGGGGGGAGGGAAGAGGTACATTCTGTATAGTACTGGTGGGAGGGAAGAGGTATATTCTGTATTGTACTGGGGGAGGGAAGAGGTACATTCTGTATAGTACTGGGGGGAGGAAGAGGTATATTCTGTATAGTACTGGGGGGGAGGGAAGAGGTACATTCTGTATAGTACTGGGGAAGGAAGAGGTACATTCTGTATTGTACTGGGGGAGGGAAGAGGTACATTCTGTATAGTACTGGGAGGAGGGAAGAGGTACATCCTGTATAGTAGTGGGGGGAGGGAAGAGGTATATTCTGTATAGTACTGGAGGAGGGAAGAGGTATATTCTGTATAGTACTGGGGGGAGGGAAGAGATACATTCTGTATAGTACTAGGGGGAGGGGAAGAGGTACATTCTGTATAGTACTGGGGGGAGGGAGGAGGTATATTCTGTATAGTACTGGGGGAGGGAAGAGGTATATTCTGTATAGTACTGGGGGAGGGAAGAGGTATATTCTGTATAGTACTGGGGGGAGGGAAGAGGTATATTCTGTATAGTACTGGGGGAGGGAA